>OY821517.1:228387927-228995427 GCA_963682025.1 Cordilura impudica
AATTAAAAATTAAAAATTAAAAATTAAAAAATTAAAAATTAAAAAAATTAAAAATTAAAAATTAAAAATTAAAAATTAAAAATTAAAAATTAAAAAATTAAAAATTAAAAATTAAAAAATTAAAATTAAAAATTAAAAATTAAAAATTAAAAATTAAAAATTAAAAATTAAAAATTAAAAATTAAAAATTAAAAATTAAAAATTAAAAATTAAAAATTAAAAATTAAAAATTAAAAATTAAAAATTAAAAATTAAAAATTAAAAATTAAAAATTAAAAATTAAAAATTAAAAATTAAAAATTAAAAATTAAAAATTAAAAATTAAAAATTAAAAATTAAAAATTAAAAATTAAAAATTAAAAATTAAAAATTAAAAATTAAAAATTAAAAATTAAAAATTAAAAATTAAAAATTAAAATTAAAATTAAAAATTAAAAATTAAAAATTAAAAATTAAAAATTAAAAATTAAAATTAAAAATTAAAATTAAAAATTAAAAATTTAAAAATTAAAAATTAAAAATTAAAAATTAAAAATTAAAAATTAAAAATTAAAAATTAAAAATTAAAAAATTAAAAATTAAAAATTAAAAAATTAAAAATTAAAATTAAAAATTAAAAATTAAAAATTAAAAATTAAAAATTAAAAATTAAAAATTAAAAATTAAAATTAAAAATTAAAAATTAAAAATTAAAAATTAAAAATTAAAAATTAAAAATTAAAAATTAAAAATTAAAAATTAAAAATTATAAATTAAAATTAAAAATTAAAAACTAAAAATCAAAAATTAAAAATTAAAAATTAAAAATTAAAAATTAAAAATTATAAATTATAAATTAAAAAATAAAAATTAAAAATTAAAAATTAAAAATTAAAAATTAAAAATTAAAAATTAAAAATTAAAAATTAAAAATTATAAATTAAAAATTAAAAATTAAAAATTAAAAATTAAAAATTAAAAATTAAAAATTAAAAATTAAAAATTAAAAATTAAAAATTAAAATTTAAAAATTAAAAATTAAAAATTAAAAATTAAAAATTAAAAATTAAAAATTAAAAATTAAAAATTAAAATTTCAAAATTCAAAATTCAAAATTCAAAATTCAATATTCAATATTCAAAATTAAAAATTAAAAATTAAAAATTAAAAATAACAAATTAAAAATTAAAAATTAAAATTAAAAATTAAAAATTAAAATTTTAAAATTTAAAATTTAAAATTAAAAAATTAAAAATTAATAATTAAAAATCAAAAATTAAAAATTAAAAATTAAAAATTAAAATTAAAAATTAAAAATAAAAAATTAAAAATTAAAATTAAAAATTAAAAATTAAAAATTAAAAATTAAAAATTAAAAATTAAAAATTAAAAATTAAAAATTAAAAATTAAAAATTAAAAATTAAAAATTAAAAATTAAAAATTAAAAATTAAAAATTAAAAATTAAAAATTAAAAATTAAAAATTAAAAATTAAAAATTAAAAATTAAAAATTAAAAATTAAAAATTAAAAATTAAAAATTAAAAATTAAAAAATTAAAAATTAAAAATTAAAAATTAAAAATTAAAAATTAAAAATTAAAAATTAAAAATTAAAAATTAAAAATTAAAAATTAAAAATTAAAAATTAAAAATTAAAAATTAAAAATTAAAAATTAAAAATTAAAAATTAAAATTAAAAATTAAAAATTAAAAATTAAAAATTAAAAATTAAAAATTAAAAATTAAAAATTAAAAATTAAAAATTAAAAATTAAAAATTAAAAATTTAAAAATTAAAAATTAAAAATTAAAAATTAAAAATTAAAATTAAAAATTAAAAATTAAAAATTAAAAATTAAAAATTAAAAATTAAAAATTAAAAATTAAAAATTAAAAATTAAAAATTAAAAATTAAAAATTAAAAATTAAAAATTAAAAATTAAAAATTAAAAATTAAAAATTAAAAATTAAAAATTAAAAATTAAAAATTAAAAATTAAAAATTAAAAATTAAAAATTAAAAATTAAAAATTAAAAATTAAAAATTAAAAATTAAAAATTAAAAATTAAAAATTAAAAATTAAAAATTAAAAAATTAAAAATTAAAAATTAAAAATTAAAAATTAAAAATTAAAAATTAAAAATTAAAAATTAAAATTAAAAATTAAAAATTAAAAATTAAAAATTAAAAATTAAAAATTAAAAATTAAAAATTAAAAATTAAAAATTAAATAATAAAAATTAAAAATTAAAAATTTAAAATTAAAAATTAAAAATTAAAAATTAAAAATTAAAATTAAAAATTAAAAATTAAAAATTAAAAATTAAAAATTAAAAATTAAAAATTAAAAATTAAAAATTAAAAATTAAAAATTAAAATTAAAATTAAAAATTAAAAATTAAAAATTAAAAATTAAAAATTAAAATTAAAAATTAAAAATTAAAAGTTAAAAATTAAAAATTAAAAATTTAAAATTTAAAATTAAAAAATAAAAATTAAAAATTAAAAAATAAAAAATAAAAATTAAAAATTAAAAATTAAAATTAAAAATTAAAAATTAAAAATTAAAAATTAAAAATTAAAAATTAAAAATTAAAAATTAAAAATTAAAAACTAAAAATTAAAAATTAAAAATTAAAAATTAAAAATTAAAAATTAAAAATTAAAAATAAAAAATTAAAAATTAAAAATTAAAAATTAAAAATTAAAAATTAAAAGTTAAAAATTAAAAATTAAAAATTAAAAATAAAAAATTAAAAATTAAAAATTAAAAATTAAAAATTAAAAATTAAAAATTAAAAAATAAAAATTAAAAATTAAAAATTAAAAATTAAAAATTAAAAATTAAAAATTAAAAATTAAAAACTAAAAATCAAAAATTAAAAATTAAAAATTATAAATTATAAATTAAAATTAAAAATTAAAAATTAAAAATTAAAAATTAAAAATTAAAAATTAAAAATTAAAAATTAAAAATTAAAAATTAAAAATTAAAAATTATAAATTAAAAATTAAAAATTAAAAATTAAAAATTAAAAATTAAAAATTAAAAATTAAAATTTAAAAATTAAAAATTAAAAATTAAAAATTAAAAATTAAAAATTAAAAATTAAAAATTAAAAATTCAAAATTCAAAATTCAAAATTCAATATTCAAAATTAAAAATTAAAAATTAAAAATTAAAAATTAAAAATTAAAAATTAAAAATAAAAAATTAAAAATTAAAAATTAAAAATTAAAAATTAAAAATTAAAAATTAAAATTTTAAAATTTAAAATTTAAATTGAAAATTAAAAATTAATAATTAAAAATCAAAAATTAAAAATTAAAAATTAAAAATTAAAAATAAAAAATTAAAATTAAAATTAAAAATTAAAAATTAAAAATTAAAAATTAAAAATTAAAAATTAAAAATTAAAAATTAAAAATTAAAAATTAAAAATTAAAAATTAAAAATTAAAAATTAAAAATTAAAAATTAAAAATTAAAAATTAAAAATTAAAAATTAAAAATTAAAAATTAAAAATTAAAAATTAAAAATTAAAAATTAAAAATTAAAAATTAAAAATTAAAAATTAAAAATTAAAAATTAAAAATTAAAAATTAAAAATTAAAAATTAAAAATTAAAAATTAAAAATTAAAAATTAAAAATTAAAAATTAAAATTAAAAATTAAAAATTAAAAATTAAAAATTAAAAATTAAAAATTAAAAATTAAAAATTAAAAATTAAAAATTAAAAATTAAAAATTAAAAATTAAAAATTAAAAATTAAAAATTAAAAATTAAAAATTAAAAATTAAAAATTAAAAATTAAAAATTAAAAATTAAAAATTAAAAATTAAAAATTAAAAATTAAAAATTAAAAATTAAAAATTAAAAATTAAAAATTAAAAATTAAAAATTAAAAATTAAAAATTAAAAATTAAAAATTAAAAATTAAAAATTAAAAATTAAAAATTAAAAATTAAAAATTAAAAATTAAAAATTAAAAATTAAAAATTAAAAATTAAAAATTAAAAATTAAAAATTAAAAATTAAAAATTAAAAATTAAAAATTAAAAATTAAAAATTAAAAATTAAAAATTAAAAATTAAAAATTAAAAATTAAAAATTAAAAATTAAAAATTAAAAATTAAAAATTAAAAATTTAAAATTAAAAATTAAAAATTAAAAATTAAAAATTAAAAATTAAAAATTAAAAATTAAAAATTAAAAATTAAAAACTAAAAACTAAAAATTAAAAATTAAAAATTAAAAATTAAAAATAAAAATTAAAAATTAAAAATTAAAAATTAAAAATTAAAAATTAAAAATTAAAAATTAAAAATTAAAAATTAAAAATTAAAAATTAAAAATTAAAAATTAAAAATTAAAAATTAAAAATTAAAAATTAAAAATTAAAAATTAAAAATTAAAAATTAAAAATTAAAAATTAAAAATTAAAAATTAAAAATTAAAAATTAAAAATTAAAAATTAAAAATTAAAAATTAAAAATTAAAAATTAAAAATTAAAAATTAAAAATTAAAAATTAAAAATTAAAAATTAAAAATTAAAAATTAAAAATTAAAAATTAAAAATTAAAATTAAAAATTAAAAATTAAAAATTAAAAATTAAAAATTAAAAATTAAAAATTAAAAATTAAAAATTAAAAATTAAAAATTAAAAATTAAAAATTAAAAATTAAAAATTAAAAATTAAAAATTAAAAATTAAAAATTAAAAATTAAAAATTAAAAATTAAAAATTAAAAATTAAAAATTAAAAATTAAAAATTAAAAATTAAAAATTAAAAATTAAAAATTAAAAATTAAAAATAAAAAATTGAAAAATAAAAATTAAAAATTAAAAATTAAAAATTAAAAATTAAAAATTAAAAATTAAAAACTAAAAATCAAAAATTAAAAATTAAAAATTAAAAAATAAAAATTAAAAATTAAAAATTATAAATTATAAAATTATAAATTATAAATTATAAATTATAAATTAAAAATTAAAAATTAAAAATTATAAATTAAAAATTAAAAATTAAAAATTAAAAATTAAAATTTAAAAATTAAAAATTAAAAATTAAAAATTAAAAATTCAAAATTCAAAATTCAAAATTAAAAATTAAAAATTAAAAATTAAAAATTAAAAATTAAAAATTAAAAATTAAAAATTAAAAATTAAAAATTAAAAATTAAAAATTAAAAATTAAAAATTAAAAATTAAAAATTTAAAATTAAAAATTAAAAATTAATAATTAAAAATTAAAAATTAAATATTAAAAATTAAAAATTAAAAATTAAAAACAATTAAAAATTAAAAATTAAAAATTAAAAATTAAAAATTAAAAATTAAAAATTAAAAATTAAAAATTAAAAATTAAAAATTAAAAATTAAAAATTAAAAATTAAAAATTAAAAATTAAAAATTAAAAATTAAAAATTAAAAATTAAAAATTAAAAATTAAAAATTAAAAATTAAAAATTAAAAATTAAAAATTAAAAATTAAAAATTAAAAATTAAAAATTAAAAATTAAAAATTAAAAATTAAAAATTAAAAATTAAAAATTAAAAATTAAAAATTAAAAATTAAAAATTAAAAAATTAAAAATTAAAAATTAAAAATTAAAAATTAAAAATTAAAAATTAAAAATTAAAAATTAAAAATTAAAAATTAAAAATTAAAAATTAAAAAATTAAAAATTAAAAATTAAAAATTAAAAATTAAAAATTAAAAATTAAAAATTAAAAATTAAAAATTAAAAATTAAAAATTAAAAATTAAAAATTAAAAATTAAAAATTAAAAATTAAAAATTAAAAAAATTAAAAATTAAAAATTAAAAATTAAAAATTAAAAATTAAAAATTAAAAATTAAAAATTAAAAATTAAAAATTAAAAATTAAAAATTAAAAATTAAAAATTAAAAATCAAAAATTAAAAATTAAAAATTAAAAATTAAAAATTAAAAATTAAAAATTAAAAATTAAAAATTAAAAATTAAAAATTAAAAATTAAAAATTAAAAATTAAAAATTAAAAATTAAAAATTAAAAATTAAAAATTAAAAATTAAAAATTAAAAATTAAAAATTAAAAATTAAAAATTAATAATTAAAAATTAAAAATTAAAAATTAAAAATTAAAAATTAAAAATTAAAAATTAAAAATTAAAAATTAAAAATTAAAAATTAAAAATTAAAAATTAAAAATTAAAAATTAAAAATTAAAAATTAAAAATTAAAAATTAAAAATTAAAAATTAAAAATTAAAAATTAAAAATTAAAAATTAAAAATTTTAAATTAAAAATTAAAAATTAATAATTAAAAATTAAAAATTAAAAATTAAAAATTAAAAATTAAAAGTTAAAAATTAAAAATTAAAAATTAAAAATTAAAAATTAAAAGTTAAAAATTAAAAATTAAAAATTAAAAATTAAAAATTAAAAATTAAAAATTAAAAATTAAAAATTAAAAATTAAAAATTAAAAATTAAAAATTAAAAATTAAAAATTAAAAATTAAAAATTAAAAATTAAAAATTAAAAATTAAAAATTAAAAATTAAAAATTAAAAATTAAAAATTAAAAATTAAAAATTAAAAATTAAAAATTAAAAATTAAAAATTAAAAATTAAAAATTAAAAATTAAAAATTAAAAATTAAAAATTAAAAATTAAAAATTAAAAATTAAAAATTAAAAATTAAAAATTAAAAATTAAAAATTAAAAATTAAAAATTAAACTAAAAATTAAAAATTAAAAATTAAAAATTAAAAATTAAAAATTAAAAATTAAAAATTAAAAATTAAAAATTAAAAATTAAAAATTAAAAATTAAAAATTAAAAATTAAAAATTAAAAATTAAAAATTAAAAATTAAAAATTAAAAATTAAAAATTAAAAATTAAAAATTAAAAATTAAAAATTAAAAATTAAAAATTAAAAATTAAAAATTAAAAATTAAAAATTAAAAATTAAAAATTAAAAATTAAAAATTAAAAATTAAAAATAAAAAATTAAAAATTAAAAATTAAAAATTAAAAATTAAAAATTAAAAATTAAAAATTAAAAATTAAAAATTAAAAATTAAATATTAAAAATTAAAATTTAAAAATTAAAAATTAAAAATTAAAAATTAAAAATTAAAAATTAAAAATTAAAAATTAAAAATTTAAAATTAAAAATTAAAAATTAAAAATTAAAAATTAAAAATTAAAAATTAATAATTAAAAATTAAAAATTAAAAGTTAAAAATTAAAAATTAAAAATTAAAAATTAAAAATTAAAAATTAAAAATTAAAAATTAAAAATTAAAAATTAAAAATTAAAAATTAAAAATTAAAAATTAAAAATTAAAAATTAAAAATTAAAAATTAAAAATTAAAAATTAAAAATTAAAAATTAAAAATTAAAAATTAAAAATTAAAAATTAAAAATTAAAAATTAAAAATTAAAAATTAAAAATTAAAAATTAAAAATTAAAAATTAAAAATTAAAAATTAAAAATTAAAAATTAAAAATTAAAAATTAAAAATTAAAAATTAAAAATTAAAAATTAAAAATTAAAAATTAAAAATTAAAAATTAAAAATTAAAAATTAAAAATTAAAAAATAAAACTAAAAATTATAAAGTTAAATGTAAAAATTAAAAATTAAAAATTAAAAATTAAAAATTAAAAACTAAAAATTAAAAATTAAAAATTAAAAATTAAAAATTAAAAATTAAAAATTAAAAATTAAATATTAAAAATTAAAAATTAAAAATTAAAAATTTTAAATTAAAAATTAAAAATTAAAAATTAAAAATTAAAAATTAAAAATTAAAAATTAAAAATTAAAAATTAAAAATTAAAAATTAAAAATTAAAAATTAAAAATTAAAAATTAAAAATTAAAAATTAAAAATTAAAAATTAAAAATTAAAAATTAAAAATTAAAAATTAAAAATTAAAAATTAAAAATTAAAAATTAAAAATTAAAAATTAAAAATTAAAAATTAAAAATTAAAAATTAAAAATTAAAATTAAAAATTAAAAATTAAAAATTAAAAATTAAAAATTAAAAATTAAAAATTAAAAATTAAAAATTAAAAATTAAAAATTAAAAATTAAAAATTAAAAATTAAAAATTAAAAACTAAAAAGTAAAAATTAAAAATTAAAAAGTAAAAAGTAAAAAGTAAAAATTAAAAATTAAAAATTAAAAATTAAAAATTAAAAATTAAAAATTAAAATTAAAAATTAAAAATTAAAAATTAAAAATTAAAAATTAAAAATTAAAAATTAAAAATTAAAAATTAAAAATTAAAAATTAAAAATTAAAAATTAAAAATTAAAAATTAAAAATTAAAAATTAAAAATTAAAAATTAAAAATTAAAAATTAAAAATTAAAAATTAAAAATTAAAAATTAAAAATTAAAAATTAAAAATTAAAAATTAAAAATTAAAAATTAAAAATTAAAAATAAAAAATAAAAAATTAAAAATTAAAAATTAAAAATTAAAAATTAAAAATTAAAAATTAAAAATTAAAAATTAAAAATTAGAAATTAAAAATTAAAAATTAAAAATTAAAAATTAAAAATTAAAAATTAAAAATTAAAAATTAAAAACTAAAAATTAAAAATTAAAAATTAAAAATTAAAAATTAAAAATTAAAAATTAAAAATTAAAAATTAAAAATTTAAATTAAAAATTAAAAATTAAAATAAAATTAAAAATTAAAAATTAAAAATTAAAAATTAAAAATTAAAAATTAAAAATTAAAAATTAAAAAAAATAAAAATTAAAAAATATAATAAAAATTAAAATTAAAAATTAAAAATTAAAAATTAATAATTAAAAATTAAAAATTAAAAATTAAAAATTAAAAATTAAAAATTAAAAATTAAAAATTAAAAATTAAAAATTAAAAATTAAAAATTAAAAATTAAAAATTAAAAATTAAAAATTAAAAATTAAAAATTAAAAATTAAAAATTAAAAATTAAAAATTAAAAATTAAAAATTAAAAATTAAAAATTAAAAATTAAAAATTAAAAATTAAAAATTAAAAATTAAAAATTAAAAATTAAAAATTAAAAATTAAAAATTAAAAATTAAAAATTAAAAATTAAAAATTAAAAATTAAAAATTAAAAATTAAAAATTAAAAATTAAAGATTAAAAATTAAAAATTAAAAATTAAAAATTAAAAATTAAAAATTAAAAATTAAAAATTAAAAATTAAAAATTAAAAATTAAAAATTAAAAATTAAAAAATAAAACTAAAAATTAAAAATTAAAAATTAAGAATTAAAAATTAAAAATTAAAAATTAAAAATTAAAAATTAAAAATTAAAAATTAAAAATTAAAAATTAAAAATTAAAAATTAAAAATTAAAATTAAAAATTAAAAATTAAAAATTAAAAATTAAAAATTAAAAATTAAAAATTAAAAATTAAAAATTAAAAATTAAAAATTAAAAATTAAAAATTAAAAATTAAAAATTAAAAATTAAAAATTAAAAATTAAAAATTAAAAATTAAAAATTAAAAATTAAAAATTAAAAATTAAAAATTAAAAATTAAAAATTAAAAATTAAAAATTAAAAATTAAAAATTAAAAATTAAAAATTAAAAATTAAAAATTAAAAATTAAAAATTAAAAATTAAAAATTAAAAATTAAAAATTAAAAATTAAAAATTAAAAATTAAAAATTAAAAATTAAAAATTAAAAATTAAAAATTAAAAATTAAAAATTAAAAATTAAAAATTAAAAATTAAAAATTAAAAATTAAAAATTAAAAATTAAAAATTAAAAATTAAAAATTAAAAATTAAAAATTAAAAATTAAAAATTAAAAATTAAAAATTAAAAATTAAAAATTAAATATTAAAAATTAAAAATTAAAAATTAAAAATTAAAAATTAAAAATTAAAAATTAAAAATTAAAAATTAAAAATTAAAAATTAAAAATTAAAAATTAAAAATTAAAAATAAAAATTAAAAATTAAAAATTAAAAATTAAAAATTAAAAAATAAAACTAAAAATTAAAAATTAAAAATTAAGAATTAAAAATTAAAAATTAAAAATTAAAAATTAAAAATTAAAAATTAAAAATTAAAAATTAAAAATTAAAAATTAAAAATTAAAAATTAAAAATTAAAAATTAAAATTAAAAATTAAAAATTAAAAATTAAAAATTAAAAATTAAAATTAAAAATTAAAAATTAAAAATTAAAAATTAAAAATTAAAAATTAAAAATTAAAAATTAAAAATTAAAAATTAAAAATTAAAAATTAAAAATTAAAAATTAAAAATTAAAAATTAAAAATTAAAAATTAAAAATTAAAAATTAAAAATTAAAAATTAAAAATTAAAAATTAAAAATTAAAAATTAAAAATTAAAAATTAAAAATTAAAAATTAAAAATTAAAAATTAAAAATTAAAAATTAAAAATTAAAAATTAAAAATTAAAAATTAAAAATTAAAAATTAAAAATTAAAAATTAAAAATTAAAAATTAAAAATTAAAAATTAAAAATTAAAAATTAAAAATTAAAAATTAAAAATTAAAATTAAAAATTAAAAATTAAAAATTAAAAATTAAAAATTAAAAATTAAAAATTAAAAATTAAAAATTAAAAATTAAAAATTAAAAATTAAAAATTAAAAATTAAAAATTTTAAATTAAAAATTAAAAATTAAAAATTAAAAATTAATAATTAAAAATTAAAAATTAAAAATTAAAAATTAAAAATTAAAAGTTAAAATTAAAAATTAAAAATTAAAAATTAAAAATTAAAAATTAAAAATTAAAAATTAAAAATTAAAAATTAAAAATTAAAAATTAAAAATTAAAAATTAAAAATTAAAAATTAAAAATTAAAAATTAAAAATTAAAATTAAAAATTAAAAATTAAAAATTAAAAATTAAAAATTAAAAATTAAAAATTAAAAATTAAAAATTAAAAATTAAAAATTAAAAATTAAAAATTAAAAATTAAAAATTAAAAATTAAAAATTAAAAATTAAAAATTAAAAATTAAAAATTAAAAATTAAAAATTAAAAATTAAAAATTAAAAATTAAAAATTAAAAATTAAAAATTAAAAATTAAAAATTAAAAATTAAAAATTAAAAATTAAAAATTAAAACTTAAAAATTAAAAATTAAAAATTAAAAATTAAAAATTAAAAATTAAAAATTAAAAATTAAAAATTAAAAATTAAAAATTAAAAATTAAAAATTAAAAATTAAAAATTAAAAATTAAAAATTAAAAATTAAAAATTAAAAATTAAAAATTAAAAATTAAAAATTAAAAATTAAAAATTAAAAATTAAAAATTAAAAATTAAAAATTAAAAATTAAAAATTAAAAATTAAAAATTAAAAATTAAAAATTAAAAATTAAAAATTAAAAATTAAAAATTAAAAATTAAAAATTAAAAATTAAAAATTAAAAATTAAAAATTAAAAATTAAAAATTAAAAATTAAAAATTAAAAATTAAAAATTAAAAATTAAAAATTAAAAATTAAAAATAAAAAATTAAAAATTAAAAATTAAAAATTAAAAATTAAAAATTAAAAATTAAAAATTAAAAATTAAATATTAAAAATTAAAATTTAAAAATTAAAAATTAAAAATTAAAAATTAAAAATTAAAAATTAAAAATTAAAAATTAAAAATTAAAAATTAAAAATTAAAAATTAAAAATTTTAAATTAAAAATTAAAAATTAAAAATTAAAAATTAATAATTAAAAATTAAAAATTAAAAGTTAAAAATTAAAAATTAAAAATTAAAAATTAAAAATAAAAAATTAAAAATTAAAAATTAAAAATTAAAAATTAAAAATTAAAAATTAAAAATTAAAAATTAAAAATTAAAAATTAAAAATTAAAAATTAAAAATTAAAAATTAAAAATTAAAAATTAAAAATTAAAAATTAAAAATTAAAAATAAAAAATTAAAAATTAAAAATTAAAAATTAAAAATTAAAAATTAAAAATTAAAAATTAAAAATTAAAAATTAAAAATTAAAAATTAAAAATTAAAAATTAAAAATTAAAAATTAAAAATTAAAAATTAAAAATTAAAAATTAAAAATTAAAAATTAAAAATTAAAAATTAAAAATTAAAAATTAAAAATTAAAAATTAAAAATTAAAAATTAAAAATTAAAAATTAAAAATTAAAAATTAAAAAATAAAACTAAAAATTATAAAGTTAAATGTAAAAATTAAAAATTAAAAATTAAAAATTAAAAACTAAAAATTAAAAATTAAAAATTAAAAATTAAAAATTAAAAATTAAAAATTAAAAATTAAAAATTAAATATTAAAAATTAAAAATTAAAAATTTTAAATTAAAAATTAAAAATTAAAAATTAAAAATTAAAAATTAAAAATTAAAAATTAAAAATTAAAAATTAAAAATTAAAAATTAAAAATTAAAAATTAAAAATTAAAAATTAAAAATTAAAAATTAAAAATTAACAATTAAAAATTAAAAATTAAAAATTAAAAATTAAAAATTAAAAATTAAAAATTAAAAATTAAAAATTAAAAATTAAAAATTAAAAATTAAAAATTAAAAATTAAAATTTAAAAATTAAAAATTAAAAATTAAAAATTAAAAATTAAAAATTAAAAATTAAAAATTAAAAATTAAAAATTAAAAATTAAAAATTAAAAATTAAAAATTAAAAATTAAAAATTAAAAATTAAAAATTAAAAATTAAAAATTAAAAATTAAAAATTAAAAATTAAAAATTAAAAATTAAAAATTAAAAATTAAAAATTAAAAATAAAAAATAAAAAATTAAAAATTAAAAATTAAAAATTAAAAATTAAAAATTAAAAATTAAAAATTAAAAATTAAAAATTAAAAATTAAAAATTAGAAATTAAAAATTAAAAATTAAAAATTAAAAATTAAAAATTAAAAATTAAAAATTAAAAACTAAAAATTAAAAATTAAAAATTAAAAATTAAAAATTAAAAATTAAAAATTAAAAATTAAAAATTAAAAATTAAAAATTAAAAATTAAAAATTAAAAATTAAAAATTAAAAATTAAAAATTAAAAATTAGAAATTAAAAATTAAAAATTAAAAATTAAAAATTAATAATTAAAAATTAAAAATTAAAAATTAAAAATTAAAAATTAAAAATTAAAAATTAAAAATTAAAAATTAAAAATTAAAAATTAAAAATTAAAAATTAAAAATTAAAAATTAAAAATTAAAAATTAAAAATTAAAAATTAAAAATTAAAAATTAAAAATTAAAAATTAAAAATTAAAAATTAAAAATTAAAAATTAAAAATTAAAAATTAAAAATTAAAAATTAAAAATTAAAAAATTAAAAATTAAAAATTAAAAATTAAAAATTAAAAATTAAAAATTAAAAATTAAAAATTAAAAATTAAAAATTAAAAATTAAAAATTAAAAATTAAAAATTAAAAATTAAAAATTAAAAATTAAAAATTAAAAATTAAAAATTAAAAATTAAAAATTAAAAATTAAAAATTAAAAATTAAAAATTAAAAATTAAAAATTAAAAATTAAAAATTAAAAATTAAAAATTAAAGATTAAAAATTAAAAATTAAAAATTAAAAATTAAAAATTAAAAATTAAAAATTAAAAATTAAAAATTAAAAATTAAAAATTAAAAAATAAAACTAAAAATTAAAAATTAAAAATTAAGAATTAAAAATTAAAAATTAAAAATTAAAAATTAAAAATTAAAAATTAAAAATTAAAAATTAAAAATTAAAAATTAAAATTAAAAATTAAAAATTAAAAATTAAAAATTAAAAATTAAAAATTAAAAATTAAAAATTAAAAATTAAAAATTAAAAATTAAAAATTAAAAATTAAAAATTAAAAATTAAAAATTAAAAATTAAAAATTAAAAATTAAAAATTAAAAATTAAAAATTAAAAATTAAAAATTAAAAATTAAAAATTAAAAATTAAAAATTAAAAATTAAAAATTAAAAATTAAAAATTAAAAATTAAAAATTAAAAATTAAAAATTAAAAATTAAAAATTAAATATTAAAAATTAAAAATTAAAAATTAAAAATTAAAAATTAAAAATTAAAAATTAAAAATTAAAAATTAAAAATTAAAAATTAAAAATTAAAAATTAAAAATTAAAAATTAAAAATTAAAAATTAAAAATTAAAAATTAAAAATTAAAAATTAAAAAATAAAACTAAAAATTAAAAATTAAAAATTAAGAATTAAAAATTAAAAATTAAAAATTAAAAATTAAAAATTAAAAATTAAAAATTAAAAATTAAAAATTAAAAATTAAAAATTAAAAATTAAAAATTAAAAATTAAAAATTAAAAATTAAAAATTAAAAATTAAAAATTAAAAATTAAAAATTAAAAATTAAAAATTAAAAATTAAAAATTAAAAATTAAAAATTAAAAATTAAAAATTAAAAATTAAAAATTAAAAATTAAAAATTAAAAATTAAAAATTAAAAATTAAAAATTAAAAATTAAAAATTAAAAATTAAAAATTAAAAATTAAAAATTAAAAATTAAAAATAAAAAATTAAAAATTAAAAATTAAAAATTAAAAATTAAAAATTAAAAATTAAAAATTAAAAATTAAAAATTAAAAATTAAAAATTAAAATTAAAAATTAAAAATTAAAAATTAAAAATTAAAAATTAAAAATTGAAAATTAAAAATTATATATTAAAAATGAAATATTAAAAATTAGAAATTAAAAATTAAAAATTAAAATCAAAAATTAAAAAATAAAAATTAAATATTAAAAATTAAAATTTAAAAATTAAAAATTAAAAATAAAAATTAAAAATTAAAAATTAAAAATTAAAAATTAAAAATTAAAAATTAAAAATTAAAAATTAAAAATTAAAAATTAAAAATTAAAAATTAAAATTTAAAATTTAAAAAATAAAAATTAAAAATTAAAATCCAAAATTAAAAAATAAAAATTAAATATTAAAAATTAAAAATTAAAATTTAAAAATTAAAAATTAAAAATTAAAAATTAAAAATAAAAAATAAAAAATTAAAAATTAAAAATTAAAAATTAAAAATTTATTGTTTTATTAATATTCAAATGAAACAATCTATTTAAGAATGTGTATATAAATTGTTGTTGTTTTATTAACAGTTCAAATTGAAGTAAGGAAAAAATGAAAAATATTTATAACTACAAATTCAATGAACAATATGTTTCTTATTTAACAATACAAAAATAATAAAGTTGTAAACAGTATTTCAAATAAAGTATATAACAACATGCCTCCTCAACTTTATTTACTTTTGAACCATGCCAAATTTAAGACTACATAGTTTGTGTTTGATTTTTGCCACAGGTTTTGTCAAGGCATCTGCCGGCATCTCATTAGTTGACATGTATTGAAGTTCGATGATTTTCTTCTCAACAGCATCTCTGACGAAATGATATTTATAATGAATATGTTTAGTTCTTGAATGATGAGCACCAAATTTTGCCATTTGTTGAGCACTTTGAGAATCGGAAAATACTTGAATTGGTTTTTCATTCTTGTAGCCTAATTCCTCCAATATATATGAGAGATAACAAGCTTCCTTTGCAGCCTCTGTTAAAGCCACATATTCCGCCTCTGCACTAGATGTAGCGATTACCTTTTGTTTTCTGGATTCCCAAGAAATGACTCCACCTGCGAAAATAAAACAAAATCCAGTTTGTGATTTTCTATCATTTACATCCTGCGCCCAATTGGCATCAACAAAGCCCGCTATTTCTAAACCTGTTTTATTATATGTTAATACTGAGTCTTTGGTCGAATTAAGATATCTTATAATATGTAGTGCAGCGTTTAGGTGCTGCTTTCTGGGATCTTGTGAAAATTTGGAAAGCAAGTTAACGCTGCATGTTATATCTGGACGACTATATAAAGATAAATGTAGCAAAGATCCAATAAATTCCTGATAGTAAGTTTGGTTAATTTTGTCTGCCTCTCCAGAAATTGTTGGTACTTCTCTAATTTTAATTTAGCTTGCATTGGAATTTTAACTGATTTTGAATTTTCTAAACCATATTTCGAAACAATATTTGATATATATCCAGGTTGTGATATTGAAAGCGTTCCTTTTCCAACATTTATTTCTAAACCAATGCAATGTTTTGGTTCCAAAAGATCTCGAATTTCAAAATTTTCTTGTAGTTTAATTATAAATGTTTCTGTGTAATTATCGTCGTTTGAAGCTATGACTATATCACCAACATAAAGTGCCACCATCATTGTTCTATTCGATGATTGAGTAAAATAAATGCATTGATCATATTTTGATTGATTTAATCCAAATTGTTTTATTATTGCATCAATCCTCTTAAACCACTGCCTTCCAGCTTGTTTAAAACCATAAATAGCCTTTTCTAATTTGCAGACTTGATTCTTAGTTTTCTCCTGAATGAATCCTTCTGGTTGCTCCATAAATATTTCTTCGTCCAAATCACCGTCTAAAAATGCTGTGGATACGTCCAACTGCCGAAGTTTTAAATCATTCTCAACAACTAGAGCATATATTAAACGAAGTGAACTTTGACGTACGACAGGAGCAAATGTATCCATATAGTCAACACCTAACTGATGTGTATAGCCTTTGGCGACTAGTCTAGCTTTTCTTTTTTCTATTGTTCCATCTGATCTATATTTCGATTTCAATACCCATTTGCATCCTGCGGGTTTTCGGCCTTGTGGTAAGTCAGTTAATTTCCACGTCCCATTTTTCATAAGAGAGTTGTATTCATCCAGTATCGCGCTATGCCACTCGTTGCTGTCATTTGAAGATAAAGCTTCTTTTAACGTTTTTGGATCATCATGTTTTTCATTAATAGAATTTGTTATTTCTTGACTTTTACCGAATGTCCAAGACCTCAATCTCTGTTTAATAGAATTTACAGGATTTTCAATACTATGACCTAAACCAGCATCATCTATTTCTTGTACTCTTGAGTAATTTTCGTCCTTTTCGGTACTTGTCAGATCATTTTTATTTGATGTGTCTTCAAAAACACCTTCTGACTCATCGTCATTCATTTCAGCATTCGATATTTCAGATACGCTTTTATATTGGAAATTATAAAACCCATCGCCATTTGATTTATTTTCGTTATCATTTTTATAAAGCTCGTGTTCTAAAAATTTGACGTCTCTACTTTTGATGACAAGTTTGGAACCTGCTTGCCATAATCTGTAGGCTTTTGATTCATCTGAATATCCGACAAGATAAAATTGGTGACTTCTAGCTTCCCACTTTGATTTGTTTGGTTTTTTATCCAACACAAACGATTTACAGCCAATCTGGCGCAAATGACTAACTGAAGGAATTTTTCCAAACCACATTTCTTCCGGTGTTTTATTAGTGTTTAGAAATGTTGGACAACGATTTCTGATATACGCAGCAGTATGAATAAGTTCTGCCCACAAGCATTGAGGAAGATTCGCTTCTAGCATAAGACATCTAGCCATTTCCACTAGTGTGCGATTCATTCGCTCGGCTACTCCATTTTGCTGAGGAGTGTATTCTACCGTCAATTGTCGCTTTATACCATTATTCTTTAAGAAATTTGAAAATTCGTGTGATGTTAATTCACGGGCGTTGTCACTACGAATTAGTTTAATCTTTTTACCAGTCTCGTTTTCTGCTTGCTTCATGAAATCTTTAAATGCTTGCAGGTACATATCTTTTGTTCTAAGAAAAACCACGAATACTTTCCTCGAAAAATCTTCTATAAACGTAGCAAAATAGATTTTTCTATTCAAGGATTCAACCCTCATTGGTCCACATAAATCAGTGTGTATCAGACCTAAAAGTTCGCTAGACGATTTATCTTTCTTATGGGAAAACGGTAATCTTGTTTGTTTACCACGAATACAGGCGATACAATTTAAGTGATTTTTTCTAAATTTTGGCAAGCCAACTACCATTTTCTCTGTTTGTAACTGTCCTAACTGTTTCAAATTCAAGTGCCTGTAGCTTTTATGCCAAAGTTCTACATTGTTGCCTGCACATTGTTCAAGTTCCTGGGAAATTTGTGTGCATTTTTCATTAAGATAAACATTTTTGGCTGATTTAACAATAAAAAGGCCATTATCCTTAAAAGCTTCAATTAATTTCATGCCATCTTTCAAAATTCTAACGCTATTCACCGCCATTACTACCTTACAACCACTTTCTGTTGCTTTTCCAGTGGATATCAAATTACATCGTAAGTCAGGGATATACTATACAAAGTGTTGTATCGGTGTACTTTTTTCATTAAATTATCAACTTCTACATTGAGTTCTACTGTGCCAATCCCATGAACGCTAAGTTCCTTTTTATCTGCTAATTGAACTTTTCCACAATATGAAGTGTCTATTGATATGAATGGTGCAGATAAACTACACATGTGTGAAGTTGCTCCACTATCAATGCACCAGCTATCAAATTTAGTTGAAATTACGGACTGGACAGTATCTAAATTGATATTATCTGCGGTTACTATGAAACCTGCGTGGTTTACTACGCAATTCAACTTGTCTTTGTTTGAACTAACTCTACAGTTTTTAGCCATATGGCCTTTTTTCCCACATCGATGACAATTATAAGGAAAATATGAATTGGACGTACCTTCTTTTTCCATTTTCTTGTTACCTTGCCAATTCTTCTTTAAAAAATTTCGGTTGACCTTCATTGCTATATTTTCTGCTACATTTTCTTCATTTTTGTCTTCAGTTTCCAGTAATCTTGCTCGTAGCGTTATCAACCCCGGAAAATCATTTGCAGTGTCACCGCAGCTTTAATTGGATTGAATTTGGTTGATAAGGCAAAATTTAAATTCAATTAAAAATTGTGTAATAGTTTGATTATCACCCATTCTTAAATTTAATAACTTACGGTATGATTCTGCCTTGCGTCTCATAGACTTACGATTATAGGTTTCTTCTAGATATTTCCATATTTCTTGTGACGTATTGAAATTTTTTACCATCGATACAATATTGCTCTGGCATCCAAGTCCTTGTCGATAAATTCTTCGAGCAATTTTAGCTTACTTTCATATTCTTTTTTCTCTGCTGTTGTAGCTGATTGCGACAATGGACTTATTTCGGGTTTGTTCTCTTTTCCTAACAACATCTTTAAAAATCGGTTCTTGTGCAAAATGGCCTCAATTTGAGCCTTCCAAGTTCCGTAATTCGATCCATTAAAACGAGGGATCTTTCCAGTGTGTGTCGTCATATTTTTAGCTTCAAAATTATTTTTATCTGTCCTTATGTAACAGCTTCCAGATCAATGTGTTACCACTTCAGAATTCCACCAAATTGAATTAGCCTTCGTTTTACACTTCTTAAATATTTTATAATACTTCGTCTTCCTGTTATGGTTCTGGGCCCATAACCTATTGTTTTATTAATATTCAAATGAAACAATCTATTTAAGAATGTGTATATAAATTGATGTTGTTTTATTAACAGTTCAAATTGAAGTAAGGAAAAAATGAAAAATATTTATAACTACAAATTCAATGAACAATATGTTTCTTATTTAACAATACAAAAATAATAAAGTTGTAAACAGTATTTCAAATAAAGTATATAACAACAAAATTAAAAATTTAAAATTAAAAATTAAAAATTAAAAATTAAAAATAAAAATTAAAAATTAAAAACTAAAAATTAAAAAATAAAAACTGAAAATTAAAAATTAAAAATTAAAAATGAAAATTTAATGAAAAATTAAAAATTAAAAATTAAAAATTAAAAATTAAAAATAAAAAATTAAAAATTAAAAATTAAAAATTAAAAATTAAAAATTAAAAATTAAAAATTAAAAATTAAAAATTAAAAATTAAAAATTAAAAATTAAAAATTAAAAATTAAATATTAAAAATTAAAAATTAAAATTTAAAAATTAAAAATTAAAAATTAAAAATTAAAAATTAAAAATTAAAAATTAAAAATTAAAAATTTTAAATTAAAAATTAAAAATTAAAAATTAAAAATTAAAAATTAATAATTAAAAATTAAAAATTAAAAGTTAAAAATTAAAAATTAAAAATTAAAAATTAAAAATAAAAAATTAAAAATTAAAAATTAAAAATTAAAAATTAAAAATTAAAAATTAAAAATTAAAAATTAAAAATTAAAAATTAAAAATTAAAAATTAAAAATTAAAAATTAAAAATTAAAAATTAAAAATTAAAAATTAAAAATTAAAAATTAAAAATTAAAAATTAAAAATTAAAAATTAAAAATTAAAAATTAAAAATTAAAAATTAAAAATTAAAAATTAAAAATTAAAATTTAAAAATTAAAAATTAAAAATTAAAAATTAAAAAATTAAAAATTAAAAATTAAAAATTAAAAATTAAAAATTAAAAATTAAAAATTAAAAATTAAAAAATAAAACTAAAAATTATAAAGTTAAATGTAAAAATTAAAAATTAAAAATTAAAAATTAAAAATTAAAAACTAAAAATTAAAAATTAAAAATTAAAAATTAAAAATTAAAAATTAAAAATTAAAAATTAAATATTAAAAATTAAAAATTAAAAATTAAAAATTTTAAATTAAAAATTAAAAATTAAAAATTAAAAATTAAAAATTAAAAATTAAAAATTAAAAATTAAAAATTAAAAATTAAAAATTAAAAATTAAAAATTAAAAATTAAAAATTAAAAATTAAAAATTAAAAATTAAAAATTAAAAATTAAAAATTAAAAATTAAAAATTAAAAATTAAAAATTAAAATTTAAAAATTAAAATTTAAAAATTAAAAATTAAAAATTAAAAATTAAAAATTAAAAATTAAAAATTAAAAATTAAAAATTAAAAATTAAAAATTAAAAATTAAAAATTAAAAATTAAAAATTAAAAATTAAAAATTAAAAATTAAAAATTAAAATTAAAAATTAAAAATTAAAAATTAAAAATTAAAAATAAAAAATAAAAAATTAAAAATTAAAAATTAAAAATTAAAAATTAAAAATTAAAAATTAAAAATTAAAAATTAAAAATTAAAAATTAGAAATTAAAAATTAAAAATTAAAAATTAAAAATTAAAAATTAAAAATTAAAAATTAAAAATTAAAAATTAAAAACTAAAAATTAAAAATTAAAAATTAAAAATTAAAAATTAAAAATTAAAAATTAAAAATTAAAAATTAAAAATTAAAAATTAAAAATTAAAAATTAGAAATTAAAAATTAAAAATTAAAAATTAAAAATTAAAAATTAATAATTAAAAATTAAAAATTAAAAATTAAAAATTAAAAATTAAAAATTAAAAATTAAAAATTAAAAATTAAAAATTAAAAATTAAAAATTAAAAATTAAAATTAAAAATTAAAAATTAAAAATTAAAAATTAAAAATTAAAAATTAAAAATTAAAAATTAAAAATTAAAAATTAAAAATTAAAAATTAAAAATTAAAAATTAAAAATTAAAAATTAAAAATTAAAAATTAAAAATTAAAAATTAAAAATTAAAAATTAAAAATTAAAAATTAAAAATTAAAAATTAAAAATTAAAAATTAAAAATTAAAAATTAAAAATTAAAAATTAAAAATTAAAAATTAAAAATTAAAAATTAAAAATTAAAAATTAAAAATTAAAAATTAAAAATTAAAAATTAAAAATTAAAAATTAAAAATTAAAGATTAAAAATTAAAAATTAAAAATTAAAAATTAAAAATTAAAAATTAAAAATTAAAAATTAAAAATTAAAAATTAAAAATTAAAAATTAAAAATTAAAAATTAAAAATTAAAAATTAAAAATTAAAAATTAAAAATTAAAAATTAAAAATTAAAAAATAAAACTAAAAATTAAAAATTAAAAATTAAGAATTAAAAATTAAAAATTAAAAATTAAAAATTAAAAATTAAAATTAAAATTAAAAATTAAAAATTAAAATTAAAAATTAAAAATTAAAAATTAAAAATTAAAAATTAAAAATTAAAAATTAAAAATTAAAAATTAAAAATTAAAAATTAAAAATTAAAAATTAAAAATTAAAAATTAAAAATTAAAAATTAAAAATTAAAA
The DNA here is from genome assembly GCA_963682025.1 of Cordilura impudica. NCBI lineage: Eukaryota > Metazoa > Arthropoda > Insecta > Diptera > Scathophagidae > Cordilura > Cordilura impudica. The sequence goes on from OY821517.1 coordinate 228,409,939, forward strand.
ATTAAAAATTAAAAATTAAAAATTAAAAATTAAAAATTAAAAATTAAAAATTAAAAATTAAAAATTAAAAATTAAAAATTAAAAATTAAAAATTAAAAATTAAAAATTAAAAATTAAAAATTAAAAATTAAAAATTAAAAATTAAAAATTAAAAATTAAAAATTAAAAATTAAAAATTAAAAATTAAAAATTAAAATTAAAAATTAAAAATTAAAAATTAAAAATTAAAAATTAAAAATTAAAAATTAAAAATTAAAAATTAAAAATTAAAAATTAAAAATTAAAAATTAAAAATTAAAAATTAAAAATTAAAAATTAAAAATTAAAAATTAAAAATTAAAAATTAAAAATTAAAAATTAAAAATTAAAAATTAAAAATTAAAAATTAAAAATTAAAAATTAAAAATTAAAAATTAAAAATTAAAAATTAAAAATTAAAAATTAAAAATTAAAAATTAAAAATTAAAAATTAAAAATTAAAAATTAAAAATTAAAAATTAAAAATTAAAAATTAAAAATTAAAAATTAAAAATTAAAAATTAAAAAATTAAAAATTAAAAATTAAAAATTAAAAATTAAAAATTAAAAATTAAAAATTAAAAATTAAAAATTAAAAATTAAAAATTAAAATTAAAAATTAAAAATTAAAAATTAAAAATTAAAAATTAAAAATTAAAAATTAAAAATTAAAAATTAAAAATTAAAAATTAAAAATTAAAAATTGAAAATTAAAAATTATATATTAAAAATGAAATATTAAAAATTAGAAATTAAAAATTAAAAATTAAAATCAAAAATTAAAAAATAAAAATTAAATATTAAAAATTAAAATTTAAAAATTAAAAATTAAAAATAAAAAGTAAAAATTAAAAATTAAAAATTAAAAAAATTAAAAATTAAAAATTAAAAATTAAAATTTAAAATTTAAAAAATAAAAATTAAAAATTAAAATCCAAAATTAAAAAATAAAAATTAAATATTAAAAATTAAAAATTAAAATTTAAAAATTAAAAATTAAAAATTAAAAATTAAAAATAAAAAATAAAAAATTAAAAATTAAAAATTAAAAATTTATTGTTTTATTAATATTCAAATGAAACAATCTATTTAAGAATGTGTATATAAATTGTTGTTGTTTTATTAACAGTTCAAATTGAAGTAAGGAAAAAATGAAAAATATTTATAACTACAAATTCAATGAACAATATGTTTCTTATTTAACAATACAAAAATAATAAAGTTGTAAACAGTATTTCAAATAAAGTATATAACAACATGCCTCCTCAACTTTATTTACTTTTGAACCATGCCAAATTTAAGACTACATAGTTTGTGTTTGATTTTTGCCACAGGTTTTGTCAAGGCATCTGCCGGCATCTCATTAGTTGACATGTATTGAAGTTCGATGATTTTCTTCTCAACAGCATCTCTGACGAAATGATATTTATAATGAATATGTTTAGTTCTTGAATGATGAGCACCAAATTTTGCCATTTGTTGAGCACTTTGAGAATCGGAAAATACTTGAATTGGTTTTTCATTCTTGTAGCCTAATTCCTCCAATATATATGAGAGATAACAAGCTTCCTTTGCAGCCTCTGTTAAAGCCACATATTCCGCCTCTGCACTAGATGTAGCGATTACCTTTTGTTTTCTGGATTCCCAAGAAATGACTCCACCTGCGAAAATAAAACAAAATCCAGTTTGTGATTTTCTATCATTTACATCCTGCGCCCAATTGGCATCAACAAAGCCCGCTATTTCTAAACCTGTTTTATTATATGTTAATACTGAGTCTTTGGTCGAATTAAGATATCTTATAATATGTAGTGCAGCGTTTAGGTGCTGCTTTCTGGGATCTTGTGAAAATTTGGAAAGCAAGTTAACGCTGCATGTTATATCTGGACGACTATATAAAGATAAATGTAGCAAAGATCCAATAAATTCCTGATAGTAAGTTTGGTTAATTTTGTCTGCCTCTCCAGAAATTGTTGGTACTTCTCTAATTTTAATTTAGCTTGCATTGGAATTTTAACTGATTTTGAATTTTCTAAACCATATTTCGAAACAATATTTGATATATATCCAGGTTGTGATATTGAAAGCGTTCCTTTTCCAACATTTATTTCTAAACCAATGCAATGTTTTGGTTCCAAAAGATCTCGAATTTCAAAATTTTCTTGTAGTTTAATTATAAATGTTTCTGTGTAATTATCGTCGTTTGAAGCTATGACTATATCACCAACATAAAGTGCCACCATCATTGTTCTATTCGATGATTGAGTAAAATAAATGCATTGATCATATTTTGATTGATTTAATCCAAATTGTTTTATTATTGCATCAATCCTCTTAAACCACTGCCTTCCAGCTTGTTTAAAACCATAAATAGCCTTTTCTAATTTGCAGACTTGATTCTTAGTTTTCTCCTGAATGAATCCTTCTGGTTGCTCCATAAATATTTCTTCGTCCAAATCACCGTCTAAAAATGCTGTGGATACGTCCAACTGCCGAAGTTTTAAATCATTCTCAACAACTAGAGCATATATTAAACGAAGTGAACTTTGACGTACGACAGGAGCAAATGTATCCATATAGTCAACACCTAACTGATGTGTATAGCCTTTGGCGACTAGTCTAGCTTTTCTTTTTTCTATTGTTCCATCTGATCTATATTTCGATTTCAATACCCATTTGCATCCTGCGGGTTTTCGGCCTTGTGGTAAGTCAGTTAATTTCCACGTCCCATTTTTCATAAGAGAGTTGTATTCATCCAGTATCGCGCTATGCCACTCGTTGCTGTCATTTGAAGATAAAGCTTCTTTTAACGTTTTTGGATCATCATGTTTTTCATTAATAGAATTTGTTATTTCTTGACTTTTACCGAATGTCCAAGACCTCAATCTCTGTTTAATAGAATTTACAGGATTTTCAATACTATGACCTAAACCAGCATCATCTATTTCTTGTACTCTTGAGTAATTTTCGTCCTTTTCGGTACTTGTCAGATCATTTTTATTTGATGTGTCTTCAAAAACACCTTCTGACTCATCGTCATTCATTTCAGCATTCGATATTTCAGATACGCTTTTATATTGGAAATTATAAAACCCATCGCCATTTGATTTATTTTCGTTATCATTTTTATAAAGCTCGTGTTCTAAAAATTTGACGTCTCTACTTTTGATGACAAGTTTGGAACCTGCTTGCCATAATCTGTAGGCTTTTGATTCATCTGAATATCCGACAAGATAAAATTGGTGACTTCTAGCTTCCCACTTTGATTTGTTTGGTTTTTTATCCAACACAAACGATTTACAGCCAATCTGGCGCAAATGACTAACTGAAGGAATTTTTCCAAACCACATTTCTTCCGGTGTTTTATTAGTGTTTAGAAATGTTGGACAACGATTTCTGATATACGCAGCAGTATGAATAAGTTCTGCCCACAAGCATTGAGGAAGATTCGCTTCTAGCATAAGACATCTAGCCATTTCCACTAGTGTGCGATTCATTCGCTCGGCTACTCCATTTTGCTGAGGAGTGTATTCTACCGTCAATTGTCGCTTTATACCATTATTCTTTAAGAAATTTGAAAATTCGTGTGATGTTAATTCACGGGCGTTGTCACTACGAATTAGTTTAATCTTTTTACCAGTCTCGTTTTCTGCTTGCTTCATGAAATCTTTAAATGCTTGCAGGTACATATCTTTTGTTCTAAGAAAAACCACGAATACTTTCCTCGAAAAATCTTCTATAAACGTAGCAAAATAGATTTTTCTATTCAAGGATTCAACCCTCATTGGTCCACATAAATCAGTGTGTATCAGACCTAAAAGTTCGCTAGACGATTTATCTTTCTTATGGGAAAACGGTAATCTTGTTTGTTTACCACGAATACAGGCGATACAATTTAAGTGATTTTTTCTAAATTTTGGCAAGCCAACTACCATTTTCTCTGTTTGTAACTGTCCTAACTGTTTCAAATTCAAGTGCCCGTAGCTTTTATGCCAAAGTTCTACATTGTTGCCTGCACATTGTTCAAGTTCCTGGGAAATTTGTGTGCATTTTTCATTAAGATAAACATTTTTGGCTGATTTAACAATAAAAAGGCCATTATCCTTAAAAGCTTCAATTAATTTCATGCCATCTTTCAAAATTCTAACGCTATTCACCGCCATTACTACCTTACAACCACTTTCTGTTGCTTTTCCAGTGGATATCAAATTACATCGTAAGTCAGGGATATACTATACAAAGTGTTGTATCGGTGTACTTTTTTCATTAAATTATCAACTTCTACATTGAGTTCTACTGTGCCAATCCCATGAACGCTAAGTTCCTTTTTATCTGCTAATTGAACTTTTCCACAATATGAAGTGTCTATTGATATGAATGGTGCAGATAAACTACACATGTGTGAAGTTGCTCCACTATCAATGCACCAGCTATCAAATTTAGTTGAAATTACGGACTGGACAGTATCTAAATTGATATTATCTGCGGTTACTATGAAACCTGCGTGGTTTACTACGCAATTCAACTTGTCTTTGTTTGAACTAACTCTACAGTTTTTAGCCATATGGCCTTTTTTCCCACATCGATGACAATTATAAGGAAAATATGAATTGGACGTACCTTCTTTTTCCATTTTCTTGTTACCTTGCCAATTCTTCTTTAAAAAATTTCGGTTGACCTTCATTGCTATATTTTCTGCTACATTTTCTTCATTTTTGTCTTCAGTTTCCAGTAATCTTGCTCGTAGCGTTATCAACCCCGGAAAATCATTTGCAGTGTCACCGCAGCTTTAATTGGATTGAATTTGGTTGATAAGGCAAAATTTAAATTCAATTAAAAATTGTGTAATAGTTTGATTATCACCCATTCTTAAATTTAATAACTTACGGTATGATTCTGCCTTGCGTCTCATAGACTTACGATTATAGGTTTCTTCTAGATATTTCCATATTTCTTGTGACGTATTGAAATTTTTTACCATCGATACAATATTGCTCTGGCATCCAAGTCCTTGTCGATAAATTCTTCGAGCAATTTTAGCTTACTTTCATATTCTTTTTTCTCTGCTGTTGTAGCTGATTGCGACAATGGACTTATTTCGGGTTTGTTCTCTTTTCCTAACAACATCTTTAAAAATCGGTTCTTGTGCAAAATGGCCTCAATTTGAGCCTTCCAAGTTCCGTAATTCGATCCATTAAAACGAGGGATCTTTCCAGTGTGTGTCGTCATATTTTTAGCTTCAAAATTATTTTTATCTGTCCTTATGTAACAGCTTCCAGATCAATGTGTTACCACTTCAGAATTCCACCAAATTGAATTAGCCTTCGTTTTACACTTCTTAAATATTTTATAATACTTCGTCTTCCTGTTATGGTTCTGGGCCCATAACCTATTGTTTTATTAATATTCAAATGAAACAATCTATTTAAGAATGTGTATATAAATTGATGTTGTTTTATTAACAGTTCAAATTGAAGTAAGGAAAAAATGAAAAATATTTATAACTACAAATTCAATGAACAATATGTTTCTTATTTAACAATACAAAAATAATAAAGTTGTAAACAGTATTTCAAATAAAGTATATAACAACAAAATTAAAAATTTAAAATTAAAAATTAAAAATTAAAAATAAAAATTAAAAATTAAAAACTAAAAATTAAAAAATAAAAACTGAAAATTAAAAATTAAAAATTAAAAATGAAAAATGAAAATTTAATGAAAAATTAAAAATTAAAAATTAAAAATTAAAAATTAAAAATTAATAAGTAAAAATTAAAAATTAAAAATTAAAATTTAAAAATTAAAAATTAAAAATTAAAAACTAAAAATTAAAAATTAAAAATTAAAAATTAAAAATTAAAAATTAAAAATTAAAAATTAAAAATTAAAAATTAAAAATTAAAAATTAAAAATTAAAAATTAAAAATTAAAAATTAAAAATTAAAAATTAAAAATTAAAAACTAAAAATTAAAAATTAAAATAGTGGAAATAGTGGAAATTAGAAGTATAAATGCAAAAAATATTCAAAATTCAAAAATAACGATTGTTTGTTTGGACAGAGTTGTATCTTCTGAAGTTAATACAAAGTAAAGCTGTATGGTACGAAAACTGAATCTAACCACACTGCTCGTAGGCCTGACTTTAGGTGAGTGTGTTAAAGCGCTGACCAAAAAGTGCAAGTACGAGTATATGTGAAGGTTCATGGTTCAAGCCTCACGGCCGCCCTAAGTAGAAAAATTTTCATATAGAAACAATCTATTCAATTAAAACATAACAATTATCACAATGTTCAATAAATCGCTGATGAAGGCTGAAATACCAGAAACCGGTCCGATTAAGAATACAGTGCAGTTATGAATTTCTGAAATGTATGCTTTCCTCTTCTTTACCACGCACCATTTTAAAAATTAAAAATTAAAAGTTAAAAATTAAACATTAAACATTAAAAATTAAAAATTAAAAATTAAAAATTAAAAGTTAAAAAGAATAAAAATAAAAAATTAATGTTCAAAAATTAAAATAATAAAAATTAAAAGTTAGAAATTAAATTTTCTTAAAAAAGTTCCTTTTCCTAAAAAGTAGAAAACATTTGCTTAAAAAGTACTTTCTTTTTAAAAATACGTTCTCTAGAAAAATAATTTCCTTCGATAAGTATCTTTTCTTGACAAATACAGCCCTTGCTTGAAAAAGTTATTTTCCTTGAAAAGTACCTTTCCTTAAAAAGTGGATTTTCTTAAAAAGCTTTTCTTAAATAATTATTTTTATCATTTTCCATCGGGCTTTTTATACCTTCCACACCACCACACAGAGGGAATATATCAGTTTGTCAAACCGTTTGTAACTCATCGAAAAAAATTCCACAGACCCCATAAACTGTATATATTCTCGATCCTTATAAATGGAGAAGTCGATCTGGCGTTGTCCTAAAATTTTTGTTAATCTAGCCGATATAATTTTAAATCTAGCCGTTTTTCTTTAAGGTCGTCAAAACCTGGTTATGACATTGTATTTAGAACACGGGTGGAGGGTATCAAAGATTCGGCACAGCCGAATTTAACACTCTTACTTGTTTTTAGATATTTTTTATAGTAAATAAGAAACGATGTTAAGTCAGTGTTTTAAAGCAATTAAAATATAGGAGCAAATGGAGTTTTGAGATCTTCGTTTCTAAAACATCTTTTATTAGAGTACTTTATTGAAAAAACTGACTCTTTCAATTAGCATATATTTGATTAATATTTACATTGATTTTTGTACACTCAACGATTCACAGAAGAAGTATATGATAATTAAAATGGCGAAGCCTTGGAAAATTCTCTTTATAATTTTAAAATACAACAGATCGTTTAAATGCACGAATTATGCCTTTAAGATTTCGCTTTCCCTTTCTATAAGGCATATACTGATATCAACACTTAGAAAATTATTAACATATATGACTGTTCTCTGTCATATTATAATCATATTACTAACATATATGACTATATATGATTATTTTTCAACACAGTCTGCTTTTTTCTCGATACACTTCATCCAGCGATTGCCAACTTTCTTAAGCCTTCCCCAAAGTAAAATTTCGAAAGGTTCTTAAAATAGGCTTGCGTTACAGTGATGACGTCCTCAATCGATTATAATCTTTTTTCTGACGAGTCATTTCTTTAAATTTGGAAACAGTAAATAGTCTTGAGAGCCAAATATGGAAAATTAGGTGGGTGCGGCAACAATTCGCACGGAAACTCGTGTATTTTTGCCATAAAAATTTCACAAGTGTGCACCCGCGCACTATCTTGATTTCTTCGCTTTTTTGGCTCAATAATTATGAACACTATTCTCCATATGTTGTTTTTCATTTACTGAAATTGTAAATTTAGATATTTCCATACATATTCAAAAAACCGCGTCTATAACCTTACTACACCTGATAATATCCATTGCTTTGACTGTTGTTTCATTTCTGGTGTATAACGGTGAATACACGTTTCATTAAACCTACTGAATGTCAAATGATTGCATTTATTCAGGACTTCGTCCAACTTATCATTGATTTCTTTTGGTGTTTTTCTTTTTACGTAGAATTGTTTGATGACAGTACGAAATTCATTTTTACCTATCTTTCAAACATTTTAAAAGTTGTCTCAACCAGTCGATTGTTAAAAAAAAAAAACTTGAACGACGGATTTTGCTTAAAATTTGCCAGTCGTCTCTCGTAACTTCACATTTTTCATAGACGTAGCTATCATTCCATTTCAGTTTATTTTGCAACAATTTATATTTCAATTTATTTAGATTTCGTACTAATTAAAACTTACCTGGGTCAGAAGTCAGTTGTTTCTCTGGCATTCTTAGCATAGCAGCACTTAAAATATTGGGATCAGATCTACCTTTGGAGTTAAAAGCAAATACTGATAACGCATAAACACCACCTGGAGACAACGTTGAAACCGTAAAACGCGGTATTGTTGAAGTAATATTAGCTTTTAATTCCTAAAAAAAATATGTTTTTATTATTTTTCTTTGTACTTTAAAATTTCTAAATTAATCAAATTATAATATAGCACATAAACTGATCATGACCATATTTGGTGAGGTCACTTCTCGCAAAAACATAAACAATCCAAATTTGAGAAAAATCGTTGCAAATATTGATGTTTCTTGATAGATTTGTTATACTGATCGACTCAGCATCATTTTTAGATTTGATTAATCACACTAAAGTTCGCAAATAACACTATATTTTGGAAATAAACTTTTCTCGCCCATAGCACGAACGGTGTTTAAAATATGTAATTATAATTTACTTAAACAGTATCGAGTTTATTCGTAATAGTAACTTTGTATGGGTCCTAAAATAACTAAGACTATATTTTCATAGGACCCCTAATATTAATCTTAATTTATAAATAATTAAAATGCATTAATCATCTTTTTCTCTTTAAGTAAATTTTAATGCAAAGTTTATTATTTTAATGTCAATTATACAAAACAAAACAAGCAAGAAAATTTTAATCAGTCTATACCAATTATAACTACGTGACGCTATACCATGAATTTAGAGAAAATGTATTAGGTCCAACTAATTGGATGTCAATTTAAATTATATATTCTTCCTTTATTTACATATTTTAACAAATTTGATATTTACATTCGAGATCTTATCTTTACATATAGATATTGCAACAAATAATACAGAGGATCCAAAGATATTAAATAGTTATTTTATTTTTTATTGATTTTTAAAGGAAAATGGGAGGAAAAAACCTTTATATGATTTAATAAATTCAAATACTCTCTGAAAATATTTATGTGCTTATAGGTGGCTTATTAGAAATAATAGACCTCTATAAGCATATAATTTACAATTTGGTGATTTCTTTTTAATTTTACCTTATTTCTCTACATTCTCTTATCAGTGGGTAAGAGGAATTTTCAATTTTGACAAAGTATTGTTATTAATCCTTGTTATGAAATCGATAATTTTTTCATAACCTGTTTCTTCTTGAAGAAGGTTTGTAGGATACCTCCAGGGCTTTTTATTTACATTTTAAGATATTTGTTTTGTATAATTTGTAAGCGTTTTAGGTGACAGTTGGCGGCGTTACTCCAAATAGGACACGCGTATGTTAATATTGGCCTTATAACACTTTTGAAGAGTAGATTTTTGTTTTTGGGGTTTAGAAATGACCTTCTATTTAGTAGTGGCCATAATGCTTTAAATGACTTTATATCTTTTTAGCACGTAGCCATAATATGTTGTTTAAATGTAAGCTTTTTGTCCAGGACAACTCCGAGCTATTTGACATCGTTAAATACATTTATGGTATTATTTCCAATAAGAAAATGACGTCTTGGCAGTCTTTTGGGAGATTTGTTGAATGGAAAAATTATTGCTTGGGTCTTATTTGGATTAATTTTGATTTTAAATTTGTGAAAATACTTACTACAATTTACAAGTCCCTTTTCCATTTTCTTCAGAAGTGCGCTTGTAAGTTTGTTTGAAGAAATTAACGCAGTATCATCTGCGTAATAAGCAATTTTCATATATTTCGGGACTTTAATAGCGGATGTATATATCCGCAGATGCCGTTTCATTATTAATCGCAACTTTAAAGCTTCTGCCGTGAATGAAATCTGAAATAAGTTTGCATAAATATTTTGGTATATTTGCATCAAGAAGCTTAAATACTATGCCACTATGCCAAACGGTGTCAAATGCTTTTTCAATATCCAACAATATTAGACCCGTTGTTATTGTTATTGTTTTTATTGGTGACTACCAGATTCCAGCCCTCGATATTCGAGCGCAAATTCTAGGAAATTTTATTTTTCATTAAATAAAGATCCTAAAAGTATGCTAATCAATTATAGCCAATTCACAAATCAACACAAAAAACAAACTCACTTTTATTACAAACACATTAACAAATTTAATAATCACACACATGTCATTGCATAATTTTATGTATGTGGTAGTATCAATTTACTCAAAATAAAAGAAAAAATTTAAAAATCTGTAAATCTGCAAATTGGCTGAAAAGAAATACCTTTCAAATAATATACGTTTGGTCAAAATCGGTATAAACGGTAGAACAAAACATCAGTCACAAGAAATCGCCTAGCCTATTAATATTATAGATTATTTGATTTTTAATTCTGTTTATTTGGTGAGTAGTGCTATGCTCTTTTTTAACAGCTGTTAAATAATATAACCAGTAATTTTAGAGCTTTGATTGGTAGTTTCTTTAAAAACAGGTTGGGAACATTGTCAAAACCAGGGGATTTTGAGGGTTTTATTTATGAGACAATATTCGTTACTTCTTCAAAAGATGTATAAATTGCTGATTCAGAACTAGGATTTTCTTTCTTAAAATTATATACTGTTGTATTTATTAATGTATCCGCTGAGTGGTTTTAGTTCGAAGTAAGGCTATTGGCTTGGATAAATATATTTGCCAGAATTACCGCCTTGTATTTTTCAGATGTTGTTTTTGTATTTCCAATTTTAAGGTGACGGATATGATTTTTTTCCTTTTCCTCGCAAGTTCCTGCTTATTTTCCAAAATGATTTATCACCTGGTTTTAAATTGGATAATAATTGACACCATTTCTTATTGCGTTCCGAATTAATACTTTTATCTATCATGTTACTTGGAAACTTAGTACATTGATTACAAAAAGTTTGCTCGGTTATATTTGAAGATCGTTGGCTATTTCTTTTAAAGCTTCTTCTTAGTTTTATATATTTCACAGTACTTTCTGGTAATGTGCAATAATTTTGTTGAGTTATTTTAGGTGTAGATACGTCGCTTGCTTCGAAAACTACATATACAAATTTTTGGATTTCCTGATCAATCACTACCTTGGTATTGTATATATCTGAAAATAATGTGATTTTATTGTCTAAAAAATTCCTAAAAATGTTCCAGTTGGTTGCTCTATAATCATAATAATTGAGGTCAACCTGCAAGGACATTGCACAGTGGCGCCCGTAGAGCAAACGAGGTTGCAAAAATCAAAATTTTCATGTGCGCCGACGAAGTTTTGAATAAACCCATGTTATAGGAAACTTTTCAACGATTTCAAATATGCTACTCTTATCACATTTTTAGTTTAGAAGATATAACCTTTCAAAGTTGACCGACTTTCGGTTTTCAAAAAAACACACAATTTTTAGTCAATTTGTTGCGATTTCAGGTGTAATATCACGAAAAATAGGTAACGAATCGCCTTATTTTTTGTTTGTATTGATTGATGTATTTATTAAATGTATAATGATAAAAAAAAATTAACTGTTTGCTTTGTGTTTCTCCTGGTAAATCACTATTTAAAAACTATCCGTTTTTTCACTATTTTTCAACTTTGACGGAAAATAAAAAAAATCTATATTTTTCTATATTTGCCATATTTGCAAAACATGTTCTTTGATTATTTCTTTACATAATTCAAAAGGTGCTATCTGCCCGTACGTGCCCGTTTGGCTTCTAGAGGTAAAAAAGGTTAAAAAGACATGGTTGCAGAAATTGTATGGCGTGCATCCCTTACATGTTTTGACTGACAGTAGTTTGATCTAATAGTTTGAAAATTGCATTTTAAGTCAGTTGTCTACCTGTGAGCCTCTGCTCCCAATATTCTGTTACAGACACAGGATGCACAAAAAACTACTCATTGAAATTCGCAGGTACGCACCTCACTTAAAAATTACTTTGAAGTACAAATGGTCAAGAACAATATTGACTTATGGTCCCTCCAGGTAGGCACAAATCTTATTTAGACACGAGCATAATATCAAAATTGCATAATTCAGCCTAAATCCATATGTATGCAGGGAACAGGTAAATTTTTAGGCATGGTAGCATAAGCCTATATATTGCAAAATAAGCATAATGACTTATGGTCCCTCCAGGTAGGCACAAATCTTATTTAGACACGAGCCTAATATCAAAATAGCATAATTCAGCCTAAATCCATATGTATGCAGGGAACAGGTAAATTTTTAGGCATGGTAGCATAAGCCTATATATTGCAAAATAAGCATAATGCCTGGATTAGTCTACGACTGAAAGTTGGCGCAACAAGTACTGAAACCATGGCGTTAAACAATTTAAAATTATTTGAACTGTTTAGAAGGTCAACCACACCAGAGTTTTTCACGGAAGCTGCTTTAGAAGAACTTGATAGCTTATACGGAAATATTGAGAGAAGCGAAATTAAAAAAAATAATTTTTATCTGATATATGCAAATATTAAGGCAAAATGGGTGAAATCTAATCGAACCATTCAGAACTTCAACTCCAAATACGAGGACTGGCTTAATGAAGACACCATCCTGGATATATATAGTAGATAAACCCATCACATCAACTAGAGGAGCAAAAGGAAGGCCAAAAAAAAGTATTGAGGAGTGTTCAATTTTCACAAGAAAGAGGAAACTTGCCGATGCCACCAATGACTTGACCACGAAGCATTTATCGAACGCGCTGTCTATTAAATATACAACGGATAGTGAAAGAGCTAGGTCGCAGATTACAAAATCTGTTGCTGATGCAAGCGCACTGCGACTAAAAAGGATTAAGGAAAGCATTCCCACGCCCACAAACGCACACATTAAAAAGTATGGTTCCGAAAAAGCCTTGGCCTTGTTTATTGACTTACAACTTTCCAAAGAAAAATATGAGATACTACGGGCATCCTTGATGCGACACGGGGCTGACGTTTTACCAGGATACAAGCACATTACGCAAGCCAAAATAAATTCACGATCACTGCATACGGAGTTTACGGAAGTCTCTGTGAAAGCCAATCTGCATGATCTCATGGGCCATACAGCAAAACGGTTGTTGGAGTGTCTTCCTGAAAATGAGGCGAAAATTCTTCCTGAGAAACTGACATTGATCAGCAAATGGGGCTGCGATGGATCATCCGGACAAAGCGTTTATAAGCAAAGGATATCTTCCGATGACGCTACAATATCGGACGGAAACATGTTTATGGCATCTGTTGTTCCTTTGCGGCTAAAATCTGATGCTTACCTACACTGGACAAATCCACGTCCGTCATCAGTGCATTATTGCCGACCAATAATGTTTCAGTTCGCAAGGGAATCGGCAGAACTCATAAGGACCACGGTGAAGGACATTGAAGAACAAATAAGCAAGATTAAGCCTACAAAGCTGCAAATTGGAGAAGGAAAATATATTGAATGCAATTACGAGTTCCACCTGACCATGGTTGATGGAAAAGTCGTAAACGAACTGACAGGAACAACCTCAACATTGTCATGCCCGATTTGCAAAAAGAGTCAGAAGAACTTTGGTAATTTAAACGATTCAACAAACGAGGAGAATTACAAATATGGAGAATTACAAATAAGGATAAGGTGTATGGAGTTCTTGCTAAAACTGGCGTATACCCTACCACAAAAGGAGGAAAACTTCGATGAAAATACATCAATAAAAGATAAGGAAAAGATCAGAAAGAAGCAAATACAGGATGCTTTTTTAAACAGGTTGGACTAAAAGTAGACTGTCCCAAGCACGGATACGGTAACTCAAACGATGGAAACACTTCTAGGAGATTTTTTGAAAATGATGAGGCAGTAACTAGAATCACTGGAATTGACAAGCAAATCGTGAAAAGATTGGGAACGATCTTGAATGTTTTAAACTGCAAAGAAAATGTCAATTCTACAAAATATGGAGAATATGCATGTATCCACAGAAGAAGTTGACCCCGACCGTCCATAAAATATTGGCGCATGGCAAAGATATAATTGAGTACCAGTCTTTGCCAATTGGAGAGCTTTCTGAAGAAGCACAGGAGTCTCTTAACAAATTTTATAAAAAATATAGATTGCAGAACACATTCAAAGCATCAAGGGTAAGGCAAAATGAGGACCTCTTCAACATGTTGGCAGCATCTTCCGATTCACTTATTTCTTCTCTGCGGCATGTGAAGTCACGAATTGTGATGAATATTTTACAGAAAATTGAAAAAGTAAATTTAAAAAAGAAGTAATTTTTTTTAATTTGTTGGGTAATAATTTAAAACGTAAAACCCTAAAGAAAAAAATAAAAACAATCTAAAAATTTAAAAATAATTTTTTTTAGTTACCATAAAATTGATTTTTCTACAAATTTTAACTTTGATAACCCATAAGTGGGCCCCTACAAAGCGTAGCACCCTTTCCTAACGCTCATTTCGTAGGCTGAACAGTTATCTATCATATGCTGTTTAAACCGTTCAATTATGTTATTCGGTTCAAAAGATATGATTTTTGCAACGAAAAAACTCAAATGGCGCCACTGTGCGATGGTCTGATGGTATTTCGTATTCCATTGTTTTTACGTCTATATATAAAGCGGAATTGCCTAAGATAGGGTTGGACTATTAGGATAGTGAATGAAAAAGTTGCTTGATTGCTGTAGGTTGTTGAGTGCGATACCTGCAGTATTATTTGAACGGCAATTCCAAGAACAATGTTTGGCATTTAGGTCACCAAAAATTATATATTCGTTAGTGGAGGGTGTTAGGTTCAAGATATCTGCACAGAAGTTAAGGGTATATCTTGGTGAATATAACGAAGATACAACAATAGGTCTATTATTTATAATAACTTCAATTGAGATGTTTTCGATTGATGACGTGTTTGATATAGAGAAGTTTTATGTGTGAAGTAACGGAGCAACTCCTCCTTCTCTTGCATCTGTTCCGTCATTTCTATATAAATAATAATTTTTAAAATAGAGTCTATGATTTTCTGAAAAAAATGTTTCATTCAAAGACGCTATTTTAATATTTTCTCGTTCAATTAGTAGCTCAAATTGTTTCAATTTAGAAAAGTTTGAAGTGCCATTATCATTCAAATGAAGCATTTTGAATTCAATTAAATTAGTATAATCCATTGGCGTATTTCACCGTTGACATTACAACTTTGATTTGTTGTACTTTTGAAGTGCACCTTTGCAAATTTTCCGTAGCTGTAGTGAAAATATCAAAAAGCTCATCGATGCTAAATAAATCGTTGTTTGTTCTCAGCTGGTTAGCATATGTGACTTTGCTGTTATTTACTGTGTTATTATTGATGTTATTATTACAACACAATTGTTGTTTCTTAAATTAAGGAAATCTCCTACCTTTAATTGAAATGAGTTATTTTGTTGTTGTCTGCGGTTATTCTGACTTTTAGAAGTTACTCTTGTTCTAGTTTCCAAATAGAGAGAATGTAACGGACACTTGATGTCACTTGCAGACTGATAAGTCCTCTCTTTTCCATGATTTTTGCAGTTGAAGCATGAAAAACACCTAGTCTTTCTTCATTTATATTAAATGGACACACACTTGTATGATGTTCGTCTGCACATAACATACACGCAGCACTACGACGACAATGTTCACCGCCATGGCCATATATTAAGCAGTTCCAGCATTGAGTTGGTTTGTTCCTGGATCTCGATTTGTATTTTTTCCAAGAAATTATAATATTGGAAACTGTTCGTAAATTTTTTAAGGCAGTTGGATTAAAATTTTTACGAACAAACTTTGTAAACTGCATTATTTTTCGAACTGAATTAGGTGACTATTTCAGTTACGGAAGAAGGGGATATGTTGTAGTTTTTTAGCTCTTTGGAGATATCCTCAGAGTTTATGTGCAGTAAACCGTGTAAAAGGTGGTGTGTAACCTATTTTTTTGGAGCCGTTAGAATGAAACTCCATCTTACTCTCTTTAAGTATTTGCTTGTAGCATTCGTACATATCCCTACTTGGAACAAAAATTTTGGTACCAATTGAAGTAAGTTTGAAAATACAATCCTTACCAAGTAGTTTTTGTGTTTCTGTGAATGAGGCGTTAGCTTCTACAGCAATAGCTGAGGGTTTGTGTTGCTTAACATCGTTAATATCTGATATGGGAGTTACGTCCATATCATTGAGGCCAGCCAGCAGGCTGAATCTGTTGCTTGAAGTTGACGCGATGTTCGGGTTAACATAACCAGGAGGAAATTTTGTCACCTTCTTGTTGGCAAGGAGCTTTCTTTTTGATGAAGATTTGCTAAATTTTTATTCCTCTTTTAAGCTGAATTGTCTACCACGTGAGTTCAAATGAGATCAAGAATAGGCAGTTGCAAAAACAAAAATATTCACTTGTTTTTAATTTTAAATAGTTGTACTCAAAGCGCTTTAATTACAAAGTGCAACACGAAAAAATATAACCATATATGGACACCACTACGTGATAAAAGATAAAAAAAAGACCCGTGTCTCCCAGTTTTGCCCCATGACATGTACTTTTTTTTATGGGCCCCCAACGATTTGGGGCCTCGGTGTCATTATTGCAAAAAAGTGATAATTTTCTCAGGCTCATATCTTGCAAACCGTTCGGAATTTTGATTTACTCTCTGACGCAAAGTTGTAGCTCTTGTCATAAAGAACATATAAAATCAAAAACGTCATCTTCAATATCAAAAGCGCAAAAAACATAAAAAAATTCGATTTTTCTTTACCTTTTTTCCCTGTTCAGGTCCATAGGTAGCAAACCGTTCAAAATTCAAGGAAACAATCAACTACAAAAATGTACTTAAGATCTCAATAAACAAGTCACGCGGTCACGCACCGACCGCAGCAGCACAGGCAAAGCAGTAAGCTCAGCGCACCTATCAAGGGACGCAGCACACAATATGAAAGCGACACGATGCCCACATCGAGGCATTACGTAGCGCGACGTCAACGAGAGCTCAGAGGTGAAAGTTATAGAGAAAGTTCTACATCATAATTCGCACACAACATTGGCAACTGACAATTTCAATATGCAGTGTGAAAGAATTGATTACTTTTGCTACGTTTGCGGTTATCAAATCAGAAAAAAAAGTTCTACAAGATTTCAAAAGGAAAAGAATCTTTTAACTAGTGAATTCAATATAGCATAAAATCCATTTTTCGACGAAGTAGACTTGACCGGTGAAAATTACACACCTAATTCAGTGTGTCGTCAATATTATAACAATCTCATGGCATGGTTGAGTGGAGGCAAAGATGGTATGAAGTATTGTAAGCCGGTAAACTGGATTAATCGCCCAGGTGAGCATGATGCGACCAGTTCTATGCATGCGTAAATTACATATGTCGTCTAAATCGACATGCTGAGAAGAACAAAATTTATAAAGCAACTGTAACAGCCACACTACCAGTGCTTGCACCTGAAAATTTTGTATCACCAAGGCCGTCAACTCCAGATCGTAGGACAGAATTTGCAGGAATGAGCAGAGCAAGTGGTGTTACTTATGAAGATCCAATTGATACCGATTATGAGCCACAACAGGGAAGAGATGGACCACAACTAATAACACAAATGTAAATGGATTTCATTGTGGCCATGTTGGGACTATCGCAGCGACTTGCGCTTTTTCTGACAGCGTTTTTAAAGCAAAGAAAGCTCACACATGCTAATGTTAACTCTACGGCATACCGCAAACGGCAAGCTGAACTTCAGAGCCTCTACACTTTAAATGATGACAATTCGTTCGCTTACTGCAACGATATAAAAGCTTTGGTGGAAAAATGGGAATGAACTACATCGCTAGTGAGTGGATTTTATTTATTGATGGTTCTGTTTCAAGCTTGAAAGCAGTGTTGTTGCAATGAAAAAATCAAATACTACGAAAATAAATGGAAGATTTGCTATGATTTGAAGGTCATCAACATTTTGCAAGGGATCATCGATAAGGGCGGCTTCCTAAAATTTTTTTGTTTTCTTTGTAATTGGGATTCGCGCTCACCTCTGAATCAATTCCAATGAAATTCGTGGAGACCAAGAGGAAGTGTGGAGGAACCAATGAAACAACATAGACTGAAGAATTCACCTTTAATTGACAATACTCAAGACATCTTGCTGCCACCGCTCAACATAAAATTGAGAATTGTTAAAAAATTCATCTAAGTGGCCGTTGTAAATTGTCCAAACGCATTGGACTATTTGAAAAGTGTTTTCCCAAAGCGATGACAAAATTACAAAAAGATATTGTAGTAAATTTAAAACGAATTTTTGTTCACCTCATTGTACTATTCACACTACATTAATGTTTTCTTTTCTGTCTTTATTATTTGTCTTCATTTAACAGGCACACTGTGGCTGAAATTTTGATTTCATTGGTCAAAAGTCAAATTTTTTTTCACCGATTTTTAAAATTTTAACGCCTTTTTGTTTCTAATTTATCCAGATTAAGGTGGCCAAAAAATTAGGTTAAACTATAAATATTTGTGGGCGTGGCGTGCTGTCGAACTCAATTGTTTTTTAATTTCAGAAAAAGGTGATTTTTTTTGTTTTTTATCAAAAATAAATGGTTACTACTCGCAAGCTGTCATCGATAATGACCTGCGGTCTTTTTTATAATTTTGGTAGGATTTGAGTCTTTGTGTAAGTGGTCACAGCTCTGCCGTTTACTATTAGGGGCGTTATGAAATATTTATGAAACTACTATATTATTCTCAAATTTCAAATTTAGTGGAATAGAACTTCTAGGGAACAAAAGGGAACAAGAAACGTATACCACCCTGAGAAAGGTGAAAGTGTTCTCTTTAACCCTGTATATACCTTTGCAACCGTGACGATCCATGGGTAGAACACTTTTTTCATTTTAATGAAATTACTCTAATTACGATAATTTTAACAGCCCTATAAGTACTCGTATACAATGGTGTATTAAATTTGTGCTTTAGGTATTTTATAGCTTATAATAGTCACTATTTTTTCTATTATCATAATATGTTTGCAAGTAAGAATGTCAATACACAGAGGATGTAATTCATTAGTAACCTGGGTTTTTTTATTATCACACCTTTTTTATACCTTTTTATTTTACCTAACAACTTATTTATTTATTTATTTATTAGGTCAATGGAATAAATCCTTACAGACCTGTATAAATGATATAATTACATATGTACATATATTGAAACAATTAAATGATTTAAAAATAAAAATAAATAGTTAGGAATTCAAGAAAATAATGATATTATGCTTAATTACATCAGTGTTCAACGAAAAATCAATTAATTGATAAAGATTATTATAAACACAACAAATTCTTCTAAAAGGATCAGCTAGAGCATAGTTGGTATGAAAAGATTTAACAAAGAGTGGTTGGAATTGGCGTGATACTCGTTGAGGAACATTAAAAGTTATATTGTTGACAAGAAAGTCAGAACAGATTTCACCATTAATTAGGTTGATCATAAATGTTACTTTTAGCATAGTCCTACGGCTTTCCAAAGTAGGTAATTTTATTAATTTAAGTCGATCAACGTATGAAGGTAGATTAATTGCAGAATTCCAAGGTAAGCCACGTAAGCAAAAGAGTAGAAATTGTTTCTGTACAGACTCGATTCGTTGAATATGAATGTTATAGAAGGGATCCCATATTATTGACCCATATTCTAAAATAGGTCTTACAAGAGATGTAAAAAGTTGTTTGGTTATGTAAGGATCAATAAATTCTTTTGCCCATCTTTTAATAAAGGCGAGTGTACCTCTAGCTTTATTAACTGTCATGGTGACGTGAGATATAAAGTTTAATTTAGGATCAAGTAGAATCCCTAAATCCAGAAAAGTATCAACAAGTTCAAGCTGATATCCGCCCAAAAAGTAGTTAGCAGGAAAAACATTATTTCTAAAAAAACGCATACATTTACATTTTTTAAAATTTAGTTCCATTAGGTTACGGTTACACCACGAAAATAAATTGTTGAGACCTGATTGAAGATGAATATGATCATTATGTTGACAGTAACTTAAAAAAATTTTAACATCATCAGCGTACATTAAAACGTTGCAAAAATTTATCACTTTTGGAAGATCATTGATGAAAAGGGAGAAAAGAATTGGTCCAAGATGGCTGCCTTGAGGAACACCAGAAGTCACAGTAATATCTTTAGATGACATATTATTATACATTACACGTTGTGTTCTCTCAGAAAGATATGATTTTATCCATTTAAGGCTTAATGGTGTTAAACCTAATAAATCCAATTTGATCAGTAGAAGGTTATGGTTTACTTTATCGAAAGCCTTACTAAAATCGGTGTATACTGCATCTGTTTGTTTTTTCTTGACAAAACCATCGTTAATTATTGTCGTAAAATGAAGCACATTTGTAACGGTAGAGCATCCTTTACGAAATCCGTGTTGAAATGGTGACAAAATTGACGATGAGTGATAGCACAAAAAATCTGTAATAAATTTCTCGAAAAGCTTAGGGATTGCACTAAGTTTAGCAATACCACGGTAATTAGAGACATCCGATCTATTTCCAGATTTAAATAATGGAATGATGTAAGAAGCTCTCAGTGGTGTTGCCAAGGAAGTAGCACAATAATTGAGTATAGAACCAGGTACTCCATCAGGTCCATGAGTAAATGAAACTTTAAGTTTCTTCAGGCTATTAACAAGTTCTGCCTTATCAATTAGGGGAAAAGATATAGCTTGATTTGTGTTTATTGGATATGAATAGATGTTGGAACAATATTGAGAAACAGAATATGTACTAGCAAAAAAGTCTGCAAACATGTTACTTATTATAGTATCATCACTAGATTCAATATCGTTTAATTTCATTACAGATGGATAACCAGTAGTTTTTCTTTTTGAATTAACAAAGTTGTAAAATGCTTTAGGATCACGATTGAAATCTTCCTTCATTTTGTTTAGATAGTTTTTGTATAAATAATTATTAAGAATATTATATTCGGCACGATGAATGGAGTATTTTTCAAAAAATACAAGAGAACCAAAAATTTTATACTTTTTATAATACTTGTTCTTCAAATTTTTTAATCTTGATAGTTGTTTTGAGTTCCAAGGCGGACCAGTTCGTTTGTAGACAGAACGCTTTGGGATGCATTCATCCATAAAAGAATACATAGTTCTATAAAAGACCTCCACCATTAAATCAATAGAAGTATGGCACAACAAATCATTCCAGTTAGTGTTAGAAATTAGATCAATCAATTTGCTATAGTTGGTTTGTTTAAAACAAAAAACTTTATCTTTATTAATACGAATATTGGATCCACCAAAAGTAGGCAAAACACAGCTAATTTCAATAGTTGGATGAAAGCGATCTTCCGGCAAGGTGATAGGATCAGAGCGAGTTATTATACAATCTTCTGGATTATTTGTAAATACCAGATCTAGCAGTTTACCGTAGTCATTAAATACGCCATTCATCTGGTAAAGACTAAGATCAACTATCTCATTCAATATTAAATCATCACAGTTATTAGATTTAATTGGAATAAAATCCGGAGCATCAGGCGAATTTTTCCATATTATAGATGGCAAATTAAAATCTCCAACAACAAAAATTAAATCCTCAGGTTTAGCACGTTGAGCAACTGATTTGATGGCCTGAACGTGTTCAAGGTATATTTCTTCGGGAGAATTAGAAGGTATATACGAACAGGTTATGAAAATGATTTTATAATTAAGCTTTATCATTACACTGACAAACTCAATATTTGGAGAAGATTCAGATTGAAGAGATTCGGAAGCAAACAGGCATGAAACAGCAATTAAAACACCACCACCATTACGATCGTTTCTGTTATATCTATATATTTGATAATTGTTACATAGTAACTCAGAATTAAAAACATTATCTTTCAGCCAGGTCTCAGTAAAGATGATAACATGAAAATTAAAATCATAACTGTTAACTAGTAGATTAGACATTTTAGTATTTAAACCACGAACATTCTGATACATAATGATTAGTCGTTCAATGGGTAAAGAATCTAGTTTTTTGAATTAATGTTGAAATTCGTATTTTCATTTATTCGATGTCGGGGCGGAAGCTCAGCAATGTTGTTTCTCCGTGGATTTTCTTTAAATTCATATTCACGAACTAAAGTATTCACAGGCCAGAAACCAGGGTTAACGATTTGCTCATAAAGATCGAACGGAACGGTTATTTTAAAAGATGTAATCCTTCTTGGTACGGAATAGGAAAATTTATATATCATAACACCAGCTTTATAACTTAGTTCAGAGTTTATGTAAAAATTAATGTCATCAGTGGAGGTATCCGAAGAAAGACGCGAAATAAAAATAGATTTTTTTGGCGGTATTACTTTTAGTTGTTTCGGTAACGCCTCTTCATTAGTTAAAGATGGTGGAATAGCAGTTGTAGGCGTCAAGGACGTATTATTTAAAGATGGTAGCATTGCAGTTTTAGATGTCAAGGGAGCAGTATTTGTAAAAGATTGCATATTATCAGTTGTAAGTATCGATGATGCTTTATTAAAAGATGGTAGGACAGCATTTTGAGGCATCAAAGGAGAAGTAATTGTCGTAAGCATATTTGCAGAATTCAGAGTTGTATGGATTTAAGAAGCAGTAGTATTATCAGGGTTTTCTCTATACATGAATCTGGGTGACTTACGGCGATTTGGAGATGGTAATTTAGGTGATTGGAAAAGTTTCCATAAGAGTTTATTTGCCCGGATAAATTAGCAAAATGGTTTTGAATTTGCAAAAAATTGTTTTTAGTGCTTTGGAAGAAGCGGTAAAAATCAGCGCCAATTTTTTGACAGTGATTACAGCGCCAATGCAAGTTTTTATGCTTCGATACAGATTCGGCTACTAAACCAGATAAGCCACTGCATTTAAAGTGACATACACCAAGACAAAGCCAGCAACTCATAGATTTTTAAAATAACTATAGATTTTTAAAATAACTGGCAGCACTTTTTGTTTATTAGGAATTGTTATTGTTGTTGTTTGGTTTTGCTTTGGTTTTTTTTTGTGTTTTCTTTTTATGCTATGTTCTATTGAGTAAGTGTTATTTCTTTATTGTTAGTAATTTTATGTAGGAACTGTTATTGTTGTTTTTTTTAAATAAGAATATAGCACTTGTTTTAAGTTATTTGAAATATTGCTATTGTGTTTTTTTGTATTTACTTTTTGTAAGTGTTCTATTGAGTAAGTGTAATTTCTGTTTAGTGTATTTATTGTTGCAAAATGTTATGAATTTGACAATTTAGTTGTTTATTGTTGGTAATTTCGTGTATTGAAGAAAGAAATTATTTTTTATAAAACAAATATTTAAAAATTGCGGCCTTTAAAATAAGCTTTTTAAATTGATTTTTTTTTTTTTTTGACAAAACAGAAATAATTAAACGGATTTTTAAGCATTAAACACAAAATTATAAATTCTTTAATACAAAAGTTATTGGCGAAAACACGGAGCACAATTCAAGATAAACTGTCTTACACGAATGTTAAAACACACTGACAATGCACTAATGTAAGTAGTAAAGAAAACTCACACAGGTAATTCATTTGTATAGTGGATTTTTTATATATTATTTTAGCTAGTAATGCACTAATTCCATATTCTTACCTTTTTATTTTACCTAGAAACATAGTATGATGGCTTCTCATAAGGTTATAAGAAAGCGACATTTGAATAAAAAAATTGCTCTAATATATATCAGCAATAACAGTTATAAGGAACTGGCTGAAGCGTATTTTAGAAACAAAAACCAGGAAGATGTTCTTAGTTACGTTAAAATAAAATTAAACTTAACCCTTTCGCTACAAGTTTTTCCTGGGTTGCTTAAAAAATCTAATTTTTTGGATTTTTACTATTATTGGCCCTGGGAACAACAATCAATACTCAATTTTTAAAATTATCTATCCTAAATGTGTTTTTTGGAATGTATCCATATGGATACAAATTTCGTGTATGGTAAAGAAAAATGCTAGTATATTATGTTTTTTTATAATTGAGGTTTTATTTATTTTAGTAGTTTTAACACATAAAATTAAATTTTTTTCAATAAAAGCATACATTGTATATACTTACATGCACTAACTAAAAATTATAAATCTAAAATTCATATAATTACAATAAATTTAGACAAAAATAACACATAAATCTATATTTAATACATAAAATACTTATAATCTGAAAAATAAAATATCTTATCAACAATTTATTCATTTGATATATAATGGAATTCCTTGAAGCAATTTCTCGATCCATTGGGAATGCACAGAAAAACATTGCACTTTACACACTTGTATCTAGTTTGTCCTTTACATCCTTTGACTTTGCATCTACCTTTATCCGTCGAGTGTTCTGGCCAATGCTGATTTCCGTCAAATCGAGCAGAAATTGAAGGTGTAGCTTTGCGTTTCTTATCGGAGGTCGTTGGACTGATTGGAATTTCTTCATTTTGGCATAATGTTGGGCGTCCACGCTTACGAGAACATGCCTGTTGATTAGGCCGAGCTAAAAGACCATGCGCAATATCGTTACGAAAGCTTAGTAAGTCCATATACTTATTTTTAAAATTATTGTTTTCGTAATCCATTCTATACTCTAACCACGAGTTACATACAACTAAATCAATGAAGTGGTCAAAAATCTTAAGAGTCCACTTTCCAGATCTAATCGAAATTCTATATAAAGAAAGGAGAAAATCCATTTTGTCTACTCCTCCCATATTGATGTTGTACTCTGATACAATTTTTGGTTGTGTTATTTTAAAAGTTTTCTTTTTTCAGCACTAAATCGTGACACTTCGTTGACGGGGTCATGGCCATGGATTGATGACACGAGTTGCACAATTCCCCCATCAAGCCATCTAAGAAAAAAAATATTTTCTGCTCTTTCTATACGGAAGTCAGAAGTTCCACGGCCTTCTTTTTTCAAATTCTTTTCAGACTTAAAATCAATTTTACCGAATCTATTCCCCCTTATAGTACCTATAGCCCAAATTCCTTTTTGGCGTAAATATAATACCAAATTTAGAGTTGTAAAATAATTATCAAAATATATTTTATGATTTTTTTCCTCAGGAACAGTTTTTACAAGATGAATCACAATAGCAGAGTAAAACCCCAGCTTTGAGCCAGTTAATATTGTTCCTTTTCCCTGATATAACTCAAAGTCATAAACTATGCCTTTGGAGCTACAAAGGCAAAATATCTTCATTCCCCATTTGATGGGTTTTTTAGGCATATACTGTCTCAGAGTGGTTCTTCCTTTAAAAGGAACCATCATCTCATCCACACAAAGATTTTCATCTTTTGTAATACCGTACGATTTTTTTGTAAACATATTTACTATAGGGCGAATTTTGTAAAGCTTATCGCTTCCTGATTGGTCTATTGCGGACTTTAAATTATTTCGCAAAGAATGAAATCTATTCCTGGTCATATTTTCTGGGAATGATGGTATTACGGTGTCCATCGTCCAATACATTTCCAAACGCGGATAGCCAATGGTACCAATCAATATTTCTAGAACTAGAAATTTTAAAAGTTCTTCTTTAGTTAAACTGAGAGATTTCCCATATTTAGTCATTGATGCCTGGTTTGTTGAAGATACAAGTTGTTGAAGAAAGTCTTCTGTAAAGTACTCCAAAAAATACTCGACAGGCAATTTAATATTTTTCTTTGGGTACGTTTCAGAAAACGAAGTCTCTGGATTAGTCCAAGAAGCTTTTTTCCAACGAAATTGGTCAGCCTTTTTAAGTGAAACTTGTGGAAATTGAAAAATTTTGGGACTCTCTTGAATTGAAACATCACCTGAAAGCCAAGAAGCAATTAAAAGTAAAATGGAGACAAGCGATCTTATACAGTTGATAAATGACACCATTAATGCCAACTTAGATGAAAAGCTAAAAACTCTACCAACCAAAGCCGATTTAGATTAAATAAAAACTCAAATTGGTACTGTAAATACGGATGTAATCGCATTGAAATTAGAAAATCAACATCTTAAAGAAGAATTGATTAAAGTAAAAAAAGAAAATGATGATAATAAAAAGGACATTATTTGGCTGGAGAATCAAATTAGACCCAATGAACTTTTTATTAAAGGTCTCAAAACTTCAAAAACCCCTTTTAATGAAGTAGAAAGTATGTTCAAAGAACAACTGAAAGTTAATATAAAGATAGTTGGTGTTCGTAAAGTGTTTGATAGAAATGAAAAGATGGAGGTAATTGTAGAGCTTGAATCGGTTAAAGCTATTGAAGAAGTGTTCCAAAATACTCGAAATTTTGCCGGCACAACTATTTCTATTGAAAGAGACATGATACCAAATAAAACAGAACATAAAAAGGCATGCTTGATATTAAAAAAAAAACTTCAGGAAATTAGTAAGAATCATAAAGTTGTTGTAAGAGAAGATAGAATGAAGGTCAATGAACAATGGTTTAGATGGAGTCGTGAAAACAATTTGTTATCTGGTAGCAATGAAGGAAAAACTGAACTGGAAAAAATCTACGGTGAAGAAATAAATTCAATTAACTTAGAATATGAATGCATTATGCAAGAATTTAATACAAAAACCTAAAAGCTGTCTGTCGATCGGTAACAAATAATGGTAACAATATAATGTAAAAAAACTTA
The DNA here is from genome assembly GCA_963682025.1 of Cordilura impudica. Lineage (NCBI taxonomy): Eukaryota > Metazoa > Arthropoda > Insecta > Diptera > Scathophagidae > Cordilura > Cordilura impudica. The sequence continues at coordinate 228,436,867 of OY821517.1, forward strand.
TCAAATTTAAATGAAAAAAATATTTTAGATCTAAGAATTATTTCGTACAACATAAATGGTCTGGAAAATAAATATCTACAACCGTCTTTCTTTAATTACATAAAAAACTTTGAAATCTTTTTATTACTTGAAACTCATCTTGAAGAGGAAAACACTGAGACAGTCAGAAAATATTTTGCAGGCTTTGACTTATATTTTGAAGCGGAAAACGGAACCATAATTTTGATAAGATCCTCCTAAATTTCCGTACAAAAACTACAAGTTTTACCATAGTACCAATTTACTTAAGACCTGCAAGCTGGGATACTGATTTTGATACCAAAATATCTTAAACCCAATTATAATAGGAGATTTAAATGTAAGAATTGGTGAACTCAACCAGGAAATGATTGATTTATATAAAGATACATTTACTTCTGGATACGATATAAGAAAATCTAAAGACAAAACTGCAAATAAAAAGGGTCGACAGTTGTTAGAGCTCTGTACAGATAATAATTTATTAATTTTGAATGGCAGAACAAGAGGTGATGAAGAAGGAAGGTAAACATATGCCGGTACTCTAGGAGAATCTGTTAATGATATCTGTGCTGCATCACAAGAACTTTTATACTGTATAGATGAATTTTCAGTTGAAGACGAAGTATGGTCAGACCACTTTCCAATTTTGCTAAAGTTAAAGATACAAATCAAAAATGAAAACATAAGAAAGCTACAATTGCTGCCAAAGTTACCCTGGAAAAATGAAAATAAAGAACTGTATCAGAGAAAGCTCAACCATAACTTAGAAGCTATAAATGCAACAGAAACAAGCATGGACCTATTGTGTGAAGCAATCAAGAAATCTACACCACCAGCTGCAACAAATAAGAAATCGTTTGAACCGAAGAACAAATAACATTTGTAACAACGCTAGACAAAAATGTTTTAAACTACTACAAAAATACAGAAATACTAAAACAGTAGAAGATAAAGAAAAGTACGTTAATTCACAAAAAAACTATAAAATCGTTTGTAAAAGAAGTAAATCTGATTATTATCAGCAACTTGCAAATAACATGAACAGAGTTAATAATAGCCAGCACTGGTGGAAGTTAGTTAATGAAATCCGAAATCGCCAATATAAAATTTGTGCAAACGTTGCGGTATAAACATTTAAAAATTACTTTGAAAATTTGCTAAACCCACCACAGACAGAAGTACATATATATTATGCGGCAATATTTACAGAAGATGTTACGCTTGATCATCCTATAACTATTAACGAAATAAAAAATATGCTGAATAAGGTAAAGCTAAACAAAGCACCGGGTGAAGATCGAGTGCCTTATGAAATTTTTATAAATGCTACAACCCAATTCTATACACAATTGCAAAAACTATATAATAAATCTTTTACGAGTAATCAGGTAGATGATTCTTTTACCAAAACTATTGTTTTTCCAATATACAAGGAAGGTGATCCCAATCTACCGGCAAACTATAGAGGTATTTCGTTCATGAACTGCGCTGTGAAGATAATGATGGGAATCTTAAATGAACGATTGTCTAATTGGGTAGAATTAAATCATAAACTTACAGAATATCAAGCAGGATTTCGCAGAAACTACTCTACAGTCGATAATATTTATAATTTGGCTGCTATTGTATGCCTTAAGCTAGTTGCAAAAAAGAAGGTGTACGCATTTTTTGTCGACTTCAAGGCTGCCTTCGATAGCGTTTCAAGAAAAGCTTTGATTTACAAATTTTTTAAAATGGGCGTCTCTTACAAATTTGTACGATTCATAGAAAGAATTTACAGCAACACACAATCAGCCGTTTGGACTGGTGAAGAATTTTCGGAGTATTTTGAAACCAAATCAGGTGTTAAACAAGGGTGCTTATTGTCGCCATTCCTTTTTGCCCTGTACATTAACGATCTACATGAGGTTTTGGAAGGTGGACTGATGGTTGAAAATATGAATGTCCGTCTTTTACTATATGCTGATGACATAGTCATATTAGCCGATGATATTGCCGTTATGCAACAAATGATTAAAAATCTGGAAAATTATTGTTATATGTGGAATCTGGAGGTTAATCTAAACAAATCCGAAATTTTAATATTTAGAAATGGTGGACGATTAAGTCGGCAAGAAAAATGCTTTTTTAAGGGAGAAGAAGTAAAAATATCATCCGAATTTAATTACTTGGAAGTAATCTTTACGCCGAAGCTAAAGTTCAATAAACATTTAGAAAAAAGAAGCATACAAGCGAAAAACGCAATAAACACAAATGGCAAGATTTAATTGGGAAACATAAAATTAATTTAAGAATGAAGTGGAAGGTTTATCTTGCAGTATGTAGAGCAATACAATCATATGCGGCTCAGGTATGGGGTTTTAGACATTTTGAAGAAGTAAATAAGCTGCAACGATATTACATGAAAAGAATTCCAAATGTACCAAGCTTTACTCCTAACTACATTCTTATGCTAGAAGCTAGTGCTGAAGACAGTCATATGTATACTTTGGGGCTCAATCTTAAATATTTAAGCAGAACAATGTTCCATTATGGAGAAGACAGATTGCCTCACCAGCTATCCTTAATATTACTACGTCGTAACATTTTCTGGGCAAACGAATTAAAGTCGAAAGCTTTGTCATTTAACGTTAATTTTCCAGAAACAAACCCAACGGAGTTACAATGGAATCAATTTTGCACGGAATTACTAAATAATATGAAAAGTAGTACTTTAAATGAAAGATTGCAATGAAAATCTGAATCAATCACAAGAATTTACAAACATCTGGATTATGAAAGAGGAAACCATTATCTCCAGGATAATTTTAACACAAATAATATCACTTGGATCTTCAAAGCACGCAGTGGGCTTATTGCGTTAAACTACAACAGGTTTGGTGCGTCAGACGTAGACAGGTGTTGTAAATTGTGCAATCTGCATGAATTGGAAACTTTTCAACATTTTCTTGGGGGCTGTCCAGTGCTTAAAGAATTTAGGCTTGCTTGGTTTCAAAAATCTACCTTAACGGAAGAAGAGATAAATCATATTTTAAATGGTATAAATGAAGAAGACTGGTCAAACTTAGTTAAATATTTAAAATGTACTTTAAAATACAGAAACTTTTTGTTAACTGAATTTAATTAATTTTATAACAATAATAGTTACTTATTTTTTACCAAAAATGCTGATAATTAATTGTGATCGTTCGACAGACGTTTTTAAAAAAACATGTTAATATTCTATTTTATTTTCTTGTTTATATGCATAAATGAATCATTGAATTAAACTTGTAAATTAATCTTTAATATATTTATAAATAAAGAAAATTCTAATTCTAATATCATTATTATTATCAACATTAATATCTTGAATGTTGATGTCATATGGACCGTCTATAGAAAGCTCTTTAAATAAAAAACTGTTATTATTATCAAAAGCATGATATAAGTTGTTTATAACTTCAGATTCTTTCGACTCTTCCAAGTCAGAAATATCGGAATCAGCAAAACTGGTTAAAATTTTTTCAATTTCAGAGTCCTTAATTTTTCTTGCCATTTTTCTAAATAAATTTAAATGGTATCAGAGCTAAAAAAAAGAACGTCTGCATCAAAGCAGCATCAAACGCAAAATGATTTAATTTGTATTGTGTGTATAATTTTTACAACCACAAAATACGTTTGTATCCATATGGATACATACAATGTTTAAAAAACCCGCAGAGCCTTTTTTCATTATAAAACAAAAAACTTTAAATGCAATATATTAAAATAAACATTTTTCTTTATGATTGATCAGTTTTGAAAAAAAAATATGGCCCTATATATCTGTAATTTGTAAAATAAAAAAACTTTTAAAAAAAAAAAAAAAAAAATAAAAAAAAGGTTTTCTTAAAATCGCTACATTTTTGTCAGTTTTGTAAATATCCAAAAAAATGTTTATGAAAATTATTCACAAAACCTTAAAAAACAATTATACGTCGATATCCAAATCGATTCATTGATTTTGAGATTGCTAGATGACTCCAAAGTTGAGTGTATCCATATGGATACAATGTAGCGAAAGGGTTAAATTCGTGTAGCACCGAAATACAAGAGCAATTATTTAATTTCGTCAAAGCACTAAAAAACGCTACAAAGAAGTTAGCGACTGTAAACAAAATTTGTATATAAAAAGTGCAAACTGGTTAGAAGGCCAACTTACTGTCGCTACAGTAACAGCAAAGCAAGATAAGGCTGGAAGACCACGCAAATCATTGGATAACTGCAGCGATAGATCTAAGAGGCGGAAACTTAAAGATATTAACGATGAAATTGGTTGTACAAATATAAAAGAATCTTTCCTACATCAATTACGATCACAGAACCAATAAACAAAAGTGGATATCATTGAAAAAGTTGTTAAAGCTAGTCCAGTGAGAACAAAACGGATTCTTAAAAGTATACCAACTCCGAGCGATGCAAAACAGTTCACAAATGAGGAGGCATTAGCATTATTTCTGGATTTGAAATTAACAAAACAACAATATATTCAGCTCAGATTGCGTGTGACTGAAAAAGGCTCAAATATGTATCCAGCATATCATCACATAACCGCTGCTAAAATGGACTGTTTCCCATCAAAGGACACTATTATAATCACACCAATTTCGGCAGAGGTACAACTACAATCTACTTGATCACACATCCGAACGCTTGCTTCAAATCAATAAAAGGAAATGAGTTAAGGAAATATGGAAACACAAAGCTAATTCCTTTTTGTAAATGGGGATGTGATGGTTCTTCGGGACAGAAACAATAAAAGCGAAAATTTTTCGGATTCAGATATGTTCATGGTATCATTTGTACCATTGCGATTGAAAAAGATTTTGGAAGATTCACAGCCTTCGACTAGTACAACGCAAACAATGGATATTTGGAAATATGAGACACCATATTCTATGAAATACTGCAGGCCAATCAAATTTGAATTCAAAAAAGAAACTCAGGATGCCATTAACAAAGAAGTTAGTGATATCAAGGCCCAAATTGCAACACTATAGCCATTACAATTACGGTTAGATGGGCAGCAAATTGAAGTAAGCTGACAATGATAGATGGAAAAGTAGGGCAGGCTTTGACTAACACGAAGGCTGCATCCAGCTGCATTATATGCCAAGCAACATCAAGCCAATTAAACCAAGTCCCGACAAAATCATTAGATAATGCCGATGCATATGAATTTGGATTATCACCACTACATGCAAGAATACGACTTATGGAACACATACTAAAAATTAGTTATGATTTGGATTTCGGGTCTTCAGGATCAATAAGAAACAATGAAACCAACAAAGAGTTAAGAAGTTCAAAAAAGAAACATGTTCAAGGTGAATATCGCAAATTTGGATTGATTATAGATCAGCCAAAACAAGGGTCAGGCAATACAAATGATGGTAATACCGCAAGAAGATTATTTTCAGATCCAGAAACTGCATCTGAAATAACAGGAGTGGAGTTAAACCTTATTTTCAAATTAAAAATAATCCTAGAAGTACTTTCGTGCAATGAAGAAATTGGCTCTAGAAAATTTGGAGATTATGCTAAGGAAACTGCAAAAATATATACAACCAACTACCCATGGAGAAATATGCCTGCAACAGTTCCCAAAATCTTTTATCATGGCGAAGATGTCATTAAATATCATTTGGTGCCACTTGGAGATCTATCAGAGGAGGCTAGGAAAAAAGGAATAAGGATTACAGATTTTATAGAGAGCATAATACTAGAAAAATTTCACGGAATTCTTCATTTGTGGATCTATTTAATTTATTATTGGCAACGTCAGATCCGTTCATCTCCAGTATTCAAAATCAATGGAAAGTGGAACATCGGGATTTAGATGAAGAAGTCGAAAAACTACTAAAGAACAGAAATTACATAGAACAAAATATGGAATATTTGCAATCAATATCTGAGTCAAATGAATAATAAATGTAATTGCCTTTCATTGTTACAAATGCATTGTTGCAAATTTGACAACAAAAAATTTTTAATTTTTCAGTAATAATAGCAAAATCTCCAGTTGATTTTACTATTTTTTTTTAGTGTAAAAATTTTTTTGGGTGTAACATTAAAAAATTCCATTATTACAAAAAATGTTTATAATTATTATTAAAATCCAAATATTAAATTTTTTAATAAATAAAAAAATAATGAACACATATTTCACTCTAAAAGTTAAAAAAATCAAAAGTTAAACTCTGACCTAGAATTCCTTAAAAAGTCCTCAATCAATTTTAATGCAATTAAAACTGAGTCAAGCTGAACTATATATCTATCGATTAAAAAAAATTACTTAAATATTTTGATCGGTTCAAAAGTTACAGAATTTTGGCCATTGGAAAACGATTTTATTTATTTATTTATTTGTTTTAATGATTTCCTGCACAACAAGACTAAGTCTTATAATTACAGTACAGGATTTTAGTAGTGTACAAACAAGTTTAGCCAAATTAAATTGAATAAAATTGTAACTAATATATAAAAATTAATATGAATAACATAAGAATTTATAAAATTGTGACATTAATAAAATATAACATAGAATATTTAAAAAAAAAAAGTTTTAAATTAAAAATAATTAAAAATTACAAAAAAAAGAAATATGTATATATATGTAAATGAAATTTTACCAGGAGTAGGAATAAATAATGATATAAAAAATTATATAAATTAAAGTTATTAAAAATTAGGACATAAAAAATAATTATGATATAAATAACTATAAAAGAAAAACTACCAGGAGTATTTAACTAAAATAATTAAAAAGACTTTTTTTAAAACTCATTGCGTTGCTGTTTATTTGTTGGCTATGTTGAAGAGCATTCCAAAGACGAGTAGCATTTACAAAGAACTGCCATTCAGAAACGAGACATCGGAATTTGGGAATTATGACATTTTTGCCTCTTGACGATCTAGCAAAGCGTATATTTTGAAAAAGGTACATCGGTTTTTGAGAGTATATAATTTTTCGAAAAAATATTAAAGTTCTAATCTTTAACAAGTTTTCAAACGAAACTCCATAGAGAGTCTTCGAATAGGACGATACTTGATCTCGCTTTTTAAGTCCGTAAACATATCGTATAATATTATTATATAAAACTTGAAGTTTTTCCTTACTTATGGATTCACAATAAGAAAACAATTCACAACCGTAAGTAAGACTAGGAATCAAATAAGCTTTCGCGAGTAGCATTCTTACTTTTAATGGCGTAAAGTACTGCACAGACCACAACGTTCTTAATTTGACATATATTTGCACAACCAGAGTATTGATATGATTTGACCAAGTTAAGTTATTGTTAAACACTATTCCCAAATTTTTTGCCGTTCGTACAATATCAATTTTCTCGTTGTTTATAATGATGTCATCTTGAATGATTGGGTTTAACGTTTTTTTGTGAATTACGATACATTTGGATTTTCTTGGATTTAAACACAGGCCGTTTGCTGATGCCCAACAAGATATGTTGTTTAAATCATGATTGAGTTTATTAACGTTTTCTCTGATAGATTGAACTGGACTACTTAAATACAATTGTACATCGTCTGCATACATGTGAATCTTGCAGTGAGATAAATGTTGTGGCAAATCATTAGCATAAATAGGAAAAAGTAGTGGCCCCAGAACAGATCCCTGAGGTACGCCTCTTGTTAGTGTAAGGGGATTGGACTCAATGCCGTTTAAACATACCGACTGAATGCGGTCAGTGAGGTAAGATGATATAAGTTGTGATGATGTTGATGAAAATTTAAAATGTTACCTTAGCTTAGTACATAATATTTGATGGTTAACTGTGTCAAAAGCCTTGGAGTGATCGAGTAGCACCAAGAAGTTAATCTTACCATCATATAGTTCACGCCTTATACTCTCCGATACGTCAATTAAAGCAGTTACACAGCTGTGATTAGGTCGGAAACCTGACTGTCGGTCAGACATTAGGTGATTTTCACCAACGTGAACACTTATCTGGTGGTGTAAAATTTTATCTAAAGCTTTTGAAAGAAAACTTAAGATAGATATTGGCCGGTACTCACTGTTTGATTTAGGGACTGGAATTAACTTCGCATGCTTCCATTTCGAAGGAAAACAGCTAGTTGTGATGATGGTATTAAATAAATGAGTAATATACGGCAATATAGATGGCAGAATTATTCTAATTAACTTAGGATCAAGATTATCATATCCTATTGCATTGGATTTTATTTGAGAACAACTAGAGAAAACATCAAATTGATTGACACATGAAAATTCAAATATGTCCTGGTCAAGCGTATCATTGTCATTATAAAGAGAATTTTCGCTTTGTGCCATATTGTCCGTCGCTACAAGAAGCGAAGTATTAGTAAATATGTTGTTGAGTTCATCAACATTAATGGAGCAGTTCATGCTTTTATCCATATTTCCAATACCAATGTCCCTAATAGTTTTCCAGGTGTGTTTGGATTCAAGGGCGGTACCGAATCGCTTAGAGTAATACTCAGTTTTGGCCATTCTAATTCGATTATTAGCATCCCTCCGAGCAGAACGAAATTCTGCTTTTAGTTCTGGTGTTTTAAAACGCTTCCATCTAGAGTATGCTAAATCCCTTCGTTGTATTGAATTTAGAATAGAAAAATTGAACCACGGTTTTTTTTTGCCGAAAATGTTTTTGTCCTCAAAGGGACTGCTTCATCATAAAGCTTCAGAATATTATACTCTAGGAACGATAGTTGGTCATCAACAGAAATCAAGTCGTAGATTCTATTCCAATTAACTCGAAGATAGTTCTCATTAAGAAGGGCATAATTTATGTTTTTAAAATCGCGATAAGAATAAGTTTGATCTCTTTGATCGAGTAAGAAGTCATATGATGCAAAAACCAGATCATGTTTGGAGAAGCATGATGCAGAAATTTGATCATAAAGTAATATTTTAGATGGATCACCCACGAACAAAAGGTCCAGTAGCGTGCTATTATATTTCGTGAAGTGAGTAGGTAATGTAGTGTTAGTCGGTGTAAGACCTATCGATTCCATATGGTCCCTGAACGAGGATTCAGTTAGAAGATTAGAATTAAAGTCTCCTGCTATTACCACGTCGTTGTATGGCATGATTAAAGTTTCAATTTTTATGATGAAACTAGTATAATCAATAGTGTTGTTTGGCCTATATACACAACCAACCAACATCTTTCTTCCTAAAGATGAAATCTCAAGAAAAATATACTCGATTTTTTCCTTTGCTGCATTTTTAGAGCAATAATTACATGTTATATTACTTCTTACATATATTGCAACACCACCTCCACCTCCAGTCAATCTATCGGATCTAAATATTTTATAGCCCTGTAAAGTTATAAGCCCATCCGGGGTTGACTTATCTAACCATGTCTCCGAGACGCATACAATATCAATATTCGAGTTCTCAAAGGTCCATCTGAATTCATCAATTTTAGGCTTTAAGCTCTGAGCATTTAAGTGACAAATTTGAACACCTTTTTTCTGTTTGGCAAGTATTTTCACCATGTTAATTGTTACGTCATTGGAATTCGCTCTTAAATTGTTTCGATTATTCATTCAAATAAAATATAAAATTAGAGTCACAATAAAAACCAATCCTAAACGCAACGCAATATATTTTAATATAAATAAAGTTGTTGATAGAATAACTAAAAAATATATAAATTAATTTAAATTTGAGAAAATTAAAATTAATAAAAATGTAAGAAGGAATTACAATAAAAGTTAAAAAATTGGCATACAGAGGTAACAGGTTACGTAGAAACATTATTAGGTAAGACTTCATTATTTTCATAGTATAGATTATCATTAGCACGAAAAAAAATTATTCAGGGCATCAAGGTTTTCAATACAAAATGGTTTATCAGTACTCAAACGCTTGACATATACAAGTCCCCGAAATGAGTAGGCAGATTGCAGTAGTTTTTGTTTCTTCAGGGTAGATGCTTCTCTAAGAATTTTGTAGTTCCCGTTAGTTAGATTTTCATGTATGAAAAAGTAAGGATTTTTATCATCTGGTTGGAACCCAAGCAACGTTAACAATAAATTTGTGTGTTTCTTTTTATATTCATTTAATGCTTTTAGAACAAAATTTTTATCATACGGAGTCATTAGCCTAGCAATTATAACACCATCAGGGGAATTTTCAACGTTTTTGTTGTTTTTATTTTGCAATCGGTGGATATATTGCACTGGCGGAGTAGAAATTTTAAGAATCTTACAAATGGTATCAAATAACAGATGTAAGTCTTCATCAACACCAAAAGGAACTCTATTAATATGCAAATCACATGCAACGATTGAATTTGAATGTTTTAGAGTTTGAATTTTTAATTTTCTAATTTCATTTTTTATTTCTATAATTTCACCCGACACTGTTTCAAGTTTAGCAACTCTTAAAGTAACATCTTTTAGTTCTTCTCTTATCTCACGAAATCTCTTATCGATCTCATTTAAGAGACGATCTTCAGCTTCCTTGACCGTATTTTTTATGTCTTCCGCAAGACGGGATTCACCTTCTCTTAAAAGAGCACAGAATTGTGTTACTTGTTCATTAATGCTTTCTGTTTGTTTTGTCATTTTTCTATCCAGCCATTGCCATAGTCGAGAAACTGATTCATCCTCAAATAAAACGGGGAGTCCAGATTGCTTAAATCAGCATCAACTGCAGTTCTCTTAGATGATTGGCGTGTATTCATCATGTTTACAAAATATATTAAAGAGTTGTTATTATTTATTTTATTTTTTTTGTATAGGTTTCAGTTCACGAACAGTATTAGTTATTACTGCTTTGAATTTTTATTTTTTGGCTGTTTTAGTTTTGTTATTTGATGTTCAATATTTTTGTTGTTTTTCCTCTTCGTTTGTTTATGCTCACTGTTAATTTGTTTTTTTTTTTTATTTTTTGCTTTGTTTGATGCACTTGTGTGTTTTGATTGTTGTTATAGTTATTGCTTGATGGTTTTACTTAATATTTGTTTTTACTTCAATTTTATTTTTGCAAATTACTTAAATTTTATATTAAGTTAAAATTTAAATAGTGGCACACTGATGTCAGAAATTATAAAAATATTGTATTTAGTACAAATCTTATATAAAACTATATATAAAAAAAAAAAAAAAAAAAAATTAGTTTACTAAGATCTTAGGTACATTTTGGTAGTTGATTGTTTCCTTGAATTTTGAACGGTTTGTTACCTATGGACATGAACAGGGGAAAAGATAAAAAAAATCGAATTTTTTCTGATTTTATATGTTCACAATTTTTGTTCCTTACGACAAGGGCTATAACTTTGCCTCAGAAAGTAAATCAAAATTCTGAACGGTTGCAAGGTATGAGCCTGCGAAAATTATTACTTTTTTGCAAAAATGACACCGAGGTCACAAATCTTTGGGGGCCCATAAAAAAGTACATCACTAGGGGGCGAAACTGGGAGACAAGGGTCTTTTTGTTGGTCTTTTATCACGTAGTGGCGTCCGTATATGGTTATATTTCCATGACTTCAAAAACTACACATAGTGTTATTTACACGACCGTTCGTAAAGAGAATTAGATAAGAACTCGAACTAATTGGATGTAAAAAAATGCATAAACATAAATTTGAGTGGTATTGCTATGAATTTGTTGCATGCAGATATGAAAAAAGTTCACATCGGTGATATTTTTGTATGGGGAATAGTTTAAAAAATGGACCGATCATGCCCTTATTTACTAATTAAAAATTTATGTTTTTCTATAAATTTAAGCAAATATCGGGAAGCAGCTTTATGTGAACTTCTGATTAATGGGTATAATGAACACATAGACAAAAAAAAATTAGCAGCTGTCTGTATAACAATCTGGATCTTATGGCAATTTACGTCAATTACATAAAAGCCATTTGTATGGGGGCTATGTCTGAACATGCATCGAATTTCATAAATTGAAATCTTATATACACAATTTCAGCAAAATATGTTTATATGCAAATGGTGGAAAAAATAATGGCGCTTGCAATTATGCGATTATTCATTCCATCAAAGTACATTTCGGCTAAACATAATCAAAAATCTTGGTTAAACCCGACTTGCAGAAATGCAGTCAGATCCAGAGAGGGAGCACTCAGATATTGGATTGAAAATACAAATACCGTTAATGACCTGCAACGCAAACAGGCGAAAACTGACTGTGCCAAAGTTCTATGACACGAAAAGTTTCTTTGCGAACAGCTTCTTCGTGCTAAAGTTCTTTCTTTCTTTCATTTGTTCAAAGAGTAAAGAATAATGCTAGTTGTGCTATCCCAACTCTTATAATGAAAGATCAAATATCCACTGACCAGGGTGATAGCGCTAACCTTTTAGCTGAAATTTTTGTGAAACATTTGTTTTTGCCGGATAGCGATCACCGCTCTCCGAATTCGAAAAATTATTTTGTAAAATTGTTCCTTCGGATCTCAACGTAAACAAATCTCCGGGATGGTATACCAACACTGGTGCTGAAATAGTACCCTTCGACGCTAGCTAGTCGTAAGGTAAACCTTTTTAACTCTCCATAACGTGTGGGCGTCTTTCTCTCTTGTTGGAAGGTTGCCTATGTCGAACCAATCCCTGAAAAGTGTGAGGCTAATAACCCAAAAATTACCGTCTAATTGCAATCTGCTCTGCGCTCTCAAAGGTAATAGAGAGCATGACTAATTATCAGCTTATCAAATATCTAGCAGCCAACTCCATTCTTAATTATTAACAGCATGGCTTCCGTTGAAGTGGTTCTACGTGTGCCCTGCTAGCTTTTCTTTCTGAGCACTGGAGTCGATTCATACACAATTTTTCATGAAAGAAAAATGGTTGCGCTAGATATTTCCAACACGTTCAATCACGTGTGATTAATATTAAAGCTTATTGAATTTGGAGTCGGCATTGATTTCGCTCGATATATATTGATTTTCCCCACAGACCGCACAATACGTGTTGTTTTTGATGGGATCTCATCCAATGAGTTGCACCTTAATTCAGGGTTAACCGAAGATTTTGTTCTTTCTCTTTTCCTTATCTTTCTGAATGACCTTTCAGTCAAACCTTCAATCATATTTACTCATTCGAATGTGATAGCAGTATTTGTCATTAATTTTCCTTAGATTCTTTTTGGGGGCAAAAGGTTGATAATGAATGGCACACTAAAACAAGACTTGTTAACAACCTCTGAGTGGGGTAAAGCAAATGGAGTTGATGTTAATATGCAGAATACACAGTTTTGTTTCTTGAACAATTGTATTGTATTGTTTTATTGAATTGCTATCACAACAAGAATAAATCTTTTAAATTACAGTGATAGCAAGTAACATTTATAATATTAACATTGAATTACAGTAAATGTTGATATTATTATTATAAATAAAGTAAATTAATCATAAAAATTAACATAATAAATTACATAACAAAATTGACATTTAACATACATAGATTAAAAAAAAAAATTTTAAAAGTAATGCGTTGCTTTGTACTTGGATATACGATGGTAAATTGTTCCAAAGACACATTGTGTAGTTGAAAAATTGTCTTGTAGACATTAGATATTCGTATTTTTGTGATCTCAAATTTCTTCCACGAGGCGATTGTGCAAAAATAATTTTGTTAAAAAGATACTCTGGGTTCGTCAGAAAAATATTCGTATGCATCATTAAAAGACTTTTATATTTTAATAAATCTTTAAAACTTATATTATGTAACTGGTATGAATATGATGATATACTATCTCGTCTACCTCTGTTGAAAACGTATCTGGCTATATTATTATATGTGACCTCGAGGTGATTAAAGTCAATAGTGTCGCAATTTGCAAATATTTCACACCCGTACAGTAGAACTGGTATTAAATAATTGCACAGCCCACAAGTTTCTCAACATCCCTTGAACTTAACCAGCTGATATATTTATATGGTTAGACCAATAAAGTTCAGCATTAAATGTGATTCTCAAGTTCGATGATGATTGAACAAAGTCGATTTTTGAGTTGGTAATATGTAGAAAAATATTATCATTCAGTCTTTTTTTTATTACTTCTTGAAATGAAAATACATTTTGATTTGTCAGGGTTTATACCTAAATCATTAGTACGTACATGCACATTTATGTATACTTGCAGATTCCAGCCCTCGAAATTCGAGCGCAAATTCTAGGAAATTTTATTTTTTCATTAAATAAAGACCCTAAAAGTATGCTAATCAGTTATAGCCAATTCACAAATCAACACAAAGAACAAACTCATTTTTATTACAAAAACATTAACAAATTTAATATGCACATACATAGCATTGTGTAATGTTGTGTATGTGTTAGTAGCAACTTTAAATGCAATTTACTCAAAATAAAGGAAAAATTTAAAAATTTGTAAATCTGCAAAACGGCTAAAAAGAAATACCTTTCAAATAATATATGTTTGGTCAAAATCGGAATAAAACGGTAGAACAAAACATCAGTCACAAGAAATCGCCTAGCCTATTAATATTATAGATTATCCAAGTCACTGTTAATACAGTCAGTACAATTTTGAACATTTTCCATTCTGCTGCTTAAGTACAACTGTACGTCATCAGCATACATTTGTACGCCACAATAATTCAGAACCTCAGGCAAATCGTTAAAATAAATACAGAAAAGCAATGGACCAAGAATAGACCCCTAAGGCACTCCTCTATCAACATCCACTGCTTTAGAAGTGACTCCATTCAAAGAAACCACTTGGACCGTGGATTCAACAATGCCATCTGTATATATCGGTGGTATAGGTTTTGGCGAATCCTGGGCAGGAGAATTCAATGCGATGTCGTTGGAACGAACATGTTTCTTAAGTGTCGAAAGAAGCGTTCAAGTATTTTAGTTTCCTAAAACCATACAAAAATTACTTCACTCCTTCTGGTCTCCTTGAAATCTATTCTACTTACATCAAATTCTATTTCGGATCTACTAAGGTTATGGCGTCTCTTTTTTGAGATGTACGTGGGATATATTTATTGATTATCTTCAAAAAGGAAAACACGTTAACGTAATGTGACGTAAAGTGACGTAATTTAGGAAAAAGGGCGTATTTGGCGAAAAATTAAGTGTTATTTCTTCAAGACAATGCACCAATTCACACATCCACTATTGCGATGGCCACAATCCATGAACAAACATTCGAATTGCTTCGTCACGCACCTCGCTTGCCAGATTTAGCTTTCTCGGATTATTTTCTATATCCAGACATAAAAAATGGTTTTGTGGTAAAGGATTTGCCAACACTGAAGAGGTAGAGTCTGCGGTTGATAGCTATTTTAAGAGCTAGATAGTTCTTAGTATAAAGAAGGTATCGAATGGAAACTAATGTTATGTTGAAAAATAAAGAAAATTTTCCCCAAATTTGTTGTGTTTTCTTTGTCAGGTAGGATTGTTCTGGGACCGCCCTCATACATTGAATCCTGCTTACCACCACCATAAGTAAATATATTGTCTAGATATGGTATCTTAAGTGTACTGTGGTTATATTATCTATTCTGGTTTATGGTCTATGGTTTATGGCAAGATGATGTTGACCTGGACTCTGTTAGTGATTTCATTCATCATTGTGGATATCACAATCGTATAAGGGAACAAAGAGGGTTCTCTCAAAAGACTGCACTGCAGTATCCAAAACACATATGGCTAAAGCCAAGGCATTGCGAAGATTTTAAGTTCGATGTGGACCACCTAGTTGAGATCCGGCGTCGCTTTGTCGTGAGAATGTGGGTTCCTTCTACAATGGTTAATAATGAAACTACACCGTAACTGATAAGATGGCAAAATACTTAATTTTGCAGTTACGATTTTAAGAACGTTAGAGGACTGGTAAAAGACAAGGCAGAAGAGAAGTCGATCTGTATCAGTACATCTTTGTTGTTCATGTAACTTCTTCCGTAGGAGATCAGCTTCCTAAGAAATCGTCTTCGTATGTGTTTACCCGAAGTTGAGATTGGGAAAACATCGGAGGCAGACTGAAGGTGGTATTCTGAACGAAGGTAAGTTAATAGCCTGTATTGTATTATCAAGATATTTTTATGATATTCGAACTGTGTTAATATCCAGATCATGGTCAAATTTTGTGTATGTTTGTTTATTACACCCGCTAGTCAGTAGTTTAAACACATACTCTGTAAGATTATGTGACGTCCCCATACATAGCTGCTTCCTTATCTTTACTTTATTCTATCAAGAAACAAGTTAGCAAATTATAGTCGCTCTAGTCCGGCTATATATTAGCACGCACCAAGATTTTCGAGAAAGAAATTAAAGATATTAATTTGCTGGGGTCATAATTGAATATAGAAAATTAGAATAAACTGAATTTGAGTGTCATGGTTATGAATTTTTGGCCAGCAGGTGTGAAAATGTATATATCGATTGCTATTTTATATGAGAACTAGGTCGAAAAATAGAACGATCATTACCATATTTAGTAAAAATTTAATTTAAATTAGGTTCGTAGTTATTTTCTGTATGCAATTATAATATATGCATAGTCAGACCATTTTTCCAAACTCCTGATGTAGGTATGTTCTACTTAGTATAGAAATACCTTAACTTTCTTCATTGTTTTTTGAACATCTCTTTTCAAGTTATTGGATTTCGGTGTGCTGAAACTAAGCAAGAAACTATGATTAATTTTCTATAAAGATTTTGGAATTTCCTCGGGCACTCGGTTGATGAACACATACTTGGCGAAAATTTGCAATATGGATAAAGATGATGTGAGAATGGTTATCTGTTGGCTATGTCATGGCCTTTGCCATTGAATCAATTTCAAAGCTCAAAAATTTGAATTCGCGCTGTAAGTAATAGTTGTCAAAAAATTGGAGCCGATTTTTACCGATTTGTTCGAGGCATTAAAAATAATTTTCTTCAAATCACCTTCTCCAAGACGTCGTAAGTCTCATAGATTCTTAAATAAGGAAAATAATTTACAGAACCTTGATGAACCTGGCTTTAGTGGAACACACATTATGAACGGTCTGAATACTCCTTTGTTAAATTTACCCAATATATCTGCAAATGTTTTGAACCCTCTTCCTATTTCAAATAGTGGCAATAATAATAATGCTGCAGATCTGCTGGATGTTACCAACCCAACATCTTTGCTTAATTCGGATGGTAATTATAATGTACATAACCCGTTAAGAGTCATACCGCCAAAAAATTTATTTTTGTTTTCCGTTTGGCTTTTGATACAACAACTGAAGATATGGATACTCATATAAAAACACAATAAAACTTTAATTCTGATATTTTGACGTACAAATTTATTTTTTCTCAACAGAGAAGCATTGCATCATTTAAAATAACAGTATCATTCGAATTATTTTACCGTATAATTGATCCTGGATTTTGGCCTGAAAGCACAATAGTACGTCAATTTGTTTATAGCGACAATCAGAGATTAAATAATATCGCTCGGCTCCCTAACAATGCTCCAAAAAACTAAATCCAAATTCTGATAACCAATTAAATATCTTGTATCAAAATGTTAATGGATTAAATTCGAAGTTGTCAAACCTTTACATTGAAACCTGGATAAGTAATAAAATCTTAAACACCGAAACTATTTTCAACAAATATGAAATTAATAGACTTGATAGAGTAACTAATACAACTGGAGGTGTAGTGTTAATTGCTTTCTCAAACATTCTACCGCCGGAAGAAATAACATCAGTTTCATTGAGTGCTATAGCATTTATTCGAGTTAAAATAAAACCGTAAACAAATTATTATAACTTGCTCTTACATTCCTCCGAGTTCTGATCAATTGATATGTAATGCCCAATTTGAAGCTTTTAAATCCATCGTATCGAAGGCCAATTCCGTAGGCTCGATTTTTATTATTTGTGATTTTAATTTACATTCGGTATCCAGGTATTTTCTACCTTATACTTTCATCTACAGTCAAATAAAATTGAATTCGGTTATTGAATTACACTGTGGAACAAATTCAGGTTAGCAAAAGTTAGGTCAATTCTGAGAGTGAGGGGTGAAAATAGAGGCTAAATTAGAAGACCCGTATCGCGACGTTTGTTTTTGTTAGTTCGAATTTTTTTTTTTAATCGACCTTCGAACTTTGCAGTCAAATGCCGATTTTCAGCATATTTTTTATATGGTTTTTTGGCTATAACTCGTCGACTAATTGATATTTTTTCAACCTGTAAAAGCCAAATTATTGCTAGAGACCTGTGCAACAATCAAAATTTTTTTAAAAATTGATTTAGAAAATTTTTGTGGTACTTATGAAGCAAAATGTTGGAAAAATTATTTTTTTTTCATGCTTTTTGAAAATATTTTCCACAAAACTAAGTCTTTTTTGATTTCTGTTTGATCCATAATATGCTTCTCAGTTTCTTCAATAAATTTCATTTGAAAAGAAAATGGTCTTAGTCGATAATTTGCGTCAAAAATCTCAAAACCATTAAATAAATAGCGATTTAGGTAGAAGTAATTAAAAAGGGAAGTTCCAAGAATTAGGAATTAGTAAAACAACTTTTTTGTTTTCAACCACCGCACAGGTAGCGATTTTTTTTTATTTCGTACAAGCGAACTAATTTTAAAAATGAAGATTCAGTTAAGACTCGAAACTCAGCCGAAGCTGATGTCTTTTAATTTTCGCTCGGTCGTGATAAAATTCGCTATTAATTTTTTTGGAACTTATTTCATTTTGTGAGTGATTTAAGTTAAGTGCATCGGTTTCATAAAAATAACAAAAAACAAGTAAGAAAATTATAGACGGTCTAGACCGGCTATACGATACCCTATACCATGCGTTTAGAGAACCTATCTCTCAGGCCCAACTAACTGGATATAGAAAATAAGTATAAACCAAATTTGAGTGGGATTTTTATTAATTTTTTTGGCTGCAGATATGAAAAAGTCTATATGGGGACTAGGCCCAAAAATGGACCGATCCAGAACATGTTTGGTAAGGTCTCTTGTATTTTGCAAAAATATAAACAAGCAAAATTTGAGAAGAATCAGTGCAATATTTTTGTTTTTTGATAGATATAAGTGAAGACCGGGAAGCAGCTCTATATGGGCCTATGACTTAGTGTTGTCCCATAAGGCTCATTTTTGGACTACTGACTATTGGATGTAATAAACACATACATACCCAATTTCACTAAGATTTATATGATAATTTGGATCTTATGGAAATTTAAGTCGATTTCATAGGTGTCATTTGTATGGGGGCTAGGTCTGAACATGGACCGATTCTCACCAATTTCAGTAGCGTTCATCCTATAAAAGCGTACATACCAAATTTCATCAAAATATATTAATATTTGCCACTTGCAGTTTGATTACAAGCTTTTCATGGACACACAGACGGACGTACGGACGTACGGACGGACGGACGGACGGACATCGTTAAATCGAATCAGATAGTGATTCTGATTCGATCGGTATAATAAAAGATGGGTCTAGGTCAAATATTTTTGGTAGTTACAAACAGCAGCTTAAAGTCATTATACCCGACCACATAGTGGTATAGGGTATAAACATTGTAAATATATATTGTATTAAAAATGTCGGAACCAAAATGTAAAATGGATCATTTTTAAACTATGCCCCTAAAAAGTTTGCTTTAATTGCTATTCAACTCTTATGCAATGGAAAAGTGAAAAGAAGGCTATGCCTTTTGGTATACCAATGATGTGGTTAGACAACATCCCGCATCAAGAAGAAAATTGCTATGGATATATCAACTACCATAAAACTTTGAATAGAAGGAAAGCAAAGAATAAAACCGAAGTATTGATCGTCAAACAGATATGAGTACTACAACCACCGCTGCTACATCCATGCATTTCTTCTCAGATTACGACCCTGGTGAAGGTACAACCTATGAAACATCAAAGGACCCAATCCTAGTCACACAAAACCAATTGGATGGAATTGTTGCAAATTTGACTCAGAAAAAATCAGCACTACTGGCTTCATTTTTGAAAGGAAATAATTTGCTGGCGAAAGGTACCAAAGTAACAGCATATCGAAAACGCCAAAAAGAGTTAGAAAAGTTCTTCAATGTGAATGATGCAAAAAATTTCGCTTATTGCAACGATATTGAAAAGTTAATGGAGACGATAGGGTTAACCTATAAAAAAGATGATTGGCGTTTATTCATCGATAGTTCACTAATCAGTTTAAAAGTTTTGCTTTTGCACAAGACAAATAGAATGCCTTCTGTTCCGATTGCGTATAGCACTGACACTAGTGAAAATTTCGATAATTTGAAACACATTCTGGAAGTAGTCAAATATAACGAACACCAGTGGCGCATTTGCTGCGCATTTGTCAGAGTGCACAATTTAAACATGTTAACGATTGAAAACTATTTTCGTTTCAGGTACAGAGGAAAGAAATCACCAGATGCAATACTCGCTGAAATTTGTTGGTGGTATAAAAACACACCTTTGAAGAAGAGGAAGACGAGGAAAAAAGGAAGAAGGGGAAGATGAAATTCCAGAATATTTGTTGGACGAAATTATCGACCTTTCTGATGATGATGACGATGACCAAGATATTAGAGAGAGCAGTGTTGTTGATCCACAGCCGCCTGCTAAACGACAACTGGCCAAATCATTAATTTAATTTATTTTAATTTTTTTAATATATTTTTTCCCATATTTTTATAATTTCTTTTTCAATGTTTCTTCAAAACCAACACTGAATAAAATTGGTACATAAAAAATGAGAAGTAAGTTAATATTAAGCTGGAAAACCCAAGTTTTGTATTATGATTGTTTTCTTTTCAAATGAAATTTATTGAAGAAACTGAGAAGCATATTATAGATCAAACAGAAAGCAAAAAAGACTTAGTTTTGTAGAAAATATTTTCAAAAAGCATGAACAAAAAATAATTTTTGCAACATTTTGATTCATAAGCACCACAAAAATTTTCTAAATCAATTTTTTAAAAAATTTTGATTGTTGCACGGGTCTCTAGCAATAATTTGGCGCGACGGTAATTTAAACAGCCCTATAAGTTTACAATGGTGTGTTTTATTTGTGCTTTAGGTATTTTATAGCTTATAATAGTCATTGTTTGTTCCATTACCTGTAATGGTATCTGCTTACAAAATACACCACCCTTTTGATATATTTGTAATAAGAATGTCAATACACAGAGAATGTAATTCATTTGTTACCTGTGTTTTTCTTTATTATCATTCCTTTTTATGCCTAATTATACCCTCCACTCCAGTGTGCAGAGGGTATATATAAGTTTGTCATTCCGTTTGTAATAATTAGAAAAAAAAATTTGGACCCCTTAAAATATATATATTTGTGATCCTTATAACAACCGGAGTTGATATAGCGATGTCCGTCTGTCCGTCTGTCCGTCTGTGGAAATCACGATGTCGGCATCAATCGGGCAGCTAGGGTGCTCGTTGATACAAAAAATGATTCGCTAACATCCTGAAAAGTTTTCTATTTAAAATCGTCCAAATCGGCCGATTAGGGCCCGAGATTTGAATGAAGAACTAAAAAAAGTCTTGAAAAAATATAATTTTCTATGTTGTTCTTGTCACGATCACGCCCTCCATAGTGCAGCTACAGTGATAATTTTTAATGAGGATGATTCACCAAATTCATAGGAAGATTTCTATTTCAAAAATCATTAAAATCGGTGGAACAGGTCCAGGGAAATCTCTGAAAAAGTAAAAAAAAAATTAAAAATATGATGTTTCTATATTGTTCTTGTTGTTATTCTAAATGTTGTGTTGTTGTCATAGCTGGACTTGTTGTTTTTGTGGTCGTTGTGGTAATAGTATAACAAAAACTAACAATTTGTAAATTTTTTTTTAACTCTGGTAGAAAAATTTTAAAGTTTCCATTGTTTTGGCATCACTAAAAAAATTTGTTAAATCATTTCTGTTATTACCACGAGCCTGCCTGCAAAATTTCAGATCGAATGGGTTACGGGAAAGGGGTTAAAATCGATCCAAAATTTTTTCGACAAGCAGACACTACGAGTTAATATAAAGGGAGCAAAAATTCACCAACATCTAAAGCAAATAATGCTAAAATACCTAGTTGTTAATAAAAAAAAATGTAAATTTAGCAAAAAAATTTATGTATAAATTTATTTAAAAAGAAAAACACAAAAATAACGTTTGATGTTGTATTTTTTGTGTGTAATATTTACATATACATACATAAACGTATTAGATAATACAAATAATATACATATATTATATATATGTATATCCATAACAACTGCATGTTAGAAATAAATCGGTATATTATTTTATTTACATAATTTTCTGCAATATTTTGTTGTGGAGAAAATACATTTCTTTTGCTTTAACAGAGTGTCACTTCATTTTGCTCAGCTTGACTATGCCGCAATAGATGACGCCACAATTTTTGTTCTAATTAGCCTTGCAATAGTTACTTCTATTTTAACATGAATGTCAATATTTTCAACTAGATATCATACAGAACAATGTTAAGAGTATACACGGGCTGGTCTTTTATTTCATATGTTTTTTCATTATTCTTTTACAAATATGAACATAAGTTTGGCATGTTAACTTTTTGTTGTCTTTATAAAATAGAGTTACCGAGTTCATCAATGAGTTTTTTGCTTTCAAAACAGTTTTACATAGTTATATAGAACTATTATTCCGCTTTACCTACAAAATATCTGATTGCGATTACATCTAATTTTTAAAAATTGTTTATAATTACTAAAGCATTACTATCCACATAAATACAAAATTGCTCTTTTTAAATTTTCCATTCAAATTCAAGAAAATATCAATTCTAAAAACTGGAATTAAAAATTTCCAATTATAAATTAGAATTAATTGAATTTCAGAAAATTATATCAAAACGTCGGAAATTATAATTTTAAATTTAGAAGACATCTATTGCATCTTTAATATATAAATTTTATTCGTTAAACACAAATTGAAATTCAAAAAAAAAAAAAAAAAACACCAATACCTACGTTTACATTTAAAAAATTTTTACATTTAAAAAAATTATTGACATTCAGGAGAAATTAATAGCTTTTCACTAGCGCTATTCAGTAACTTCTTTTAACGATAGTCGAATCGTTAAAAAAAAAGAAAATCGCAAAATTATCAGTAACATTTTTAAACGATATTCGCTTTTATTAAACTCAGCTGTTGTTGTTATCTAAACGACAACCATTTTTGTGTTGTTTATTCAATCGATAAAAACTAAAATTTTTAGGTTGAAATGTCGTCATACTTAAATAAAAATCATAAAATAGTGAAAATATTTTGCTTTTATTAAAAGACTTTTTTATATAAATAAAAAAATTAAATAGCATATTCAATTCATTATTTCATTTTCAAATAAATAAACACAAATATTAGTAAAAAAAAAAGATATTAAACATAAAGGTAAAATCATCCTGTCAAACACGAAGTAATTTGTTTTTTTTTCTATTCTTCTTTGTGATTTTCGCTTATTTTGACAGAGATGCCACTCGTCTACAATTTAAATAAATAGAAAAATAGATTTGTCGACTGTCGTTAAGATGTATGTACTTAGTGAATTACTTAATCCTTAGTGCAAACAACAATAGCTGTCGATATATTTTGCGATTGTCGGATCGTTGAAATTTTCAGAATCGGACTACAGAAAACATTGATTTAAATTCAATGAATTTTGGAAAACGTCAAATGCTATTTAAGAATTGCGAACATAAAAACTGTTGCAATACATATATGTATATTCATATCTTATATATTAATTACAAACTTAAATTATATACTTATTTACAAAAAAAAAAACAAATATATGTATATATATATATATATATATATATATATATATATTATAATAACATTTCATATTGCTTTCAAATATTCGTTTATAAATTTGAAAAATATTATATACTCTTCAAATATTTATAAAATGTAATATTTTCATGTGAAAAAAAAACAAAAAGAATTTCTAAAATAAATTTGTATAGTTAATTATAGTTAAAATACTTTTATTAAAATTGTGAAAATTTCATGCATATCATTACATAATAAAATCAAATGAATTATTTCAATTTTGTACAAAAACAAAAAATATAACATTAATGTTTCTTTTTTTGGTTCAAAAAACATTAATATTGTAATTGTAGAAATGTTACATGGTGGTAGAAATGATACAAATAATAAACATATCATTTTAAAATGAACATACAATCCTGTCCACTTAAATAGCGCGTGCTTTAAGCTTTTGATATATATACATTTAGGTGTGCTATTCAAGTGGATAGGACTGTACATGGATTGTAGTTTTCATTTCTCAATTAAATTCACTGCTTGCCAAAATCAGGTCGATTTTGTTACTGTTACTACATGCAAAACATCCCAACAAAGCAAAATAATGTAAAAACTGTTTGTATGAATAACTTTTTCTCCATTTCATTTGCATTTTACTACTGGCATCGTTTGTTGGGATAAAATTTTAAACGTATCAACGTTCTCTCCTCAACGTTCTCTCCTCAACGTTCTCACCACAACGTTCTATCCCAACATTCTCACCACAACGTTCCCATCACAATATTCTCTGTTGAACGTTCTGCCTATGATTTTGTTTAACTAAAGAAACATTTATATGCATAACTGCCGAATAACATATTGGTGGTCGAGTGCGTAGTGCGCTGGCTCTTGATCTTTTTCGCTTATGTTCGAATTGCAATGAAGTAAGAAATATTGTATTTTTTTTTATCATATTTTTTTTTCTTCAAACTTATTGAAAACAATAAATTCTTAACATATCAATAAGATCTAATAAAAATAATCATTTATTTATTTAATTTCATATAAAATTCTATAAATATTTTTTTTTACGATATTATATTTTCAACATTATTGGTGAATAAAAAAAAATTATATATACATGTTTCTTTTTATTAATCAACAATGTTGCAGTAAATACAGACTTTTGGTTTAACCGTTCCATTATCGTTTTGCACATCCTCATTATTTATAGTTCTTGGATGACTTCAAAATTTGACTTCATGGTAGGCAAAGTAAACCCCAAAAATTGAAGTTCGATGATAATTCCCAGGTAGTAGTATTTGGAGTCAATAAATGAAAATATATTTTATTAACATAATTTAATTCAAAATCAAAAGTTGGCCTCACTGAGTTAGATTTTGTATTGTATGGTGTTATTTTGTGTTGCCACAAAATCTAATAGAGAAAACTCCCTTTTAATTGTAAAAAAAATTATTTTCCAAATATGATAATATTTTAACAACAGAAAAAAATTGAGAGAGCTTTTTCGCAATGAAGGTTAGGGTGAGATATTTAATTTGCAAAAATTTTAAATTAATCGAGAGGTTATATCATATAACCGGAAACGCATGAATATAGGTATATAACCTAAATGCATGCCGATCAGCAACAACGATGTCCAAAAAGCAAACACCGAAACGTGTTTTCTTTTATCCGAAATAAGAGAAAAGACGAAAATGATCTTTCCTCGTTGGAGTGCGAATTACTAATGTGAGAAAGCTTTTTAGACCAACTCTTGAAATAAACAAAAAACATCTGTTAAGCGGATCAACCCAATGAATTTGCTGAAATAATCTGGTATTAAGTTTAACAAATTGTTTACTTTTTCAAATATATTGTTTACATTTATTATCAATACTCAAACCGAGGTGGAGGGTATCAAAGATTCGGCACAGCCGAATTTAACACTCTTACTTGTTTTACCTAACAATGCACTAATGCAAGTAGCAAAGAAAATATACACAGGTCATTCATTTGTATAGTGGGTTTTTATACCCTATACCAATATGTGGTTTGGGTATAATGACTTTGTGCTGCTGTTTGTAACTACCAAACATATTTGACCTAGACCTATCTTTTATTATACCGATCGACTCAGAATCACTTTCTGAGTCGATTTAGCGATGTCCGTCCGTCTGTGCGTCCATGTAAACTCCATATAAATCTTCTTCCCGATTTTCACTCAAATCTATCAAAAAACAAAAATATTTCACAAATTTTTCTCAAATTTGGTTCGTATATATTTTTTCAAAATATAAGTGACTTAACCAAATATGATCAGGACCAGTCCATTTTTTGACCTAGTCTTCATATAAATATAGCATCCGATATGAACTTTTTCATATCTGCAGCCAAAAAAATTAATAACAATGCCACTCTAATTTGGTTTATGCTTATTTTCTATACACAATTAGTTGGACCGAAGAGATAGGGTCTCTAAACTATGGTATAGGGTATCGTATAGTCGGTCTAGACAGCAAAAAATTATAAATTTTCCTTTAGTAATAGCAATAATTGTAGATAGTATTACTAACTTCTTTTTAAGTGTAAATATTCTTTGAGCGTAAACAAATTTGAAAATTTGACAGCAAAAAATTTTTAATTTTTCAGCAGTAATAGCAAAATTTCCAGTTAATTTTACTTTTTTTTTTTTTTTGAGTGTAAACATTTTTTTGAGTGTACCATTAAAAAAAACCCATTATTACAAAAAATGCTTACAATTATTATTAAAATCTAAATATGGCATTTTTAATAAATAATAAAAAAAAATAAAAACCCATATTTCATGCTAAAAGTTAAAAAAAATTAGAAGTTCAAATTTGATCTAGAATTCCTTAAAAAGTACTCAATCAATTTTAATGAAATTAAAACTGACTCAAGTTCAACTAACTATCTAAAGTTACAGAATTTTGGCGATTGAAAAACGATTTTCCACCACTGTGCGCCATCAAGTTTCATTTTTATTAACACATGCTCAATACTGATTTCGACAACGATGTTCAACAACGGCTAATCTACTCGTACTCTCGACATTAATTAATCGTGGTTTCAACAATGGTCAACATACTGATGCTGACGTTATATATACAGACTTCAGTAAAGCTTTCGATATAGTTAATCACTGCCTTTTACTTCGAAAATTGCATTTAATGAGATTTACCAACAACTCCATAAACTGGACTCAATCTTACGTGATTTGTAGAGTGCAATGTGTTCTTTTTAACAATACTACTTCTACGAATATAAAAGAAAATTCTGGTGTATCGCAAGATAGCCATCTTGAGCCAATTTTATTTTCTCTTTTCTTTAATGATGTTCCATCTATAATTAATTTTTCTAACGTTTTATTGTATGATGATGATGTAAAAATCTTTCCTGTGATCAAGCCTTCCTGCAAATCGATTTAGATAATTTTTTCGTATGGTGCAACTTAAATTTATTGGATTTGAATTTAAAAAAAAATTTAAATATATGCGTTTTTCAAGAAAACGAGAATGTTTGGGTAAATATTCTCTTGGCGGTTATCAGTTGGAGTATGTGAACGTCATAATTTTTCTTGGAGTTTTGTTAGATACAAAACTAAAATTTTCTCAACATATTATTAGGACAGCTAATAAAACTCGTGGAGTACTAACCAAACGTTGAGCCAAAGAATTTTGTTATCCAATCATAACAAAATAATTGTAAACATTACTTGTCAGCCCGTTTTTGGAATACGGTTCTGTTGTTTGGGATCCATATTATGCCGTTCACAGCGATCACATTGAGTCTGTTCAAAAACAATTTCTACTCTTCTGCTTACGAAATCTGTATCCAAATTCTTTTATTAATCTATCCTCGTATAGTTCAAGGTTGGCTCAAATTAAATTCCCATCCTTAAAAAGCCATAGAAAATACTAAATGTGACATTTTTAATAAAATTGATAAATGGCGACGTATGCTCAGACTTCCTGCTGAACGATATTGCTTTTAATATTCCTCAACGTCCGACCTACTACTTCAATCCTTTGTCTATCTAGTGTTTCCGCCCAAACTACGCAAATGGTAATCCGTTTAGAAGATTATTTGATAGTTTTAATGATATTCTTCAAATATTAATATTATTAAACGTAATATAATTTTGTTTTTAAATGCCTAGTTTGAAACACTATTGTAAATGTTTATATATGTATATTATAAAGTCCGAAAGGATTTAGTCTATAGACTAAAATATATGCGAAAACAATATTCTTCTTTAGTACAATGGCAAAGATGGTCGCACAAGCCTTATATCACCAAAGATCATTATTGTTTGAAACTTCATTTGCTAGTTTATTTTTCTTTGTCTTTCAAAGTCTAATTTAATGAATAATCAATACAGTTTTGATTGTTTGGTTATATTCAATGAAGCAAATGTATACGCTGCCTTAGATACCTTATAACCATAAGTTTAGAAAAAAGATATAAATTCCAACTAATTGGATATAGAAAGTAAAACATAAACCAAATTTGAGTGGCATTGTCATAAATATGTTGCCTTCCGACATAAAAAGTACATATCGGATGCTAATTCTGTATGGGCACTAGTTCGAAAAACAAATCGATCATGACCATTAGAGTGGTCCTTAGGGTGGACCTTGTGTCGATATTTTGGTAGATGAGGGCTCTATTCCGTGCCTTTTTGAAAAAAAATGACAATGCGGAAAAAAAAATTAAAAAAAAAAAAATTAGGGGTTGCGCACGAGCCGAGAAAAAGGTCCACTTTGCCAAAATTAGGGGGGAAATTGCCATAGGTCATCAGGGGTCACCCGTAGGGGGGAGGAATGTATGGCCGACTTTTTACCGCCAACATTTTCCCCCAAGACACCCACCCCCTATCTCCTCCCCTTAGGGGGGTCACCATACAAAAATGGAGGTTGCTCAGTATTTTCGAAAAACACCATAGGTCATCAGGGGTCACCCCTAGGGGGGCAAAATATATGACCGACCCCCATTAACTTTTCATCCCCAACATCTTTTCCGAACAAACTTACCCTCTATCTCCACTCCTTGAGGGACTCCCCATACAAAAATACTGAAAATCTATGTATTTACAGTTGCACAATATCGAGATTTTTTTGATTTTTTTTGATTTTTTTACAGAAATTCCACCAATATTCAAGAGTGGTCATTGTTTGGAAAGTCTTGACAAATTTGAAACGCACACGTAGCAGATGCCCCCATTCATCAGTACCTGGCAGTAAAATATTGCAAAATACGTAGTAGTTATAAATAGCAGTTCATTCATCGATTGTTGTCATTCAACAAGTGCCGACGACCGCGAAAAGTAAATTGATTTTTCTCCCGTTTTTTAAAAGTTAAGATGACAACACAACTTAGATCGCGCGACGATATTTTTTTGATTGGTTATCCAAGCATGAATATTACGGGGAACAAATTACCGTCGAAGAAGCAAGTGCTAAGAATGCATTTCTTCAACATTCGCAAACGAAACATGTCGAAGAAAAATAGTGCGGTTATAGTCGCGGACGCAGTGATGATTTTTTGGCGCCAAGCAGCTATTCCGACGAAAGCCAGAGGAGATGTTACAAGAAAAATAGCTGCGCTGCACGATGAGTGGGATGCTTTAAGAAAGTCATCTCACAGAAAGACTGAGTCCACTAGAGAAAAAGAGAATAAGTTTTGTGATAGCTTGGATAATGTTTTCGACTCGCACACGCCAACGCCCTTGAGAAAATGACAAATACCGAAGACATTGAGTTTCTGCTAAAGCAAAGAGAAGATGGCCGGCCAGGAACTATGGGAGGTGTGGACGCTACTGATACTCGAACGAGGAAAAGAAAAGCTGAGCGCGAAGAACAAGAAGAGTTGCGACGCAAACGTGCAACGGAATCTAGTAGAGATCAGTTCGCTAAAGGCGGTAAGCTATTTCGCGCTTTGTGTGTTCGTCCAATGTTTATATTCAAATGAAATTCTTTCAATTGCAGTGGTTAAATTTTCAAGCAGTGATTCAAGCGATGATAATGGGAGACAGGACGAAAACTTCCCGGCAGAAGCTGGCCCATCAAATGTTGGTGACAGAAGAGGTTACAAACAATGTTTTACTGAACGAGTCCTATCAGCTTTGGACAAGTGCAAAGTGACTGACCGAGACGCGGTCGGCATTATGATAGCGGCGGCAGAAGCATTTGGACGCGATCCTCAACAATACACAATAAACCGTACGTCGCTTCGGAGATGTCGGCGTTCAAATCGAGAGAACATGCTGAGTTATGTGAAAGACAATCCAGAAGTAAGATCGCATAGATTTATTTGCTCTCATTCAGAATTCTTATTCTTCAACGCGTTTCATTTATCTCCAGCTTGTCGCAGCTAAATCCTTCGTAGTCCATTGGGATGGCAAAATGCTTTTGGATTTTGTGGGTACAGAGAAGGTGGACCGTCTACCGGTAATTGTCTCGTACGGAGAAAAAGAACAACTTCTTGGAGTTCCCAAAGTAGAAGATGGGAAAGGAAAAGGCCGGAGAATAGCACATGCCGTTTATCAACTGTTGGAATCTTGGCATATGACACATCGAATACAAGGACTTTCTTTCGACACGACATCAACGAACAGTGGCCCATTCTCCGGAGCCGCAGTTGCTCTTGAGTGGCTGTTGGAGAGAGAAATCTTATATTTACCTTGCAGACACCACGTATACGAACTGGTGCTAAGGGAAGTTTTTGAGACAAAAATGGGAAAGACCAGTGCACCAGGCGTTCCTTGCTTTGACCGTTTCAAACAGGAATGGGACGCTGTAAAGGTTAAACCATTTCATTCTGGCTTGATAGACGATCAAGTCGTCAGAAAAATTCCTGTGGCAATGCAAGTCGGCATAAAGGAGTTTTGCTTAGATCAATTGAAGGAGAAACACCCTCGCGATGACTACAAAGAAATGCTACAATTAATTCTTTTGTTTCTGGGTGAAAAACTTGAGAATTACCATTTCCGACCTCCAGGACCCGTTTCCCATGCTCGATGGATGGCAAAAGCCATTTACAGCCTCAAGATGTTTTTGTTTCGGAGAACTTTTCACTTATTTGTATGTGAATTGAATGGTATTCGACACGTTTGTATTTTTGTGGTGCGACTTTACGTCAAGGCATGGTTTGGTTCTTCTCGAGCAGCTGAGGCGCCGAATCAAGATTGGAAGTTTTTGAAGGACATCGTCGAGTACAAGTCCGTTGACCAGGATTTATCTCGGGTAATGATAAAGAAATTTATCGGTCACCTATGGTATCTCGCCGATGAGCACATAGCCCTTGCCTTTTTCGATGACAAGGTTTCAAATGAGTTGAAGGCCAAAATGGCCCAAGCATTGCTAGAAAATGAGAATGACGAAGGTGAAGAAGATGAAGAAGACGAAGAAGGTGAAGAAGATGAAGAAGACGAAGAAGGTGAAGAAGATGAAGAAGACGACCCGGTTCCCCCAGCTCCTCGCGTCGTAATCAAAAGCACCAGCGTTAAAAAAATCGAGGTGAAATTCAAAGATGTGAATGAGGAATTCTTGGCTAAAGACTTGAGCAACTTCGTCTCTCATAATACCAAAAATTTATTTGTACGATTTGGAATATCGCAAGATTTCATTCTTGCAAAT
Organism: Cordilura impudica; assembly: GCA_963682025.1. NCBI lineage: Eukaryota > Metazoa > Arthropoda > Insecta > Diptera > Scathophagidae > Cordilura > Cordilura impudica. The sequence continues at coordinate 228,468,332 of OY821517.1, forward strand.
CCAGCAACCTGGAAATCTCGCGCAGACTATCAAGAAGGTCGTAGAATTGTAAATAACTTGCGCGTTGTGAACGACACTGCCGAAGGAGGAGTAAAAATGATACAAGATTATAATAGAATACTGTGGCAAGGCGAAGAAGAGAAACAGTATTTACTACATGTTATCGATTCTTACCGCAAGAAATACCCATCAGCGAACAAAAATATGTTAATTTGACTATATTATATTAAAAGTGCTTAGTAGTACTACTCAATTACAGCTTCTTTTATTTTTGTATGGGGAGTCCCTCAAGGAGTGGAGATAGAGGGTAAGTTTGTTCGGAAAAGATGTTGGGGATGAAAACTTAATGGGGGTCGGTCATATATTTTGCCCCCCTAGGGGTGACCCCTGATGACCTATGGTGTTTTTCGAAAATACTGAGCAACCTCCATTTTTGTATGGTGACCCCCCTAAGGGGAGGAGATAGGGGGTGGGTGTCTTGGGGGAAAATGTTGGCGGTAAAAAGTTAATGGGGTTCGGCCATACATTCTTCCCCCCTACGGGTGACCCCTGATGACCTATGGCAATTTCCCCCCTAATTTTGGCAAAGTGGACCTTTTTCTCGGCTCGTGCGCAACCCCTAATTTTTTTTTTTTTAATTTTTTTTTCGGCATTGTCATTTTTTTTCAAAAAGGCACGGAATAGAGCCCTCATCTACCAAAATATCGCAAAAATTTCATTTCAAGGTCCACCTTAGTGGTCCTACGTTATATGGACATTTTTCAAATTGCGATTTTGTAAAGTTTGGGGACAATCGGATAAAGCAAAGTAGCGCCAGATCTCGATTGAAAATTTCAAGTGTGTTTATATGGGGAAAATATAACTTGTTTCAGATTTTACGAAAATTCGTTCTGTAGTTTAATTTTTTCGAGAAGTTGTTATATGGATCGATATCAGTACTACATTATCTTTTCACAAAGCTATATAGCTTCAAAATCAAATAAACTCGCCAAGAAATAGTAAATGCCCCAGATCAATTTTGTGCCAAAAAATACTAGGACATGAAACGTGACGAAAATTTGTTCAACTTTAACAAATTCATTAAAGCCATAATTTTTTTATAGTCTCTATACATATGAGTACTCAGATATGAAGTACTGTTTTATTACCACGTTGTTAACCTATTGCGCAATGAGACCAAAGATGGAAAATTTTTTTGATAAAATTTTTAAAACTGCTTTTTTCAACAGGCAAAAAGCCAAATTACTCAATGCTAAACTGCTAAATGTTTGGCCATGGCTCTAGCCATTGTAAGGTCAAATCTTTTTGTGCTAATTATGCTGGTCAACATAGCACTTCCGATTGTCAAGAATCCGCTGCTAAATGTGCAAATTGCAATGGACTCCACAAATCAACGTTCGACCAATATCCAAGTAAGATAAATTTCATAAGCATCAGATAGCTAACACAACCAGCACCTCGTCATCGAGCATATCTTAATACTGGATTTTCCTCTTCCAGTACTTACAATAGCAGTTTCCTAATACATTGCGTCAAAATGTACCTTAGAAATTGGCAACAACGAAGTGATATTATTATAAATAACAACAACCACAGCTCCAAAACAAATCAAGCGAGTGGTCCTGAAGAATTGTTCTCTCTGCAAGAAATTGAAAGTTTAACTATAGAATTAATTACTAATCTTCAAAAATTTAGAAACAAAGCAGATCAGTTTGAGGTTATTACTAAGCTTGCATGCAAAGTTTTATCATAATGAATAACTATGGGATTAATATAATAACTTGGAATGCTTGAGGCATTCGTGACAAATATTTGGAGTTATTTCAATTTTTAAATAGTCATAATATACATATTTGCTTAGTATCTGAAACAGGGCTAAATGCAAACTTATCTATTAGAAACAGCGAATTTAAAATCTGTAGATGCGATAGGGTAATAGGTAGTTATAAAAAAATATATCAAATCAAGTTTTACCTATTGCTAATACAGCCATTATCGAAAATATCAGCATTAAACTTTTCACCAATATGGGTCCAATCAAAATATACTCATGCTACTATCCTGGTGGCTTGGCAGGTATAGGGGCATAAGGAAACAACAATTTGCTTCTGATATTCATAGAATCAGCGGAAATGATAAAATTATATTAGGTGGTGATTTTAATTGCAGGCATCAGTCTTGGGGTTGCATAAGAGAAGAGCAAACTGTTGGGACAACATTTTATTCGAGAAACTTCAATATTACAACATAGATATTATATATCCTGTTCACAACATACTCACATTCAACAAGTGCAAATAGGCAAGGCTCTACATTAGACTTCTTTCTACGAATGTACGTAGTTTGATATCCCCTGAAATAGTCATAAACGATCTCAGCTCAGATCATTTGCATGCTAAAATTACTCTAAATGGCAACTATAACAGCACAACTTTTTTCAAATATGATTTTGTTATTGCTAACTGGAATAAATTTCGACGTTTTTAAATAGACACCTGAATGTACTTAATATTGATGATATTTTAAGCACTGAATACATTAACCAATGTCTTATGCAGTGTTCCAAAGAGATATCCCTCAATTGGAAGAAAACAACTACTATGTTAAAAACATGATCCAAAAAAGAAATGGTTATCGACGAAATTTAAATGATTTTTATAACATGGAAATACTAAATCTGAGAATCCGTGAAGAAATTATTTTGTTTAGAAATAAGTCACGGCATCACTTGCTTTCATCGTTAGAGAAGAACTCTCTTAAATATCTAGGCGATATTCTTACTCGTCTGCTCTATCCTTTAATAAATCGAAAATCCAGCCTCAATATAAAAAATAAAAAACTCATTTTTAAGTTATTTTTCCATGCAGTTACATTCTGTGCTGTTCCTGTGTGGTCTACCAGTGCAAATTATCCTATTAAAAAGTTGCAAATGAGTTAAAATAAGTTATTAAAACTAATGTATAACCTTCCATGGTTCTTTTACACCAATCGTCTTCATGATATTGCAGGTATAGAGTTAGCTGCACATAAAATAATTAGACTCACTTAATATTTCAATATTACGTGAATGAATTCAGAATTCTCCCATATTAATACACTTGCTGCTGCTTGATACATCTAGTCAATAGTTTAGTAGTTAAGTAGTGTAAGTAGTTTTAAATATTCAAAATATTCCAATTCATTAAACCATATTTTAAATAATCAATATAAATAAGTTTATTATGCTCAGTTCACAACTAAGAAAAATGTAGGCAACTGTATCCAATATTTAGCATCCAAATATAGATTTGATAATATAGATTTGATAGATTTGAAAATGCTATAAAAAAACTAGTGAATATCATCTCAAATTTATTTTTTTATTTGAAAGTACAATCCTTCCGGTTAATAATGGAAAATAATTTCATTCAAATGGCTGCCTCGGCTGGCCATGCAGTAGCCTACACGATCGGTCCAATTTTTCAGCACATTATCGATTTTGTGCAGCTGTATTTCACCAATGGCTTCACGAATATTGTACTTTAAAACGTCAATTGTCTCTGGCTTGTTGGCGTAACACTTATCTTTGAGGGCACCCCACAAATAATAGTCCAACGGTGTCAAATCGCAGCTCCGAGGTGGCCATAATGCGATCTTCAAAAACAGGGCGCAAAACATCGAGTGTAGCTTCGGCTGTGTGGCACGTAGCGCCGTCCTGTTGAAACCAAATGTTGCCAATATCCTCCTCTTCAATTTTTGTGAACAAAAATTCGTTCAACATGGCCCGATAACGATCGCCATCGAGTGTAACGGCCACTCCTTGCTCATTTTCGAAGAAAAATGGCCCAATTATGCCTCTGGACCAAAATCCGCACCAAACAGTGACTCGTTTTGGGTGTATCGGCTTTTCAATGTATGCGTGCAGGTTTTCTGTGCCCCAAATGCGGCAATTTTGCTTGTTTACATACCCGCCAAGATCAAAATGAGCTTCATCTGAAAAGATGACTTTTTTTGGCAAAATCGGCATCTTCTGTAAGTCGATCGCAGGCCCACTTAGCGAAGCGAAAACGCATTGGATGGTCAGTTGGCTTCAACTCCTGAACCAATTGGACTTTGTATGGCGTCATACCAAGGTCTTTATGCAAAATTCCTCTCAATGATGCCTCCGAAATGTTCAATTCTTGAGAACGACAGTGAATTGATGTTGATGGCGCTTCACGCACACTTTCTGCCACAGCAGCAATATTCTCGGGTGTACGCACTGTTTTTGGCTTTTCACGCTTTGGTTTATCGATGAGGATGCCAGTTTCTTTCACTTTTTTCACAAGATAACGAACATACGGAGCTGACGGTGCTTCTCTTCTTCCAAAATCCGTACGCAATTTTCGCACACATTCTGCAACATTACCATGATTTTCAAAGTAATGTCGCAATATTTCCCAGCGTTGTTCAAGTGTATACACAACCATATTCGTTCAGCGGAAGGATAAAACTAATTATCTGTCAAATCATACATGAGTTAAGTGTTACCATTCACGAAATAAGCACTAGTTGAAAAAAACGTTAGATGGCGGACCCTTTATATGATTTCTGGGGTTATGAGTTAATAAACTAAATATAGATTTGATATTGTCAATAAAAAATGAACATGTTTAAACATGTTCATGCATCTAACTATATATTTGATGCGGTTAAGAGTTATACATCTATATATAGTTTAGAATATTATTGTGATAATGGAGTATATAGTAAAAGATAAAAGTTGTTTTATACGACGTTCACACCTAAGTGTTTGCCCATACATTTTTCGCTTGGTTGAACATCTCAGTTGACATGTTTAAGTCATCCTTAAGGACGATATAGCTTAAATCGACATTACTTCAAGAAGAGTAACATTTTGCAAAAATTTTAAAATTAAATGGAAAGACTCCAAGAGTGTAAGTTTGCACAAACAGGTGCTTGTTGTGAAGTGGCATCTAAAAAAGTGAATTAAACTAATTAAAAGTAATTAAACGAAGACAATTTTTTTTTTTCAATAAAGGTAAGATATTGAATGTACATTATGTGAAAAAATAAAGTGAAAATAATTGATAGTTTGGTTTTTATAAGTAAAAAACCTATATCATCCTTTTGGATGGCATGGGGCTTAACGCATAAATTTAGTATTTGATTTTATTAGATTAGATTCTTTTAGATAATCATGAATGTTAATTTTCGAAAAGTATACAAGTTATCGGAACTGACAGAAGATCAGGTATTGGATTTGTTAGATTCAGTACAAACGGGCGAAGAAGTTAATTCAAGTTCCGATGATGACTTCAGCGATTCAGAACTATCCCTGGATGAAATTACTCCAGAAAATGAAATTAGTTCATACAATGAACCATGTCAAGCAAATGAAATAAATCAGAACAATAAAATTAATACAGAAGAGGATAGGTGCATCTTAGAAATATTAAAAAATTTGGATGATAGCGATGCCTTTTTCAATAATGAATTGGAATTATCTGTAAATTTAAGTGGACTGGATTGTCATTCAAAATCTTCTTCAATATCGAAAGCTGTACCTGTTAGCATGCCAATAGCTAAAGTTTTTGCATCAACCCCAAGCTCATCTACACCAAAGTCAAAAAGACCACGCTCACCATTACCAATTATAGAAAATAGTGGACCATCTAATCATCCTTCTGCAGGTGGTTTCAATGGAGTTGGTAAGAAAAAAACCAAATTTTTTTGGTATTAACATTCTCGAGTCTGTAGATATATTTATTGCTTATTAAATTTCTAGGTATTGAGTCAATACAAAAGGACTCCCAAGAGTGGTCTAAAATCACATGGCGGAAGCGAGCATTGCAGCTTCACGTAAATGATGTAGCATTCCGGGGAGACTCGTCGCTTCCATCGGAAATAACAAAATTAGCCACACCTTTGGAAATATTTTATTTCTATAAGGAAGATATAATGAAAATAGTGGCGAAAGAAACTACACGCGCTGCTTTGACAAAAAATATAAACAGCCAATTTAAAGTTGATGTTGACGAACTTTATCATTACATTGGTATTCTCATATATATGTCCGTTTATCGTTAACCAAACCTAACTAGTTATTGGGCCAAAAACGCATTCACACCTATTAAAAACAAAATGTCCCGTACACGCTTTGAGTTGATAAAGCAGTATCTTTGTTTCCAAGATGAGAGTACAAAAATCCAGAAAGGACAACCGGGTTACGATCCCTTGTATCGTATCCGTAATTTAGCACTCCAACTTAATACGCGATTTGATTCCGTACCAAAGCAGGCTCGACTGTGTGTTGACGAACAAATGTGCAGCACCAAACTAAAGCACCATTTACGACAATATATGCCAAACAAACCACACAAATGGGGAATTAAGTTATTTGTGTTATGTGATTCATTCGGATATGCGTATCGTTTTGAAGTGTATAATGGCGCAGGCGACAATGTTATACTGCCAGATAATCCTGATCTTGGGAGCGCAGCTAACGTTGTGGTTCGGTTGACGCAAACCGTTCCCAAGTTTAAGCATCACATTGTATACTTCGATAATTTTTATACAACATTACCACTTATGATCTATTTGCGTGCTAAAGGTATATACAGTTTGGGAACTGTGCGAGTTAATCGAATTCCAAATTGCAAGCTGCCGCAAGGTAGTATAATAAAGAACGAACCAAGAGGGTTTTCAGCGTAATATGTTGGTTCTGCCTATGGCGTGGATATCAGTAACGTTTTATGGAAAGACTCCAAGAGTGTAAGGTTATTATCAACATATGTTGGGGTAAAACCATTTGCTAGGTTGAATCCAGCTTCACAGATGTCTAAATCTTCCCGTTATGACACGAAAATAAAGAAATATATTGATATTGATTGTCCACAAATAATACGGGGGTACAATAGACACATGGGTGGCGTGGATATGATGGACGGTCTTATGGGCCGCTACCACATACGAGCAAAGACTCGCGATGCAATGACTCGTCTCTTTTATCATTTTATTGATATGGCCGTAACAAATGCATACGCTTTGTATCGAAGAATACGTTCACAAATGATTGATAATGGTGGCAATGCACCAAAAACCTTGCTTCAGTTACCTGAGTTCCGAGAAGAAATAGCCTCTGGACTTATATCATACAAGCAAAAACGTTCTACAGGCCGACCGAGAGCATCTACACCTACAGACCCTGACTTCAGTAGTATAAAACGAGGTCATAAAGCTAAGCACCCATCTGACAACATTCGTTATGATAATACGGGTCACTTCCCGAAGTGGCTAAGCAGACAGGACGGCAGAAAAACTTGCAAATATTGCAAAAAATCTGTAACCCAATGTTTTTTCTCAAAATGTGGAATACATTTATGTGCCTCCAGTACAAAAAATTGTTTTTATGAATATCATCATACAAATTAACAAATTTTTTAAAATTAGTTAACTAACTTTAATTAAAATGCATGAACTAAGTCATTATACATTATTTTATTCTCATTATTTAGCTAGTTTTAAACAAATAAAAATGAATATTGAATTTCTGTTATGTTTTCTGCTTGCTTGTTTTTTTGCGTAAAACCCCAAGCCGTCCAAAAGGACGGCATTACTTATATCGGCTATAGTGTCTAAACGACAAATGATAATACAAATCTGATCATTTAAGCTTAGGAGGTCATAATTACTATAAAAAAAATTATTTGAACATATTTCATTCAGTATTTTAGAATCCAGTGCTAGAGGGTTAAACATCGCAAAAACAAACAAAATCGCAGAGTTTTATTTAATTTTGCACATTTTCAGTGCAATATTTCTATTTTTTTTGTCGTTTTTACACGAATTTCGAAAAAAAAAAATTAGTATAAAAGAGTTTCACACCTGATAATTGATTATTTTTAAGCAACCACAAATAGAAATTTAACATATTTTTGAGCAGATGATTTTAAATATATATTTGTTGTTGGAAACAAAAGAAAAATATATATATAAAGCTGGTCGTTACCAGATATAAAGATGGTTATTACCAGATATAAAGCTGATCGTTACCATATATAACTACAGAACTAGCTTGAGTTATTATCTTAATGAATCTGAAGAAATATGTAGAACACAATTCATTTATAGTTTATATTTCATCAAAATTAAATTAAATTTGATAATTTTCAACACCTTAGAGACACAACATAAGTCCATAAATAAAATATGTAACTAAATTAAATAAATAATTAAAATTAAATAATTGAAATACTTAAATAAAATAAAATAAAATAAATAAAATAAAACGAATATTAAGATAACAAAACAAATAGTATAAATAAAATAAGTAAACTAAAAAATTTAAAATATACGCTAAGATAATAAATAATATAGATAAAATAATTAAACTAAAAATTAAACAAACACTGAGATAATAAAAAAATAAAATATATAACATAAATAAAATATTTAAACAAAAAATAAAACAAACACTAAAATAAAATAAATCAAAAATAAATAAGATAAATTTTAAACGAAAAAAAATTAATAAATTGAATAAAATAAAATATATGAAATCAAATAAATAAAATGAGTAAAATAAATAAAATATAAAAAATAAACTAAACAGCATAAAAAATTATATATAAAATAAACAAAATAAATAAAATAAATATTAAAATAATTAAGTAAATAAAATTAAAAGTAAAATGAAAACAATTAAAAATAAAATTAAAATGTAAAGCAAATAAACTGAATAAAATAAACAAAAATAAAAAGAAAATAAAAATATAAATAAAGCAAATGATAAAGCAACAAAATGAGTAATTTAAATGAAACAAATAAAAGAAATGAAGTACACACATATGTAAATATAATAAATGAAATAAAATAAAATAAAAAATAAAAAAAAAAAAAAATAAAATAAAATATAATAAATGAAATAAATAAAATAAAGTAAATCAAGTAGCAATAAATAAATTAATAAAATAAATAAGATAATAAAATAAAATAAAAAAAAATAGTAAAACATTTGTTTTTATTTATGTCAAACATATACGAAAATTCATATAAACCAAACCATTGCCAGATATAAAGCTGATCGTTATCAGATATAAAACTGATGGTTATCAGATATAAAGCTGATCGTTACCAGATATAAAGCTGATTGTTATCAGATATAAAGCTGATCGTTACCAGATATAAAGCTGATCGTTACCAGATATAACTACAGAACTAGCTTGAGTCATTATATTAATGAAGGGTAAAAACATATGAAATCAACCGAAAATATTAACATTTGTGACCTCATCACCTCCAAATTTGATAAGATTTTGTACACATGATCTATGGATCGGCACAATAATATTTGCCAACTTTCAGACATATAGCCTTCGAACTTTAAGAATTATGGCCATTCCAAGTTGGCAAAAATCAATAAAAATGCACTCAGATACCTTAACACAATTTTTAATATCTCGAAAAGTATTCATTGCACGTTAATAATCAAGGGCTCATTTTACAGACTAAAACATGCGCCATTCCAAAAAAAATTTTTTTTTTCAAATTTTCGATCAAGGATAATGTAAATAAAAAAGGACTAAAATTTCCAAAGGATATTTCTCGAAAATCAATATTTTTAAAAATTTAAAAAAAATATATGTTAATTCATATTATATTTTGTACAAGTCTGTCAAATTTCAATGTGGAGTCTTTATTACAACATGAGTTATTAAGAAAAAAGCAGGCGAAGGTTTATGTATTTCATGAAATGTACCAAAATACAAAAAGGTGACAAATTACAAAAAGAAGGACAAATCAAATGTAACGGAACTTTTTCGACTTTTCTTTGCTTAAACTCTTTTTCTCCATTGCTTAACCTTTAATAAAAAGTACAACATAATGTATTATCATTATTAAACACTTTATTACAGCATATTTATTTATTTCTGAAGGATTTCAATTAAAAAATCTGCATCTGCCGCGCATCGCTTGACTTTAATTTTTTTTTTGTCTACAGGTTCAATAGAATGCAGCTTTTGAGTTCCAGGAATAGTACGCAAATCTTTAAAACGAATTTGAAGGAACCGTGCTTCTTCTTCGTGGTCTTCTAGAGTTAAAAACTCGAAATTACAGTTCAAAAGATTTTGCAGGCACCAAGACCGTCACTTGGGCCTTTTCCATGGCTTGTTGCAAAAAAATGCCACTCAGCATTACATCCAAAATCTTCCATATGATAATATAAATTGATAAAGTTCTTTTTATTTTTAAACTGGGCAGCACTACCGTCTGAAAAATACGTGATTTTCTTCGGGGTTGTTTTAAACTTTTTTCTCAAAAATACATTCAGGTGGCGATGGAACAGGTGAACAGCTACAGAATCGTGTACAAGACAATCAGATATTATTATGAAGTTTGTATGTTGTGTTTTTCCATCTGATTTAAAATAAATAGCAATTGGGTATAAAGTGGCCTGAGAGTTGTTCCAGTGAAATCCCTGGACTGCATCCTGAATAGTAAAAGAAGCATTTTCTGAAAAATCGCAAACTGCTATATACTCATTTTCTTCCAAATTTGATTTTCTTTCGCTCAGATATGCTGCCTGCTGTTTTGCAATAAATGAATGAGGTAATAGAATTTCAAGTTTTTCACATAGGGAATCCACAAAAACGTCGGCTTGGCCAATCATGGTCTCCAAATTATCCCTATCTACACTTACCCATTGTTTATATGTTATTTCATCAATATCATTTTGCTCTAGTAATTGATTTAGTTTTGCTTTTAAATTTTCAATTTCTGGACACTTGTTACATTTACGTAGGTGGCACTTTGAAGAAGATGGAATGCATGTCATTTGTCTCAAACAATCTTTGTAACATTCAAGCTGATAATTCGGAACACCAGCAGTTAATTTTTTTAAATTTATGGCATCAATCATCAGCTTCACATTTTGATGCTTTGTACAAACACACACGTTATGAGATCCACTCGCATTTGCTAGAATTATATTCCTCGGACGAAGTTGGCAAAACTTGGAAATACCTATTTTTATTCCATCATGTCGTTCCTTGAATAAGGCGTACATTTCTCTTAAGTTTCCAAGCAAAAGTCTTTTATTTTTCCTGACTTTTGTACCATTTTCAAAAAAAGACACGAAATCTTTCTGTCCGGGCATACACCTGCTGACGTCATCGGATTCATAAAAGGATTTTACTAAATTGCTTGTCATTGGTGAAATTGGACTTCCCAGTTTTGGGTTAGGCGTACTCATCACACCCTTTGTTTCAACCAAATGCTTAACTTTTCGCGCGATATAGTTTGTAACCCGGAATTCTTCCTCAATTTTATGTATTGCCCAGCTTTTTGGTAAAATTGTTAGCAGTTGGATTTTCTCGCTATTTTTTGTTAATGTTTTAAACTTTTCTTTTAATTGTTCTATTATTTCGGATTGTGGGCACATATGCGAAGTTGATTGTGCTGAACCGTGGAAAATTTTGTCTTGAATCGAATCACTTATTTTCCTGAATTTTCCATCTCTGTACCGTTTTTGATGTAACTTCTTCTTTTTTATTGGAGATTGTTCCAGATACGGTAAAGATTGGTTTAATTTTGAAATAGCAACTTCTTCCGTGCCTGACGCAATGTCATCTTCTTCCGTGCCTGACGCAATGTCATCGAAAGTATCTACATTTTCGTTTATGTCTGAACCTTCTTCTAAATTAGATTTATTAGATTGCTTCAGATGCGAAAATTTTATTCTACATGTCCCACAAATTTTATTTGAGATCGTAATGTTTTTATCCTTAGTATACTGTAGCATCCATTCTTGGACTTGTCTTAAACTTTTATTGCACCCAGTGTGACCGGGATTACAGCAAAATGTTGAATGGAATGGCATATTTTTTTTTTTTTAAATACCACAACCGAATGAATTGTGCACGACTTTTTTGTATTGACAATAATTATAATTTATTTAAATATTTAGTCTCTTTTTTTTTTGTTTTTTCAAACGATCAAGTCACTTTAACACTATAACACTTTGACGTTTAGCACTTATGAAATCTAGTATTCAACTGAAGTTTGACTTACAGTCTCTGAACGATTTATACTGTTTTTTTTGGTACAAAAAATAGATTACAGGTAAAAAAATACACGCCTTGCTTTTCTTGAATTGGAAAATTTGCGTGAACTACGGGTCATAAAATGTTTTTTAAATAGGGACTGAATTTGCTACTGCCAATAAGCCGACCACAGGTCATAAAATATTTGTAAATTTTTTGTGTGAACAGGCAATAAATATTTCGTCTAGGTTGTAAAGTCGAAAAAGTTCCGTTACATTTGATATGTCCTTCTTTTTGTAATTTGTCACCTTTTTGTATATTGGTACATTTCATGAAATACATAACCCTTCGCCTGCTTTTTTCTTAATAACTCATGTTGTAATAAAGACTCCACATTGAAATTTGACAGACTTGTACAAAACATAATAAGAATTAACATATATTTTTTTGAAATTTTTAAAAATATTGATTTTCGAGAAATATCCTTTGGAAATTTTAGTCCTTTTTTATTTACATTATCCTTGATCGAAAATTTGAAAAAAATTTTTTTTTGGAATGGCGCATGTTTTAGTCTGTAAAATGAGCCCTTGATTATTAACGTACAATGAATACTTTTCGAGATATTAAAAATTCTGTTAAGGTATCTGAGTGCATTTTTATTGATTTTTGCCAACTTGGAATGGCCATAATTCTGAAAATACGAGAGCTACGACACTGAAAGTAGGCAAACGCTATTATTATGTTTAACTTTCCCTTCGTACCAAAATTCATCCAATTCGAAATCGGTGCGGTCAACTCATTGGTTGATTTCATATGTTTTTACCCTGAATCTGAAGAAATATATAAAACATAATTCGTTTATAGTTTATAGTTCATCAACATTTAATTAAATTTGATAATTTTCAACATTTAGAGACACAACATAAAGTCCACAAATAAAATACATAAATAAAATAAAATAAATAAAATTAAATAATTAAAATTAAATAATTAAAGTAAATAAATAAAATAAAATAAATAAAATAAATAAATTAAATAAAATAAATAAAATAACTAAAATAAATAAAATAAATAAAATAAATAAAATAAATAAAATAAATAAAATAAATGAAATAAATAAAATAAATAAAATAAATAAAATAAATGAAATAAATAAATCAAATATCAAGATAATAAAATAAATACTATAAATAAAATAATGAAACTAAAATAATTAAAATAAACACTAAGATAATATATAATATAAATAAAATAGTTAAACTAAAAATAAGACTCTCTAACATTTAACCATCCCCTATACGTAACCATCAACGTTTAAGTTAAGTCACCATTCAGTGCTGGGTATGTTCAACGCATATCTTCAAGTAACCATCGTTACAATGTAATTCGGGTGAACGAATTACCAGACTCGGCCGGATCGACAGCTTCCGGCTTTCTTATTTTTTACTGTTTTTGGGCTCTTCATATATCATCATCTCGAGACGGCACGACCACGAGCGGACACCAGCGAAAGTGATAGATTTCATCAAAACCAAATTGGACTATTTCAACAAAATTTACATCTATAATTCCTCAAAATTTATACTAACCTAGCTGGACCCGGTCCGCGTTGCTGGCCGTAAGAAAACATCTGGTTTTTATATTGAATCTAAATTTTTAATACACAGTGTCGGACAAAAGTAAGGCACGAACTCCCCCTAAAGTTTTAGCCGATATCTAGGTACAATATTTAAATTTGATTTTGGCACTCCCCTCCGCCCGCAAAACAAAAATAAAAAATCAGACTTCACTGAAAGTTTCATTAAAATCGGTCAATCCGTTTTTACGATATTAAAATTTGATTTTGCCACGCCTCTCCGCCCACAGACTAAAACTCATAAATCAGACTTCATAGTTTTACCCAACAGGCTATTGTAAAGATTCCCTGAAAATTTCATCAGGATCGGTCCAGCCATTTTGGAGCCCATACGCAACATACATACATAAATCCATTTTTATATAAAAGATTTTTAACTTATTGTACAATGTTGCACCTTAGTAAGCGCGGAATATCTTGTGTTATCGAATGATGTAAACATTTTGTAAATAAACCGAAAACTCGGATTTTTGAATGCAACATAACGAAAGTTTTAAAATTTTGATATTGGATCATTATTGACATAGGTTTTTTGTAAATATCTTCGAAACTACATAACCGATTTAAGAGTTTGATATCTCGTTTTGCGAAACATGACAACGGCTTTCAAAAAAAATAAAATAAAATAAAAAAAGCAAAAAAAAAACAAAAGTAAGAGTGTTAAATTCGGCTGTGCCGAATCTTTGATACCCTCCACCTCGGTTTGAGTATTGATAATAAATGTAAACAAAATATTGGAAAAAGTAAACAATTTGTTAAACTTAATACCAAATTATTTCAGAAAATTCTTTGGGTTGGTTTTCGTCTTTTCTATTATTTCGGATTTATTTCGGTGTTTGCTTTTTGGTCATCGTGGTTGCTGATCGCCATGCATTTAGGTCATATACCTATATGCATGCGTTTCCGGTTATATGACACAACTTCTCGTTTAATTTAGTTTTTGCTAATTAAATAGCTCGCCCTAACCTCCATTGCAAAGGTAATGGTTGTGTAGAGTGGCTATATGCCTTAAATCGTGCTAATTGGAGATGGCTGTATAGTTTCTTTTAACTGGCCAAATATTTCTTCATTGTGGCCATATAAGTCGGATGGAGTAACAAAATAATAACCAAAAAAAAAGCTCTCTCATCTTTTTTTTTTTTTTAAATATTGCCATATTTTGAAAACATAGAGAATAAATTTATAATAATAAATAATCAAATTAGGGATGCCAAACGCAAAAAACCAAAAGTCCCAAACATTTTAAATAAAATAATTTAATGTTATCTGTATTTTCTGAAAAACTTCAAATTTTCATCCAAAAAAAATTGTGAAAATTTATATATAAAAAATAACATTCTCATCAAATTACGTTTACTTATGTAACAATTTTTATGTTAGCAATTCTTAAATATCATTTGAAGTTTTCTTAAATTCATTGAATTTAAATTAATATTTTCTGTAGTGCGATTCTGTAAATTTCAAATTCAACGATCTGACAATCGCAAAATATATCGACAGCTATTGTTGTTTGCACTAAGGATTAAGTGATTCGCTAAGTACATACATCTTAACGATGTCAAAATAAGCGAAAAACACAACGAATAGAAAAAAACAAATTACTTCGTGTTTGACAGGATGATTTTATGTTTATGTTTAATATCTTTATTTTTTTTTACTAATATTTCTGTTTATTTATTTGAAAATGAAAAAATGAATTGAATATGATATTTAATTTTTTTATTTATATAAAAAAGTTTTTTAATAAAAGCAAAATATTTTCACTATTTTATGATTTCTATTTATGTATAACGACATTTCAACCTAAAAATTTAAGTTTTTATCGATTGAATAAACAACACAAAAATTGTTGTCATTTAGATAACAACAACAGCTGACTTTAATTATTATGACTTTAATGCTGATCATTTTGCAATTTTCTTTTTTTCACATTCGACTATCGTTAAAAGAAGTTACTAAATCGCGGTACTGAAAAGTTATTAATATCTCCTGAATGGCAATATTTTTTTTTAAATGTAAACATTTTTAAATGTAAACATATTTGGTGTTTTTTTTTTTGGAAACTCAATTTGTGTTTAACGAATAAAATTTATATATTAAAGATGCAATTGAAGTCTTCTAAATTTAAAATTATTATTTCCGACGTTTTGATATGATTTTCTGAAATTCAATTAATATTTTCTAATTTATAATTGGAAATTTTAATTTCAGTTTTTATTAGAATTGATATTTTCTTAAATTTGAATGGAAAATTTAAAAAGTGCAATTTTGTATTTATGTGAATAATAATGCTTTATTAATTATAAACAATTTTTAAAAATTAGATGTAATCGCAATCAGATATTTTGTAGGCAAAGCAGAATAATAGTTCTATATAACTATGTAGAACTGTTTTGAAAGCAAAAAACTCATTGATGACCTCGGTAACTCTATTTTGTAAAGACAACAAAAAGTTAACATGCCAAACTTATGTTCATATTTGTAAAAGAATAATGAAAAAACGTATGAAATAAAAGACCAGCCCGTGTATACTCTTAACATTGTTCTGTATGATATCTAGTTGAAAATATTGACATTCATGTTAAAATAGAAATAACTATTGCAAAGCTAATTAGAACAAAAATTGTGGCGCCATCTACTGTGGCATAGTCACGCTAAGCAAAATGAAGTGACACTCTGTTAATGCAAAAGAAATGTATTTTCCCCACAACAAAATATTGCAGAATTTTATGTAAATAAAGTAATATACCCATTTATTTCTAACATGCAGTTACTATGAATATACATACATACATATATATGATATGTATATGTAAATATTACACACAAAAAATACAACATCAAACGTTATTTTTGTGTTTTTCTCTTTAAATAAATTAATACATAAATTTTTTTTTTGCTAAATTTACATTTGAGCAATTCACAACAGGTGTTGTATATTGTATGTTGTATTGAAATACACAATACAATCATTTGTTGTGAACACTCAGTTGTATTTTCATATTGTAAAATGCTTTCTTTAGTAATTTTCGATCCAACGAGGAAAGATCGCTTCACCGCTTCTGCTATTTTGTATAAGAGAAAACACTTGTCAGTGTTTGCTTTTTGGTCCTGAGATATACCCTGGAGTTTTAGTTACGTACCTCTTGCATTTTAATTTATAATGAAAAAAAAAATTTTAAATGTTTTGGTTGGTACTGAAAGAGAAAATACATACTAAAAATATAAACATTAATTTTTATATAAATAAACTTATCGATGTATTTGCGTTATTTGCATTATTTGCCATATTTTATTTTATTATTATTATTCTGATAAAATTCTATGTATTTGTTTTTTCTTTTTCATGAAAACTGGCATTCACTTGGAACTGATATGTTATGATACAATATACAACATTTACTAAACATAGCAAATGAAGTTGGATCGTGTATTAGATTTTTCAGTGAAAATTACCAACAACAATTTTACACTATTGTAAAGTGATACACGATACAACAGATACAACGATACATTACCCTTTGTGAATTGCCCAATTGTTTTTTTTTTTATTAACAACTAGGTATTTTAGCATTATTTGCTTTAGATGTTGGTAAATTTTTACTCCCTTTATATTAACTCGTAGTGTCTGCTTGTCGAACAAATTTTGGATCGATTTTAACCACTTTCCCGTGACCCAATCGATCTGAAATTTTGCAGGCAGGCTCGTGGCAATAACAGAAATGATCTAACAGATTTTTTTAGTGATGCCAAAACAATGGAAACTTTTAAATCTTTCTACCAGAGTTTATAAAAAAATGTACAAAGGGTTTGTTTTTATTATATTATTACCACAACGACCACAAAAACAACAAGTCCAGCTATGACAACGATGCAACATTTAGAATAACAACAAGAACAATATAGAAATCTCATGTTTTTCATTTTTTTTTAATTTTTCAGAGATTTCCCTGGACCTGCTCCACCGATTTTAATGATTTTTGAAACAGAAATCTTCCCATGAATTTGGTGAATCATTTTCACTAAAAATGATCAACCTAGCTGTCCTATTGAGGGCGTGATCGTGACAAGAACAACATAGAAAATTATATTTTTTCAAGAATTTTTTTAGTTCTTCATTCAAATCTCGGGCCCTAATCGTCCGATTTGGACGATTTTAAATGGCGAACTTCTCAGGATGTTAGTGAATTATTTTTTATGTCAACGAGTACCCTAGCTGCCCGATTGATGCCGTCATCGTGATTTCCACAGACGGACAGACGGACATCGCTATATCAACTCCGGTTGTTATAAGGATCACAAATATATATATTTTATGGGGTCCAAATTTTTTTTTCTAATTATTACAAACGGAATGACAAACTCATATATACCCTCTGCACACTGGAGTGGAGGGTATAAATAAATATATGTATATGTCATTGGTGGTACAATATGAAAATTGGATTTTGCCACGCCCCTCCGCCCACAGACTGAAAGTATCACCCGCCTGAATATTCTGAAGATTCTCTGAAAATTTCATCAAAATCGGCCCAGCCGTTTTGGAGTCCATACGTTACATACATACACACATCCTATTTTATATATATAGAAGATAGAAGAAGAAGATTTATTATTATTATTAAATTTACTTTATAAATGTTAATTTTATTGCGTTGCTTTAGAATGTAATTATGACAAGTATATCATATGAACAAGTTGGCTTCAGAGATGGTTATTATAACATGGTACGTATCCTGGCTAATCATAGACAGGGTTTCAGTATTTGTCATTTAAATGTACAAAGTTTATGCCATAAACTTGATGAGTTTCGACTTTTATTTGAAAACTCAGGTGTTTACGCTATATGTGTTTCTGAGACATGGTTCTGTGATAATACTAGCGACAATATCTATGAACTGAAGGGGTACTGTGTCTTTCGTTCTGATAGAAGTGGTCATGCTGGTGGTGTCGCAATTTATATAAAAAATAATAGTTCATGTAAATTAAATTGTACATATAACGTAGCTTATGACGTGGAACATGTTTTTATAGACGTAAATTGTCGTGACGATAAGCTTCTTCTTGGATGTGTATACAGTCCACATAAACGAATAAAGTTTGATAGTCTTATCACGAAGCTGGAGCTTTCATCAATGTCGTACTCCGAAGTCTTTATATCAGGTGATTTCAATAACAATCTCTTCGAAGACTCAAATCTTACCACTACAATGTCGATGTTTAACTTGTCAGCTGTCAACACAACGAGACCTACACACTTCACGTCGACAAATGGCACTTTGCTTGATCTTTTCTCTACCAGCAATGAAAGTAAAGTCCTTAATTATGATCAGTTAGCAGTACCAGCATTCTCGAAGCACGATCTTCTCTTTTTATCAAACGATTTTGTAACCCGGCCCCAAACATTTACTTATCGTGATTTTGATAATATTGATGTCTTGGCTATGGGATATGATCTTTGCTTTACTCCATGGAATCAAATTTTCTATTACCGACTGTTGGAGAATAACTGTCATTTCTTAATGGTAAAATTTAAGAAATTTACAACAAACATGTCCTCATCAAAACGAAAGCTGTCAAAGGTGGAGATAGACCTTGGTTTACAATGGAAGCAAGATGCTAATAGAACACCTTGACAATCTGTATCAGAAGTGGAAACGTTACAGAACATCAGAATATCATGACGATTTTAAGATGGCTAGGAAAGCGATTGTTTCCAAGATAAGGCATGATAAGTTTTCTTATTATTTTGACAAATTTATACAGCTACTGGAAGTAAAAAAACCTGCAAACAAATACGGAAAATTGGAATAAATAAGACAGTTAATCAATCAGTGAATGTTGACATTAATGCGCTAAATGAAGCTTTTGTAAATATTCCCCTACCAGCCGTAAATAATGAATTCTATGATGATTGTCCATCTAACAATCCAAACATTCCAAAATTTAACTTTCAATGTGTAGCACTAACAGAGGTACTTGAAAGTTTCAATGCTATTAAATCGAATGCAGTGGGCCTTGATAATATACACCCCAGATTTATAAAAATGATTTTACCATGGATTGTCCGTTTCATAATGTACTTGTTTAACTCCATAATCACTACTAGCGTCTTTCCAATGGAATGGAAACATGCCAAAATTATACCAGTACCAAAAACGGGTAACGAATACCGCCCGATTGCAATTCTTCCATATCTCTCAAAAGTTTTCGAGCACCTTTTACACAGACAGATTTTTAGGTATTTAAACGACAACAACTTACTTACAGAGCGTCAATCCGGTTTCAGACCCCAACATAGCTGTATAACAGCTTTATCTGATGTAGTTGCGGAGATAAGAAGCAACATTGATGATGGTAAAATTTTTTGGTTTTATTGGACTACTCAAAGGCATTTGACACGGTGCACCACTCAATTTTATGCCTCAAACTGAAGAAGTTTTTTAACTTTTCTGCATTAGCAGTTAGACTCATGTCGTCATATCTCACAAACAGATCCCAATCTAATGGCAGCTAATGGCTAATGGTAGCTCCATCTCAAACTCACTGCAAGTCATAAGAGGGGTACCACAGGGCTCGATCCTAAGACCACTACTTTATTCAATATACGCCAATGATCTTCCAAAACAAATCAAATTCTCTAAAATTCAGATGTACGCTGATGACATTCAGCTATATTTAAGTAGTACCAAAGGTTCAATTATTTCCAAAACTCAAGAACTAAATTAGGGTCTCAAACGAATTCTAAATTGGGCAACTGTAAATGGTCTACGACTTAATCCAAATAAATGTAAGAGTATTATAATAAAGAAGAAAGTGATGAATTTGGAGAATGAGATAAATGTCTTGTTTGGGAGCCCTAAAATTGACATCGTGGATTCTGTAAAATATCTCGGTGTTATGTTTAATAGAACTCTGACTTGGTCAGATTAAATTAATCGATCCTGTGGCAGAATTTATAGTATGTTAAGAAGCTTATGGTTAACACAGCACTTTACTCCACCGAAAATAAGATTGCTACTTGCTAAAACATATCATTTACCAACATTACTATATACATCTGAGGTTTTCACAGGTTGCAACTCTAGGGATAACAGGAAACTAACTGTAACTTTCAATAACATTATTCGCGATATCTTTGGATAAGAAAATTTGATCATGTATCCCAATACTCGTGTCATGTCTTACACATATCTATTGACAACTATATTAAATTCAAAAACATTATATTCCTACATAAAAAGGCTCCAAAATATCTTTTTGAACGATTAAGGTTCGCAAGATCTTCCAGAGGAAATCGAATAATTCAATTTAAATACCGGGACCGTGCCACTGAATGTCAATTTTTTATTCTAACTATTCGTCTCTGGAACCAACTTCCCAATGTTATGCAAAATACATGCAACGCATTAGGGTTTAGAAAATTACTATATCAATACTTTAATTGATTTTATTTGATTTTAGATTAATTTTATAATGAATAACTTATCTGATTCCATTACTGTAATTAATAAGATACTGTGTCTTGCTGTAATGGAAAATCAATTTTAATAAATAAATACAAATAAATACAAATATAAAAATAAATACAAATACAATATATGTATATCAATACATATATTGGATTTTCTTTTATCATCAAAGTTGTATTAAACCATAATTTTTATTAGCATCTAACGAAATTGAATAAAAGTCATTAACGAATCACAACTTACGTTCTGCTCTTATATATATTGGATCACCACTGAAATGTAAGTTGTAAAAATTAATAAGAATATTAATTTAATCGTCTATTAATTACTAAAAGTAAAGTTATAACTTCCCATAATCTCATATTAATGTAAAACTTCTTTACATTACTTCCTCATATTACAAACCATCGTAATTCACTCATACAAAGTCAAAACTCCCTTTGACTTTATACTCCATTGCCACTTGATATTTACTCACAATAAATATTGATTAACAAATTTGAAACCCCGTAAATAATATCCATGGTCCTTCGAAAATTCTTGAATCATACAAAGGAAAATTTTTAAGTTCAAAAGTTCTAATTGAAAATTATTGAATTTATTAAATTATAAATTACTTTCCTATTGAGAAATAAATTCCCAAATTATAAATTCCGAATTTATACACTTTCCCCAATTCAATTGCAAAAAAAAAACACCTCTGTAGCCGGAAGAGGCTTTCAAATCAAGAGTAGTAATCAAAGAACTCTAAAACAACCCCAAAAAAATCAGTGCCAAAAGGTGTAAGGTACGTGTATTATAAATATATAATATAATATATAGAATAATTATAAATATAGCGAAAGATAATAAATGAATACATCTAAACTATCGTCACATGAAATAATTAAGCGTTATTTTGTGAAATTACATACCCTGATATATATTCATCACGAATAATATGTGCGGATGTGCAAACTGTGATTTGTTCATCATAGCAAGAGTGGCAGATCTCAGAATATTCAAAAAATTATTAACATAAAAATTTGAAGATATAATTTTTTAGTTTGAACAACACACACACATTGATAGGCAAAATATGTTCACATTGCTAATAAACAAGATCATTGGAAACAAATACATATTCTTGTTCTTCATATTCTTGACAAAATGCACACATTGTTATAAAGCAAAAACATAAAAACCCAATTAGCATTTAATGAAATAATGACACGGTTTTATGACTAGATATTGAAATGCGATTGTTGAAACAAGCTTTCAAGTGCTGACTGGGTATACAAATATTGGCACACAATAACAAACAACAAACACACACACATATTTAATATAGGAAAACAAAACATCTTGCAATGTTGATTTGGTCATAAACGAAATCCAAAATGGTGTGCACAAGAATAATATAAACTTACAAGAATATAAAAACGAATTTAAAACATCAATGAAACAAAATGGGAAAGAACTTAAACAACTATTGGAGGCGATTGAAAAGAGATATGAAGACAGATTTAAAAAAATTGATAAAGCGCAAAAAATATGTGAAAAAATGTCGCAGAAGTTAGAAAATTATGTGGAACAATAAATAACTTTGGAAATAAAAATAACGAAATGCACAACTCTATTGAAAAAAAAACATTATAGCGTGTAATGAAATAAAGAAGGTGATAGAAGAAAATAGCCAAAAAGAAAATAATATATCATATGCTCAATCGGTGCGAAAAAATATAGTAATGTCAGAGGTAGTAAAAAAGATACATTTTATTATAAAACCGAAAGAAAAACAGGGTGTAGAAAAAACCAAAATGGAGCTAAATAAAAAGGTCAATCCGGTAAATTTACAAATATCAAATGTAGAAAATGGAAAAAACGGAACTGTAGTTATTCAAACCGATACTATTGAAGAAAGAGAAAAAATAAAAGCTATTCAAAATAAGATGAATGAAGGCTA
Source organism: Cordilura impudica (assembly GCA_963682025.1). Classification (NCBI taxonomy): domain Eukaryota; kingdom Metazoa; phylum Arthropoda; class Insecta; order Diptera; family Scathophagidae; genus Cordilura; species Cordilura impudica. The sequence continues at coordinate 228,491,408 of OY821517.1, forward strand.
CGAAATAAAGATTCCCAACCCAATAGAAATGGCAATTGCAATAACGGACATGACTATCAAATTTTCGGAAAATGAATTATTAGATAAATTAAAGAACGAAATCCAATGCTTAAAGGGAGTGAAATAAAAATTGTTAGAATGTATGAATTTAAAAGGAACAATAGAACAATCTATAACGTTAAATGTAATCTGGATGTCGAATCATACAAAAATGTGATAGCAGCACAAAGAATTAATATAGGATGGGAGAAATGCAGAGTGTCCGATGGAACCGAAATATGCAATGTTTTAAATGTAAAGGGTATAATCACAAACACAGCGAGTGTAAAAATGATGAAGTATGTCTGAGATGCCACGGAAACCATAAAACAAATGTATGTGATAAAGAAGATATCAAAAAATGTATAAATTGTGTTAAAATAAATAAAAAGCTAAACTTAGGCCTGGAAGAAAATCATTATACAATGGATAAAAAATGCTCCGTTTACCAAAATAAACTTAATATTAAAAAAAGAAGAATTGGTTTAAATTCCTAACAACCAAAGCACATTCGAGGAATATATACAAATATACAAGGTCTGATTAACAACTATAACCAATTGGAAATAATAGCGGCAATCGAAAATCCAGATTTCATTATACTGACTGAAACGCACATGACTGAAGAAATTGATGAAAAAGAGATAGAACTTTAAGGATATAAGCATACAAGGTCATTTTCCAACTCGAAAAGAACTGGTGGTGTGATAAGCTACTTTAAAAATCAATGGACTATAACAAGCCTTTTCGAAAAAGTAAATAACTCAAAATACTGGATAAATGTGTGTACAGCTAAATACAAAAAAAATATTTTTCATATTAATGGCAGTATATAGATCACCAAATTGTAGGGAAATTGAATTTTTTGAAGCATTTGAAGAAACTTTAGAAGAACTGGATGCACAGAGCTGTGAAATATTAATAGCAGGAGACTTCAACATAGACTGGTGCAAAGAAGGAACATACCAAAGCAAAATAGAGAGTATTCTAAATGATAACGGTCGTACACAAATTGTTTCGGAATATACAAGAATAACAGCAAATTCTAGAACATTAATTGATTACATCATAACGAACAACAAAAAAATAACAGTAAAAAATAATAATAAAAATAAGATAGCAGATCATGAATCAATAGATATAATAATAGATTTTAATAACGAAAATGACGAACAAGTTCATACCAAAGAAATTGAAATATTTAAATATAATAAAAGTGTATTTTACCGAGAATTAATCCAAAGAATAAGTAGAAATAAAAATGACATTTTAAATAATAATGTTATCTTTTTTAACTCATGTCTAGAAAACACTATAAAACAATTTACATATAAAAAAGTAATAAAAGAAAATAATAACACTAGCAAATGGTTTAATAATGATCTAAAAATTCTTAAAAGACAAAAAATTTGTAAATACCAAACGGCAAAAACTGAAAATACTAATGCAGCATGGAATGATTATAAGGAAATAAGAAATATATACAAAACAAGAATTAATAAAGAAAAAGACAAATATGTTAATAATAAAATAAGCAATACCAAAGACCAAAAACAGATGTGGAAGGCAATTAAAGACTTAGTAAAAAAAAACAAAAATGTGATTCAATCTGTGATATTTAACCAAATAGAATATAAGGAGAACTATGAAATAGCATATCATTTTAACCAATATTTTGTCAATAGTATTAAGTCAATTAGAGTTAAATTAGAATATGTGCAATACGTTAACCAAATACCTACGATAAACCATATATTTAAATTCCGTGCAATTACAATACAAGAACTAAAAAGTATATGTAAAGACCTAAAAAACAAACCTGACTACAATAATGTATCACCAAAAATTATAATAGATAACTGGAACGTAACAGGCAATATTATGCTAAATTTAATAAACAAATCACTAGAAACTGGAATTTTCCCCGATAACTGGAAAGAATCAATGGTAACGCCAATTGAAAAAATTGCTAAAACAAAAAAATGTGAAGAGTTTCGCCCAATAAATACCCTAAAGACATGTGACAAAATTATAGAAAAAGTTGTAAAAGAACAATTGGAAAACTATATGGCAACAAACAACTTATTTTCAAAATACCAATCTGGTTTTCGTAGGAAGTTTTCGTGCGAAACAGCAGTTAATTACGTTATAAATCGATGGAAATTAGTAGAGAAAAATAAAAAATCACGGCAGTATTCTTGGATTTTAAACGGGCCTTTGAAACAATAGATAGAAACATATTAATACAAAAACTAAATATGTACGGTATCACAGAAAACGAATTGGAATGGTTTAAATCATATCTTACACATAGAAGACAAATCACAAAAGTTAATGGGGTTAAATCAGATCCGATAAGCAATGGATTCGGAGTGCCACAAGGTTCAATACTGGGAGCACTATTATTTATTATTTACATAAATGATATGCCAAACATTATAAACAAATGTGAAATAGTACTATATGCAGATGATACTTTAATTTTTACAGAAGCAAGTACAAATGAACAATGTTACATGAACTTAGCAGAAGACATGAAAACTATAAATAACTGGTTAAAAATGAATAAACTAAAACTAAATGAGAATAAAACAAAACTAATGGAAATTAACATGAAAAGCGAATCAGTATTTAAAATAAATAACGAAATAATAGAAAAAGTCGATAGTATAAAATATCTTGGGTTTATAATAGATAAAGAATTAAAACTAAAAAAACATATAGAATTTATATGTAAAAAAATCGGCAAGAAAATTGGGGTTTTTAAAAGAATAAGGAACAAAGTTTCAATAATAACAGCTATAAATATATATAACACAGTGATAAAACCACATTTTGAGTTTGGTTCAACAATTTTATATACATGCTGCAATAAAACACAAATGGATAGATTACAAAAGTTACAAAATAAAGCAATGCGTACAATATTAAGATGCAACAAATATACACCAATACAAAAATGTCTCAACATTCGACAAAGACTGGAATTGAACACGATAAACTTTATACAAAAAATGAAATTGGAAAATGCACCGGAATATTTAATGGAGCAGTTAACATACGTTGGGGAAATACAGCCATATGGCCTTAGAAATACGGGTAATTTCAGACTGATGAGAATAACAACAAGTGCGATGCAAAAATCCCTATTTTTTAAAGGACTTCAAATATATAATAGCCTACCAATTTATATTATAAATGAGAGAAATTTTAATGTTTTTAAAAGAAATATTGTTAGATATGTAAGAAATAATATGCAATAGATCCTTAGGATATTTATATTTATTTGTAAAACATCTTCAGAGAAATGAAAAGTATTTTAAATACTACTAATAAATTAAATAATAATAATAATTTGGGACGAAGAGTAACCTGAAGAGATCCAAGAGCTGCCACTTCATCCAGAAAAAACAACGGTTTGGTGTGGTTTGTGGGCCGGTGGAATCATGGGTCCATATTTCTTCAAAAATGAAGCCGGTGAGAACGTAACCGTCAATGGCGACCGTAAAGAACTATAAATTGTCGATGATATACTTTAACATTTTTATTTAGTTAATAGTATTAAAAGAAGAAACAAACACCAGTTGCGTTGAAAGTTACTTAAATAATTGATTACTCTTTATTGAAATTCATTATTTTATATTGTTTAATTTTCATAGCATACATACAGATATATGATTATTTGATTTCTCTGTATTATACTCCGAATTCATAACACAGCAGAAATCAATACAATACGCAACAACAATTGCGTGGTATGGTGTTAATGTTTATTGCACAATACATTCGCTATATCGGCAATTTTATATAGATGAATAGTTCAATGCACAACGTATGGGCAGTGAACTTTAATGTAGTTCCGCGTCAGCGAATGTTTGTGATTGCACATATTTTGGACAACGACATTTATCAGTGACTAAATAAAGTTATCGTCCACCTCATGAATGCAATGATCTTTTCATTCGTAGAATTAGTTGTCGTATTTTCTGGATTTCTGTGCTTAATACATTCAGGAGTTAAACATATGTTGAAAATGATAATGATATATAAATTTACATGATTGTGTATTTTCTTGTCTTATATATTACTAAAATTAAAGAGATTTTTTTTTTTAATTAATGCTAAGTAATTTGATTTGAATTTAGTATAGGATTATAGACATGTCTGGTTCCTTTGAAAATGAATATATTTATTGTTTTGCTTAGAAATAATTACAATAGGATTATTAAATTAACGTTATTGTTTTTCAATAAGAATATAGTAAAATAATAAGATTATTTAGTGGTGAAATAATTATTTTAATGGTTATTTATTTTATTATATATTTCGAGATTATTTAATTAACATTTACTTAAAGTGATTATTTATTATATTTTAAGATTATTTAATTAACATATATTATGGGATGGCTATGACACCTCCCTTTTTAATTAGAATGATCTTATCATTCATTTTAATAAACTATTTGTTGTCTGCAATATTCATTATTAATTTCAAAAGTATATTAATTTTGTGCATTTATTTTTATAGTAACTTAATAAATAATACAAAAATATATGATTAATTTCAAAAGCTGGGTTAATTTAATTTACAGTAGTTAATTATTTCAAAAATTTTTTTGGATGTATTCTTATAGTAATTTAGTAAATGATACAAAAATATATTATTAATTTCAAAAGTTAAGTTAATTTAATTTACAGTAGTTAATTATTTCCAATCTTGTGGATGTATTCTTATAGTAATTTAGTAAACGATACAAAAATATATTATTAATTTCAAAAGTTAAGTTAATTTAATTTACAGTATTTAATTATTTCATATTAATTTTGTGGATGTGTTCTTATAGTAATTTAGTAAATGATACAAAAATATATGATTAATTTTTTTTTTTTTTGAGATTTTGGTGAAAAAAAAAATGTATCTGAATTTTATTTAATTAAATCAATTTTTAGAAGAAAAACGAATTAAAATTTATGAGATAATTTTTATCAAGTATTCTTCTCAGAATTTATTTTTCATGAAATATTTTTAATCTATTTTTGTGTACTACTTGTTTTTTGTCCTTTTGCGATTTTATCGCTATATTCCCATTATTATCTAAACTTTCCAACAGATGAGGACCGGTATATTTACTATCTAGTTTATGTCCTACGTCATTCCTAAGTAATACCTTATCTCCTATCTTTATATCTAATTCATTTATACCTTTTTCATAATTATTCTTATTATATTCTTTTCTTCTAATAAGTTTATCCCTAGCTCTTCTACGTGCTACTTCTAACCTATATTTTATTTCCTTACTGTAGTCTTCTATATTATATATGGGATCTATTATATCTATATTGTTAAGTAATCCATATGGGATTCTTCCGAACACTAATTCAAATGGGCAGTATCCGTTGGCCTCTGAAGGTGTTGTGTTAAAACAGTACGTAAACTACTTTAGCCATTCATCCCAATCATCCCTTTCAACAGATACATATGTAGGAACGTACATATTCGTTGAAAGTTCTATGGCTTCTTTCTACCGTTCCTAGCGTTTGATGGTGGTGTGCCGTAGAAGTTACATTCCGCCGTAGAAGTTACATTTATCTTATGTTTGCCGGTTAGTGATTCTAACCTGGGGAATAATTGTCCTAAGTCATTTTTCCCTTTAGCGAATAAATCATTTATTAATATTTTCTCCATTTTCATTTTGCCATGTTTCAATAAACAATGGTCTGAAGTCATCTCGAGCTTATAATATTGCCTGACGTCAGATGGGTTTATGATTTCGTATATATTGGGCTTCTTGTACGTTAAATGCTGATCATTTTCATTATCATTCTTATTTAGTTCCATTTTTGTTGTAACTGATCTCGTCGTCATCCTGAAAACTGCTTTAGTCATATTAATATTTTTCAGATCATCCATCGGTATTCGTGATAGTGCATCTGCTACATAATTATTTTTGCCTCTGAGGTATTCGACTGTAAAGTCGTATTCCTCTAAATCTAGCCTCATTCTAGTTAGTTTTGAGCTGGGGTTTTTCATGGAAAACAAGTAAGTTTATGGCCGATGATCTGTTTTTACCAAAAAATGCTTACCATATATACTATATATGGTCGAAATATTGAATTGCCCAATGAATCGCAGTGAGTTCCTGTTCAATTGTCGATTTATTGCTTTCGCCTTTTGGAAAAGATTTAGAAGCAGACGATATCGGCAGCTGTCTACCATTATACTCTTGTGTCCAAACTGCACCGCATGCATGTTTACTGGCATCCTTTGTTATACAAAATTCCTTAGTGAAGTCTGGATACTGTAATCTCTGTTGACTTAGTAGATCGTTTTTCAAATATTCAAAAGCTTGTTGGCATTCGACCGTCCAACGGAATTCTACACCTTTTTTCGTAAGTCCTGTTATATGACGGGAGTAATCAGCGAAATTGCTAATAAACCTTCTGCAATAGTTACAGAAAGCAATGAATCTTCTAGCTTCATCCGCATTCGATGGTACTGGGTAATGTTTAATTGCTGAGTACTTTCCATCATCCAGTAAAATGGCCTCATTGGTGCACTTATGCCCTAGGTAAGTAACCTCGTGCATGAAAAACGTACATTTTTCAGGATGCAACTTTAGATTGTGTTTTCGGCAAAGATTGAAAACGTCTGTTAAGTTGTTCAACATATGTTTTGCAGAGCAGCCTAACACAACTAAATCATCCATATATAGAAACGCCTGGGATGGTCTCAAACCAGTGAATGCTAGAGTCATCATATGCTGAAACGAATTTTGGGCTATCTTTAGCCCGTATGGAAGTCGTTTGAAGTGATAAGAGCCATTTTCAGTTGAAAATGATGTAGTGTCTCTTGAATCTTCATGTAACTCAATTTGATGGAAGCGTGACATTAAGTCAAGGCACGAAAAGTACTTTGCTCTACCCAATTGGTCAAGAATATCCTCTATTCTTGGGAGTGGGAATTTATCAGCTAATAATCTTTTATTTACCTTGCGGTAATCTACGACTAATCTCCACCTTTTCTCCGTTGAATTTTGGAGTGCCTTTTTTGGTGCAATTAGCAAGGGCTGTTGTACTCTGACGTTGATGGTTCTACAATATCATCGTCTATTAACTTTCTTACTTGTTTTTCTACTTCTAATTTTTGTGAATGTGGGATTCTATAATTTTTTATATATGTTGGTATGTTATCACTCAGCCTTAAATGTTGTTTGTAAAAATTGTTTGTGGTTATCGTTTATGTTTCTAAAGCCAATATATCAGAATAATCTGAGCATAATGTTGTCAGTTCACACTCGAATTCCTTAGGGAAATTTTTAGATAATTTTTCGAAAATGCTATCCGTCTTATTGTCTCTGTTTTGGTCAGTAACTGGATATATAACATCATACTCGTTTAAATTCTCCGTTTGGATGTTATAAATATTTATCGTCACGTTTTCTTTGTTAATATTAAGAATTCCGACATATGCGTTATTGCCTTGAGCCAATGTATTTGCAATATATACGCCTGGTCTTATTTCTTGGTTCAACACCAGTAGTTCCTCATGCTGTGTATTAAATGGTATTTTGCGTATTAACTGAGCCCTTGCTGGTATAACGACGTAATCATTATCGTATGTGTGGTGTATCGGAATTGTTAGGGTTCGAAAATTTTTAGGTCTCATAACAAGACACTCTTTGTTCTCCATGAAATCAATGCTACAATTAAAAGTTTTCAAATAATCCATCCCTATGATTCCGCTACATGGTATTGGGAAGTTATTGTGTACCACATGAAATTCATGAGGTACTATGAAATCCTTCTTGCAAATTTCCAGACCAGTTGTACCTATTGACTTAATGATTCCTTCGCATATGCCACTAATCGTTGTTATTTTCCGTTTGTTGATAAAATTCTTTTCCCCAAGATTTTCTATTTTTATCAGACATATGTCTGCTCCTGTATCCACAAGTAAAACAAGAATTTGTTTTGTATGATAATTGTAAAATTTTACAAACACACCAAGGCTAAAGTTTAGTTTATATATATATATATTTCTTTTTGCCTCAGAGGCTATTCCTGGTTTTTCGGACCCTAATTGATTGTACGCTCCATTGGTCGGACTTGACGGTCCCGACCTCTATAATGGTTCCTATATTGATAGTTATGTTCTGTATTTTCCTGTTGTCCTCGATTTCCATTGTTTATGTAGTTGTTTCTATTTCTACCTCTGGGATTTCTGTATTCCCTATAGTTACCTTGACGACTCTGGTGCCAACTATTATTATTTCTGGGATTCCTATTGTTATTGCCATTATACGATTTACTTTGCTGTCTATAGTACAGCACAGTATCTTTGCTTCCCGTTGATTCGGTGCATGTCTCAACAAATTTTTGTATGGCTTGGCTTAAAGAAGTAAAATGACCTGCTTGCATTATTAGTCTCACGTTTTCATTATTACAATTTGTTACTATCGCATTTACAGCTGCTTTTGTGGTATACTCCTTGGCTGCTGCTGGTGGTACTCCATCTGAAATGAAAGCATTATTGATTTTTTTTGCCAAATCTTCAACTTCACTAGTGTATGCGTTGGCCGTTTTACTTTTTTGCTGTATGGTCATTAGTTTGGCAATGAGTCCACCAACAGGTTCGCCTTTTATTGATCTTTGTAATTTTTCTTTAATTTGTACTATAGTTGTTTCATCTGTGATCAACTGTCGGGCAGTTCCCTTTAGCTTTGTCTTGATCAGTGAAATTGCTATCATTTCGTGAGCTCCTTTTAATTGGTCGATCATTATCAGACCATCGATGAAACTCTGCAAGTTTCCCACGCTTCCGTCGTAGTCTGAAATGAATTTGGATGCTGTATCCACGAATTGTTCCACTGTTAGAGCCATATTTAGTTCTTCTTTTGTCACTATTTTATTGATTACTTCTTCTATAAAATCCTTTACTTGTTCTCCTTCCGTTTCTGTGTCGCCCTTATCGTTTGAATCTTCCTCCTCAATTGTTTCGGGACCTAGTTTGGCACTTATTAAGATTATTTTATCCACGTTTAATCCAATTTTTTCAGTATAATCGTGTGGTATATTTTCCCTTATGCCATATTTCTCGCATATTTTTACTAGTCTATCTCTAACATCCCAATATATGTCAACTACTATTTCTAAATGCTCCCTCATATAATCTAGTTTATATTTCGAAACTAGCCTTGATATTTTATTATAATTTTCTATTAATGTTTTCAAGTGTTTCCTTATAGTTTCATCCTTTATGTAGGTATTCTTATTAATACATTTGTACGACTTCTTGACATCCTCATGAAAAAATTGTATGTTGCCTATAATTAGTTCCCATTTGTCATTCATAATCCCCTATTTATGATATTTTATCCGTAATTCTAGGTCCTATATATATATTTAATAAGTCCCCATTAATAATTTATGTAAGAATAATTTTAATTGTCTCCTCTAGAATCGGCTCCCTTGGGTCTATATCTTTCAGGTCTATATTCCGGTGGTCTGAAATCTTCCACCCCGTTGGTAAAATATCCTGCCTGGGCTAACCTTAATATTTCCTTATCTACTATATCTAATATTCTTGAATTGTTATTATGTTCCTCCTTGGTCAGGTTTAAATTCCGGGTATGCTCTATCCAATTTGGCCTGTATATGTTGTCTTGTCCGTCTAGGCATTGCTGGAAATTTTCCTTATGTCCCTAGTCCTTTTAAGTTCTAAATTCAATATTAGGTACTCTTCCTGTACCTTAGAATACTCAGGAGTTCCTACTGCCAGTTGTTCGATTTTCTGTCTTCATTTCCTAGACTCGCTCCTCATGCGTTTTATAACTCCCCCTCTTTTATTTTTCCTTTTCTTTTTTCTTGTGTCTTCCTCTATAGGGTTATGCTCATTCTCAGCCTGGTTCTCATTAATCCCAATTGTAGGACTATTTATGTCATGTGGTATGAAGTCCCTGGGGATATCCACACAAAAGCTATCTTTACTATTGTCTACCAGTTCTCTATTTGAGACTATAATTTTCTTTATTGCTGGGAAACCTATTTTGGGGATATTTGTTAGTCTTTCCTCTGCTTCGTGCTTCGACTTTAACATTTTTATTTAGTTAATAGTATTAAAAGAAAAAAAAACACCAGTTGCGTTGAATGATACTTAAATAATTGATTATTCTTTATTGAAATTCATTATTTTATATTGTTTAATTTTCATATTCTTAAATTCTTAGTTAAGCACATATACCTGATAGCATACATACATATGATTATTTGATTTCTCTGTATTATACTTCGTATTCATAACACAGCAGAAATCAAGCCAATACGCAACAACAATTGCGTGGTATGGTGTTAATGTTTATTGCACAATACATTCGCTGTATTGGCAATTGTATACAGATGAATAGTTCAATGCACAACATATGGGCAGTGAACTTTAATGTAGTTCCGCGTCAGCGGATGTTTGTGATTGCACATATTTTAGACAGCGACATTTATCAGTGACTAAATAAAGTTATCGTCCACCTCATGAATGCAATGATCTTGTCATTCATAGAATTAGTTGTCGTATTTTCTGGATTTCTGTGCTTAATACATTCAGGAAATAAACATATGTTGAAAATGATAATGATATATAAATTTATATGATTGTGTATTTTCTTGTCTTATATATACTAAAATTAAAGAGATTTATTTTTTTTTTATTAAAGCTAAGTAATTTGATTTGAATTTAGTATAGGATTATAGACATGTCTGGTTCCTTTGAAAATGAATATATTTATTGTTTTGCTTAGAAATAATTACAATAGGATTATTAAATTAACGTTATTGTTTTTCAATAAGAATATAGTAAAATAATAAGATTATTTAGTGGTAAAATAATTATTTTAATGGTTATTTATTTTATTATATATTTCGAGATTATTTAATTAACATGTACTTAAAATCATTATTTATTATATTTTAAGATTATTTAATTAACATATGTCATGGGATGGCTATGACACCTCCCTTTTTAATTAGAATGATCTTATCATTCATTTTAATAAACTATTTGTTGTCTGCAATATTCATTATTAATTTCAAAAGTATATTAATTTTGTGCATTTATTTTTATAGTAACTTAGTAAATAATACAAAAATATATGATTAATTTCAAAAGCTGAGTTAATTTAATTTACAGTAGTTAGTTATTTCAAAACTTTTTTGGATATATTCTTATAGTAATTTAGTAAATGATACAAAAATATATGATTAATTTTTTTTTTTTTTTTTGAGATTTTGTATCTGAATTTTATTTAATTAAATCAATTTTTAGAAGAAAAACGAATTAAAATTTATGAGATAATTTTTATCAAGTATTCTTCTCAGAATTTATTTTTCATGAAATATTTTTAATCTATTTTTGTGTACTACTTGTTTCTTGTCCTTTTGCGATTTTATCGCTATGTTCCCATTATTATCTAAACTTTCCACGAGATGAGGACCTGTATATTTACTATCTAGTTTATGTCCTACGTCATTCCTAAGTAATACCTTTTCTCCTACCTTTAAATCTAATTCATTTATACTTTTATCATAATTATTCTTATTATAATCTTTTCTTCTAATAAGTTTATCCCTAGCTCTTTTACGTGCTACTTCTAACCTATATTTTATTTCCTTACTGTAGTCTTCTATATTATATATGGGATCTATTATATCTATATTGTTAAGTCTATTGAGTCCACTTCCGAACACTAATTCAAATGGGCAATATCCGTTGGACTCTGAAGGTGTTGTGTTAAAACAGTACGTAAACTACTTTAGCCATTCATGCCAATCATCCCTTTCAACAGATACATATGTAGGAACGTACATATTCGTTGAAAGTTCTATGGCTTCTTTCTACCGTTCCTAGCGTTTGATGGTGGTGTGCCGTAGAAGTTACCTTCTTAATTTTTATATATTTGCATATCTCATTCAAAATACTGTTCTTGTATTCTGTATCCATGTCCGTAATGAGCGTCCTCATAGGGCCATAAGCCAATATAAATGAATCAAATATAGCTTTGGATACTGTTTTTGTGCTTTTCTCGCATACTGGCACTGTTACCAGATATTTTTTCATGTCATATATTATGGTGACTGTATATTCAAAACCATTTTCCGTCCTTGGGAGTGGTCCAATCGTATCTACCAAGACCGTAGCAAAAGCATCGATCGGAGTATCCGTTATAGTCATTGGTATTTTTGTATGTCTAGTAGTTTTGGACTCTTGACATTTTCTATAAGATCTTATGTAATCAGAAACCGACTTGATAATTTTTGGCCAGTAGAAGAAATATCGTCTAATCTTTCCAATTGTCCTTGTTATGCCTGAATGACCTCCTTGTATGGGGTCATCATGATATTGTTTCAATATTTTATTTATTTCATGTTTATTATACTCCTAATTTATTCAAAAATATATTGCCCTTGGCCTTAAAATCTTGTATTGCCACTCGTACTTTATTTATCTTATGTTTGCCGGTTAGTGATTCTAACCTGGGGAATAATTGTCCTAAGTCATTTTTCCCTTTAGCAAATAAATCATTTATTAATATTTTCTCCATTTTCATTTTGCCATGTTTCAATAAACAATGGTCTGAAGTCAATAAACAATGGTCTGAAGTCAATAAACAATGGTCTGAAGTCATAATATCGCCTGACGTCAGATGGGTTTATGATTTCGTATATATTGGGCTTCTTGTACGTTAAATGCTGATCATTTTCATTATCATTCTTATTTAGTTCCATTTTTGTTGTAACTGATCTCGTCGTCATCCTGAAAACTGCTTTAGTCATATTAATATTTTTCAAATCATCCATCGATATTCGTGATAGTGCATCTGCTACATAATTATTTTTGCCTCTGAGGTATTCGACTGTAAAGTCGTATTCCTCTAAATCTAGCCTCATTCTCGCTAGTTTTAAGCTGGGGTTTTTCATGGAAAACAAGTAAGTTTATGGCCGATGATCTGTTTTTACCAAAAAATGCTTACCATATATATATGGTCGAAAATATTGAATTGCCCAATGAATCGCAGTGAGTTCCTGTTCAATTGTCGATTTATTGCTTTCGCCTTTTGGAAAAGATTTAGAAGCAGATGATATCGGCAGCTGTCTGCCATTATACTCTTGTGTCCAAACTGCACCGCATGCATGTTTACTGGCATCCGTTGTTATACAAAATTCCTTAGTGAAGTCTGGATACTGTAATCTCTGTTGACTTAGTAGATCGTTTTTCAAATATTCAAAAGCTTGTTGGCATTCGACCGTCCAACGGAATTCTACACCTTTTTTCGTAAGTCCTGTTATATGACGGGAGTAATCAGCGAAATTGCTAATAAACCTTCTGCAATAGTTACAGAAAGCAATGAATCTTCTAGCTTCATCCGCATTCGATGGTACTGGGTAATGTTTAATTGCTGAGTACTTTCCATCATCCAGTAAAATGGCCTCATTGGTGCACTTATGCCCTAGGTAAGTAACCTCGTGCATGAAAAACGTACATTTTTCAGGATGCAACTTTAGATTGTGTTTTCGGCAAAGATTGAAAACGTCTGTTAAGTTGTTCAACATATGTTTTGCAGAGCAGCCTAACACAACTAAATCATCCATATATAGAAACGCCTGGGATGGTCTCAAACCAGTGAATGCTAGAGTCATCATACGCTGAAACGAATTTTGAGGTATCTTTAGCCCGTATGGAAGTCATTTGAAGCGATAAGAGCCATTTTCAGTTGAAAATGATGTAATGTCTCTTGAATCTTCATGTAACTCAATTTGATGGAAGCCTGACATTAAGTCAAAGCTCGAAAAGTGCTTTGCTCTACCCAATTGGTCACGAATGTCCTCTATTCTTGGGAGTAGGAATTTATCAGCTAATAACCTTTTATTTACCTGGCGGTAATCTACGACTAATCTCCACCTTTTCTCCGTTGAATTTTGGAGTGCCTTTTTTGGTGCAATTAGCAAGGGCTGTTGTACTCTGACGTTGATGGTTCTACAATATCATCGTCTATTAACTTTCTTACTTGTTTTTCTACTTCTAATTTTTGTGAATGTGGGATTCTATAATTTTTTATATATGTTGGTGTGTTATCACCCAGCCTTAAATGTTGTTTGTAAAAATTGTTTGTGGTTATCGTTTATGTTTCTAAAGCAAATATATCAGAATAATCTGAGCATAATGTTGTCAGTTCACACTCGAATTCCTTAGGGAAATTTTTAGATAATTTTTCAAAAATGTTACCCGTCTTATTGTCTCTATTTTAGTCAGTAACTGGATATATAACATCATACTCGTTTTAATTCTCCGTTTGGATGTTATAAATATTTATCGTCATGTTTTCTTTGTTAGTATTAAGAATTCCGACATATGCGTTATTGCCTTGAACCAATGTATTTGCAATGTATACGTCTGGTCTTATTTCTTGGTTTAAAACCAGTAGTTCCTCATGCTGTGTCTTAAATGGTATTTTGCGTATTACCTGAGCCCTTGCTGGTATAACGACGTAATCATTATTGTATGTGCGGTGTATCGGAATTGTTAGGGTTCGAAAATTTTTAGGTCTCATAACAAGACACACTTTGTTCTCCATGAAATCAATGCTATTATTAAAAGTTTTCAAATAATCCATCCCTATGATTCCGCTACATGGTATTGGGATGTCATTGTGTACCACATGAAATTCATGAGGTACTATGAATTCCTTCTTGCAAATTTTCAGTAGTTTACCTATCGACTTAATGATTCCTTCGCATATGCCACTAATCGTTGTTATTTTCCGTTTGTTGATAAAATCATTTTCCCCAAAATTTTCTTTTTTATCCAACATATCTCTGCTCCTGTATCCACAAGTAAAACAAGAATTTGCTTTGTATGATAATTGTAAAATTTTACAAACACACCAAGGCTTAAGTTTAATTTATATATATATATTTTTCTTTTTCCCTCAGAGGCTATTCCTGGTTTTCCGAACCCGTACTGATTGCACTCTCCATTGGTCGGACTTGCAGGTCCCGACCTCCATAGTGGTTCCTAAATTGATAGTTATGTTCTGTATTTTCCTGTTGTCCTCGATTTCCATTGCTTATGTAGTTGTTTCTATTTCTACCTCTGGGATTTCTGTATTGCCTATAGTTACCTTGACGACTCTGGTGCCAACTATTATTATTTCGGGGATTCTATTGTTATTCTATTGTACAGCACAGTATCTTTGCTTCCCGTTGATTCGGTGCATTTCTCAACAAATTTTTGTATGGCTTGGCTTAAAGAAGTAAACTGACCCGCTTTCATGATTAGTCTCACGTTGTCATTATTACAATTTGTTACTATCGCATTTACAGCTGCTTTTGTGGTATACTCCTTGGCTGCTGCTGGTGCTACTCCATCTGAAATGAAAGCATTATGGATTTTTTTCGCCAAATCTTCAACTTCACTAGTGTATGCGTTGGCCGTTTTACTTTTTTGCTGTATGTTCATTAGTTTGTCATGAGTCCACCAACAGGTTCGCCTTTTATTGATCTTTGTAATTTTTCTTTAATATTTACTATAGTTGTTTCATCTGTGATCAATTGTCGGGCAGTTCCCTTTAGCTTTGTCTTGATCAGTGAAATTGCTATCATTTCGTGAGCTCCCTTTAATTGGTCGATCATTATCAGACCATCGATGAAACTTTGCAAGTTTCCCACGCTTCCATCGTAGTCTGAAATGAATTTGGATGCTGTATCCACGAATTGTTCCACTGTTTGAGCCATATTTAGTTCTTCTTTTGTCACTATTTTATTAATTACTTCTTCTATAAAATCCTTTACTTGTTCTCCTTCCATTTCTGTGTCGCCTTTATCGTTTGAATCTTCCTCCTCAATTGTTTCGGGACCTAGCTTAGCACTTATTAAGATTATTTAATTCACGTTCAATCCAATTTTTTCTGTATAATCGTGTGGTATATTTTCCCTTATGACATATTTCTCATATATATTCGCGTCAGCGAATGTTTGTGATTGCACATATTTTGGACAACGACATTTATCAGTGACTAAATAAAGTCATCGTCCACCTCATGAATGCAATCACGCTACAACCATTATCGTGCCATGATAACCGACTATTTGATGCCTGAAATTGAAGTTCGTGATCTCGGCGACATTTGGTTTCAACAATCACAGCGCATCAATCAATGGATTTATTGAGAGAGCACTTCGGTCAGCAGATAATATCACGTTTTGGGTCGGTCGATTGGCCACCAAGATCGTGTGGTATCACAGCGTTAGACTTTTTCCTGTGGGAATATGTAAAGTTTAAAGTTTATGCGGACAATCCCGCTTCGATTCAGGCCTCGGAGCAAAATATCACGCGTGTCATTCGCCAGTTACCAGTCGAAATGCTCGAACGAGTCATCGCAAATTGGACTCAACGGATAGGCCATCTGAGACGTAGCCGCGGCCAACATTTGATAGACATAAACTTCGAAAAATAAATGCCAAAGAGTGCTCTTTCAAATGATAATAAACATTCCCCATTAAATTTGAACTTTCTGTGTTTTTTTTTTTCTTTAAAAATGTAGGGAACCTCGAAATGGATCACCCTTTATATAGCTCTTTTTTAACAATTCCAGTTACATATTTTCTCCTACTACATTTTTCCTTTATTCTGTTTTTAAACACTTTTTTGGCAACCCTGAAAATGGCTGCTCATCGCAACTCTTCTTCTTCATATTCTTCATATATGTGTTCAATGTTCAAATGAACATTCTGAGAACAGCCACTCTTGCATAGTCAGTTTATGATGAACAAATTTCAGTTTGCACATCCTCATTTATATATGATTCTTGCCAAAACTGCAAGCAGAATAAAATTATATATTGGGTTTTAATCGAACCATATCCTGCAATATAAATTAAATTTGACAATAAAACAAGATTTTCCGAAAACATTGATTTTTAATCCACATATAACATATTCAGAAGTTCCCAACTATAAAATAAAATTATATATTGGGTTTAAACAAAACATATTGGAAAATAAATTAAATTTAACATCAAACCAGAAATTTCGGAAAACTTCATTGTTTATTCAACACATAACATATTCTCTTTTTTTGTATTATTTTGTTTCGCTTCTGAAACGCAATAAACGTACGAAAAACAAATTTGAGCAAGATTAAATCATTGCTTAGCACGAGGTCAAATTTGGAAACGATTGGAATCGGAAACAACAACATATCATTACAACAACAATTTTATAGTCCTCAACAACAACAACAACCAACTACAAGTTATCAATCCTGGTGCTGGATAAACATAACATCTGTAAACACCGTATAAACTTAAATATATTACCAGTCAACAAAATCATATTTGTACAAAAGTTTCTGTAAGTAGTTATAATTTATAAATATATCACAATACACGAAACACATGAAACCGCATTTAGACAACTTCCCTTTCATATATTTATAACTTATAAATACACCACATTACGACAAACAACATAACATCACATTTGTACAATTTTCGTAAATTTTTTCATAAATACCGTTTCGTGCCTTATTATATAAATCCCGAATGTAATACATACTACTGTATAAAATATTGAGCTATATTTTCACAGCAAAAAATTTTAGACTCTATACCTTGCACATAAACAAACAAAAACATATTTATACAAATCCTTGTTCTATATTCACTTATCGTTTATAAAAACACCACAACCCAACCCTTTTCTTCAATTAAATTATTCTTGATAATTCAATTCTCTCTTCGTTCAACTAAATTACTCTCAATAAGGCAGATCAGTTTATTTTTGATTCAGATGACCTCGTTACAATTTGCTCTGACTACAACAGCATTCCCGTCGAAGATTTCACGGATTCACTATTAGAGGTTAATTTACAGGACCTAAACGACAGATGAATCCAAACTCAAAAATCATACAGAGCCCTCTGTACGGTGAAGGACGAGAATGTTGACACAAGTTTTATAGAGTAAAATTCGCCGCGTGCACTGGATCTTTTCATAGATCCAAGGCAAAGATTTTGGATTTACAAAAGTCCCTCGTTGTCACCCCAACTTCCCAATCATTTGAAGATAACCGCGATCCAAATTCAACCGACCAAAATTTCGACTGTATCAGAGTTGGTTTATGGAGGTTATGAAGAATGGCCAGCACTTCGTGACATGTTCACAGCCCTATACATAGAACGCCCTAGAATGTCACCGGTACAGAAGCTATACTACTTAAGGCTGAAAGTAAAGGGGCAGGCAGCCAGTATAGTGAAGAAGTACAAATTAAGTGCCGAAAAATTTGAGCATGCATGGCAAGCTCTTAAAACTCGTTATGAAAATCGGGGGATTCTTGTTGATAATCAAATTAAAATATTACTTAACCTTAAACAAATCTCATTTCAAAGTAGCAAGGCTCTCCCAGAAATCCAATCGACCATTAACGACTCTTTGGCTGCACTAAAATCTCAAAATATACCCAACAAAGACTGGGACCCCATAATCGTGTTCCTTTGTTCAACTAAACTGCCCCACGAAACTCTCTCTCTATGGGAGCAATTTCATAAATCCAACAAAGAACTGTCAAAATGGTCGGAAATGAATTTATTTCTATCAAATAGGTTTGAAGTAGTTGAGCAACTTAATTGCATCCAATGAGGCAAAACCCAATCCCGCAAAACACTTTCAACACTGAAGATTTAACTCATCACCCCTGCCGCATCTGTAAGCAAGGCCATTCCCTAAAAAATGTCAAGAATTCAACTATCTTGGTCCTGAGTCACGTAACGAGTTCGTCTCGAAAAATAGAATCTGCCTTAACTGTTTCTCGTATACGCACCTTCGAAAAGTTTGTACGAGCAAATATACCTGCATTCACTGTAAACTGAATCACCATTCACTCTTACATTTCCCAAAATCCGAAAGAACAAATGGTACTTCTCAACCCTCGGCCGAGCACTCCTAAACAATCTCAAACATCATCGGACAATACACTCCTCCCTACAGCCATCGTAAAAATTGAAAATTCGGGTGAAATTTTCAAAGCTCGAGCCTTTTTCGATCAAGGTTCTGCGAAAACTTTCATATCCAAATCATTTCAACATGCTTCCCACGAAGTCTAAAAGTTTTCAAATTAGAGGAATAGGAGGTAATATTGTAGGAAACTCTAACTCTTTGTACAATATAACTTTGGTCTCTCCAAAGCATGGTCGTGGGGTATACGTTGAGGCTATAGTAGTCCCAAAGATAACTCGATTGTTACCCAGTTTCTCCATTTCAGACACAGCTCTCCCGATTTATCAAATGCAAGAACTTGATCTAGCTGACCCAGACTTTCGCGCCCCTACTCACGTGGACTTGTTGCTGGGCAGTAATATTTTGCCAGGCATCCTTCTCAATGGTGTTAAAAATATATCAAATTCCCTGCTGGCACAATCTACCATATTTGGTTGGATTATAAGTGGGCCTGTCTCAACAGAAACAGTGTTTTCATTTTCGATTGAAGCTACTGAAATCTCTGAAGATCCGATCGGACCACAATTAAGACTTTTTGGGAGCAAGAAGAAGTATCTGTTACATGACCAACATCAAAAGAAGGTGAATTTTGCGAATCTCTATATTCGAAAACAACCACGCGTAACTCAAACGGTCGGTATGTTGTAAGGCTTCCCTTCATGGCTTCATTTCCACATGATCTGACGCTTGGCTCCTCTCGATCTCAAGCAACATTTCAACATCTTTTTGTCATGGAAAAATCTATGAGTGCAAAACCAGAGTCGGAAAAAACATACCACCAAGTCCTAAATGAATATCTCACTCTCGAACATATGAAACCCACATCAAGGACGGAAATATATTATCATGATTCCTATCGCTCATATTATTTACCACACCACGCGGTAATAAAACCTCTCAGTCGAATCACAAAAGTGAGGGTAGTTTTTAATGCCTCAAAGCGCACAAGTTCAGGCAATTCACTTAACGATATTCTCCATATCGGCCCCACAATGCAAGCTGACTTAATGACATTAATTCTAAATTGGCGACTTTATAATTTTTTTTAATGGTGATATAGAGAAGATGTATCGCCAAATTCTCGTTCACGACGAGGACTCCCAATTTCAACCAATTGTGTTTCATCAACATTCGAATGGTCCCATACAAGATTTCTCCCTAAACACGGTTAATTTTAGAATTAACTGTGCCCCATATTTGGCAATTAAAACACTCAAATATTTCCCCAAGCGTCTCATATTCTGAAAAGGGTAACTTATGTTGATGACATACTCTCCAGATCTCATAATTTACAATCCGCTCTTAACGCTTTATCGCAGGTAATCCATGTTCTCAAGTCAGCAGGATTTCCCCTTAAGAAAATTGCTCCGAAATTTTAGCCTCTGTCCCCCAAAACAATATTTTTGATACTGATTTCCTTAAATTCCAGAAAACAAGCTTTATCAAAACTCTTGGTATTCAATGGAATGCTCTGTCCGACTGTTTGTCATATATAGTCGAAGCTCCAGATCCCGCTGATTCCATTACTAAGAGATTTTATCCACCGTTTCCAAACTTTTTGACCAAGCTGGCTGGATATCCAGTCTTAATGACTGCCAAAATCTTGTTGCAGCAGCTGTGGCTCGAAGGAAATGATTGGGATGAATGTGTGAAACCCCACACCTTAGCCAAATGGAACCAATTTGTTGAAAATTTAAGCTCTATATCCCAATTGAAAATATGCCGCTGGGTTAACTTCGCCCCCAGAAGATTAATCCAGCTGCACGGTTTTTCTGATGCATCAGAAAGGCTTACTGTGCCACGGTGTATCTCCGCACAATGAACGAAGATTCAGTTTCCTCCCATCTGCTAGCTGCAAAAGGTAAAGTGGCTCCAATCGAACTAGAACTCTGCGGTGCGGTTCTGCTTTCTAAATTGGTCAAGAAAATTATCTTATCGTTGCCGATTCATAACTATGATCTATATCTCTGGTGCGACTCTTGTTGGGCTGGTTAGAAAAGCCTCCATGTATGTAGAAAGCATACATGGCCAATCGAACGGCCGAGATAATTAGAAACGTAGGTAACATTTCATTGCGTCACGTAAGATCAGCTGACAACCCTGCGGATATAGGTTCACGCGGTTTCACCCCTCAGGATCTTCTCAATAATTTTCTATGGTGGCACGGGCCAGTCTGGCTTGTAAGAATTCCCGAAAAGTTAGACCGCTTCTCAAAATGAGACAGAGCTATTCGAGTCATCGCGTATGTTTTACGATTTTTCTCAAAAATGTCGAAAACGTCAAACCCCAAAATCGCTTTCGATTCCCTTTCAATTGGTCACCATGAATTTCTCAGCGTGAAAAATCATTTAATCGCTCTCACACAAAAAGCATACTTTCCCAAAGAATATGCATCTGTACAAGATTCGAGGACAGTATCTAAGACGAGTCATCTATTACCCTTGAACCCCTTTTTGGATAACACTGGCATTAGTAGAGCTAATGATAGGATATCCCATTCCACCACTTCTTACAATGAGCGTGACCCTATTACAATTCCAGTGAAGTCAAAATATTGCGAACTCTTGGTTTCATTTACGCATAATCTCCTTATGCACGCCGAGCATAATCTCATGCTAAGAGCTGGCCGGAATGAATATTATATCTCAAGGTTAAAATCGGCCATCAAAAAATGCATCAAAGGCTGCAAAGTGTGCGTTATTTATAAACAAATGATGAAATCTCAAATGATGGCTGCCCTTCCCCTAGACAGGAGCAGCTATTCTCTAACATTTTCCTTCTCAGGAATAGACTTTGCCAGTCCGTTCGCAATGAAAATGTCCATACTCCAAAATGTTCCGTATCACAAAAGTTACGTGTGTTTATTCGTTTGTTTTAGCACTAAAGCTCTACATCTCGAGCTATGTTCTGACCTAACCTCTGGTTCTTTCCAAACCTTTTTCACCGGATTTGTTGCCCGCCGCAGGCTACCTCGAAAATTGATGTCCGATAACGGAGCAGATTTCGTCGGTGCTGACCATGCTTTTTCCCATGAGTTCGAGTATTTCTCAAAACAGCCTCGAAGGATATAGCCGAAAAATATGTATCTTACAGTTTTCAGTGGTCCTTTATACACCCTAATGGCCCCCATATGGGCGCATTATGGGAGACCGGAGTGAAATCCTTTAAGACACATTTTAAGAAAGTGGCTCAAAATCGGAAGTTCACTTTTGAAGAGTTCACAACCCTTCTGAGTCGAATCGAGTCCGTATTAAACTCTCGACCCCTTTCCACTTAAAATTCCTATGATCAACCCTTTTTACACATCTCCCCAATATCATTGTTCCACTTCACTTACCATATTCGCTTTATCACGAATTACTTGTTTCTCTTGCTAATATTTTTTTTACTCCGCAGGCCAACCAAGAAACCCAGATCCCCATCAATTCCTTGTTTGTAGACGTTTCCACTCTCTACGCTATTGAAAGCTATTTTTAGCTATAAGTGTCGAAGGGCGTAGACGAGTCGTGCGCCACATGGTTATTGCGGCAATTGTTTGGCCCGGTCTCGATCCATTCATTCAGCCGATGTGTGTCAGCGATGCGGTTGGGCACATCATATATTATTGCATGTTGGCCACCGCCGAAATCTTCAGCAAGCTGGCGAACGGCAATCACCTCGTCAACCTGTCAACCCACTACGACGCCCATCAACCCAACGACCAAATACATCACAGCCACGACGTAATCAACCGCAACAACGTATCAAGCAGCAAAGATCGTCTCGGCAACCAACCGAGGCCCCAGCAACGTGTCCTCTAGCCCACGGCGAATTCTGCGCGGAGCTTTAAGAGCTTTAACGCAGCTGGCCAAAAGCCTGTAAGTATTCAATATTGGTCTTATAGATCAAGGGGGCATAGGATGTCTAACATTTAATCATCCCCAGTACGTCACCATCAACGTGTAAGTTAATTCACCATTCTGCGCTGGGTATGTTCGCATACCTTTAAGTAACCATCAATGTAACTTGGATGACCGAATTACCAGACTCGGTCGGATCGACAGCTTCCGGCTTTCTTATTTTTTCCTGTTTTTTGGGCTCTTCATATATCATCATCTCGAGACGGCGCGACCACGAGCGAACACCAGCGAAAGTGACAGATTTCATCAAAAACAAATTGAACTATTTCAACAAAATTTACATTTATAATTCCTCAAAATTTATACTACATCAATATATATATATTGGATTATTTTATCAACAACTTTGTATTACATCAATACATATATTGGATTTTCTTTTATCATCAAAGTTGTATTAAACTATCATTTTTATTAGCATCGAACGAAATTGAATAAAAGTCATTAATGTAATAATATCGTAATTATTTGTATGTCTGATGTATAAACTTAGCAATTAAAATGTACAAGTTTTTTGCAAACTACCCTCAAAAATGCCTTCAAGGCGCTGGGACCAAACATATATCTGAATTCTAATTGTACATGAAATATTAAATCAAATAAAAAAAAAAAAATCACAACTTTCGCTCTGCTCTTATACATATTGGATCACCACTGAAATGTAAGTTGTAAAAATTAATAAGAATATTAATTGAATAGTCTACTAATTACTAAAAGTAAAGTTATAACTTCCCATAACTTCATATTAATGTAAAACTCCTTTACATTACTCCCCCAAATTACAAACCATCGTAATTCACTCATACAAAGTCAACACTCCCTTTGACTTTATACTCCATTGCCATTTGATATTTACTCATAATAAATATTGCTTATAAAATTTGAAACCCCGTACATAAGATCAAAAACAAACACTAAGGTTATAAAAAAATAAAATATGTAATATAAATAAAATAATTAAACTAAAAATAAAACATACACTAAGATAATAAAATAAATCAAAAATAAGTAAGATGCATTAAGCGAAAAAATAAAAGTAAATAAAACAAATAAAACTAAAAATAAAATAAATAATATTAAAACTAAAATTACAATAAAAAGCAAATAAAGTAAATTAAAATAAATAAAATAAACAAAAACAAAAAGAAAATAAAACAAATAAAAAATGTAAATAAAGCTAATAATAAGATAAATAATATAAATAAAATATAAAAAATAAATAAAATAAATCAAAAATAAATAAATTGAATAAATAAAATTAAACAAATAAAATAAAATAAATAATATAAATAAAATAAATAAAATAAATAAAATAAACAAAATAAATAAACTAATAAAAAAATAAATAATTAAAATACTTAAATAAAATAAAAGAAAATAAATAAAAACAAAATGAATAAAACATATAATAAGACAACAAAATGAATAAAATGAATGAAATATATATATAAAATAAAAAATAATATAAAAAATCAAAAAAAAATACAATAAACGAAATAAATAAAATAGATAAATAAAGTAAAGTAAATCAAATAACAATAAATAAATAATAAATTAATAAAATAAACAAAATAATAAATTAAACAAAAAAATAGTAAAATAATTGTGTTTATTTATGTCAAACATATACGAAAATTCCTATAAACCAGATCTTTATAGACCTTCCTCGCGAAACACGGTTTGTTTTCGGCACGTACTGGCAAAAGTTCTAGCCCGCCGGCAACTGGGGTGAGTTTTTACAAACCCGTCGTTCGCAGTCGTTAACAAAAAAATCTACGTGGCTAATAAAAAAAAATTTGAAATTTATACTAAACATGTCAAAATTATTGCAATTATTTAACCCAAACTTATTGACAGAAACTACTACTCTTACTGTGAATTCTACGATGATCCAAGAGCCAGATGCCGTACGCTCTTGTTAAATCTGTCCACCCTACCTTTGGTTTTCATAATCCTAAAAAAAAGCAAAGTTGGCTGAAAACCCCTTTTATGAAAAAATTATCGACGGCTAGATCAAAGAGACGCGTTTAGCTACTCATATTAACAACAACCTTTATACAAAACAAAAACATAACAAAAACAATATTCGTAATTTATATATACATTACGATGACACAACATGACAAAAAACAAATATTATAAATTTTGGTAGAATATGTGGAGAGATTATTTGGTTTGTAAAAAAAACGTACACGTTTTACGCTCAAGAAAAGAATAAAATAAGGGGGACACTTATTTCCTTGGGAATAAAAAAAAAACAGGTTACCTTATTAGAAAAAAATTACAAATTTGGCTACTTAAAATAATGAAATTTATATTCAAGATGTAGGAAAATTAAATTTATGGTTACTCACCTATTTCTTCCTCCAGCTTGCCAGTCCTTCGGATGTTGGGTGTTGAAAATTAAATATGTTTCCCGTTATTAACTTTAATCTTAAAAGGAAACCTCACTATCACAAATAACCAATAAAATATTTAGAGATATTAGAAATATAAAAAAAATATAAATGCCAGACATTATTTTGACTCTTCCTTGCGCCACACGTGTATTATCTTCAAAAAAAAAAAAAAAAATTATAATTAATAGGAGATATGTAATCCCAGACGCTATGAGGAGGATTTCTGGATGTTGTAGGCTACTGAGGATATTGTTCTCGATAGTTCTCCCCCAGGTTTGGAGCGTCAATATGCTGTGGTTAAAATGGCCGCAAAGACCCCAAATAAATGGGATTCGTTTCGGCGTCAGAAACAATTTAGCCGGAAAAATGTTGATCGTGTCAGGAATATTGGACTTTATATGCCTTTGGTTACACTCGGTTCACTTAAAGGTAGTTTAGCGGAACTGTACCGAAAAATAATAATATATATTTCCTCCTTTTTTTGTTTCACAATTTATGTTGGACGGCTACGAACACTTGTTATTTTTCCATTTTGATTTCTAGACTAACACAACGATTTAAACCAGTCCCCGAACAAAGAGTAGAACAACTTTTTTTCTCCTATTTCTATCTACATATGTATATATATATACATATTGTATACATAATTGTTCTTTGTTTTTTTTTCTTTTGAAGCTTTCAAAATAGCTCAGCAGAAATAAGTGGACAAAAACAATTTACTGAACCAACTAAATAATTGCTCAATGGCCGAGTAATAGCATGTTCAGACGGCAAAATGAACCACTTGATTCGCTCTCTGAATCATGATTGTGAACCTTGTTGTTCAGACGAGTGTTCTTGTTTCATTTTGACGTTTATATTTTTTGTGCAAATATTTGAAGACATCCTTCTACACTTTACATTTCACTATTTCATTTCATGTAAATACATACTTTTTATTTGTTATATGTTTCTATTTATTTTATTGTGCAAATTAATTTTTTGTTTTTTCTTTGTTTATATATTTTTGACAGCAGTTCAGATAAACTAGCGATAATTTCTTATCAAACTTGGAGATGACTCTCAATGTTTCTAGGTTCACAACTAGGTTCATTTTGAACCAAGTAGAATCGCTCTCAAAATTTTGTATGGCGAATCATGTAAATTCAGTCATGATTCGGGCGCGAACCATGAATAAGAGAACGAACCGCGAATCTTGCTGTCCTTGTGAACATAGCATAAAATTCAATTAAGTCGTTTTAGTGCGGTCATTACTTATACATATCTTCCCATTTATTAGTGAAGACAGAAACCACTAATATGGGGTATCTATAATATTAATAGACTAGGCGATTTCTTGTTACCGATGTTTTGTTCTACCGTTTTATCCCAATTATGACCAAACGTATATTATTGAAAGGTATTTCTTTTTAGTGGTTTTGCAGATTAACAGATTTTTGAATTTTTTCCCTTATTTTGAGTAAATTGCATTTTAAGTTGCTACTAACACATACATAAAATTATACAATGCTATGTGTGTGTTTATTAAATTTGTTAGCGTGTTTGTAATAAAAATGAGTTTGTTTTTGTGTTGATTTGTGAATTGGCTATAATTGATTAGCATACCTTTATGGTCTTTATTTAATGAAAAAATAAAATTTCCTAGAACTTGCACTCGAATTTCGAGGGCTGGAATCTGCTAGTAGAGGATAAAACCATTATTATTGTCAAATATTTGTATCACGCGACTAGAATATTCTGGCTTATAAATTATTCTGGAATGGCAAACAAATTTGGTTATATACATCCGCTACAGACCATTACCAGATATAAAGCTGATCGTTATAATAACAATAAACAGTATAGATAATAAATTGTCAAAATATATTGTAAAGGCGAGGAAATAACAATAAAGGAAAAAACTACAAAAAAAACTACAAAAATATTAAATTAAATGAAATAGATAGAACTTAGGAAAATGTATTAGTGCTGAGTTCTGTGTGTATATCAATAGTAAATTTTACCAAAAATTAACTTTTTTTCAGTAAATTTTATTAAAAATTTACATTTTTTTCAGTAAGTTTTTGATAAAATTTACTTTTTCTAAAAAAAAAATGCTCAAAAATCAGCTTCGATCAGCTTCGTATCTTTTAACGATCAGCTTTATATCTGGTAACGATCAGCTTTATATCTGGTAATATGGTCTGGTTTATAGGAATTTTCATATATGTTTGACATAAATAAAAATTATTATTTTATAAAATATTTATTTTTTTATTTTTATTTTTTGTTTATTTTATTACTT
Organism: Cordilura impudica; assembly: GCA_963682025.1. Classification (NCBI taxonomy): domain Eukaryota; kingdom Metazoa; phylum Arthropoda; class Insecta; order Diptera; family Scathophagidae; genus Cordilura; species Cordilura impudica. Next base: position 228,519,071 of record OY821517.1, read on the forward strand.
TGTTTATTTTATTAATTTATTATTTATTTATTGTTATTTGATTTACTTTATTTTATTTATTAATTTTATTTATTTCGTTTATTGTATTTTATTTTGTTTATTTTGTTTTTTAATTTTTTACATTATTTTTTATTTTTTATATTTATTTCATTTATTATAATCACATATGTGCTTATTTCATTTATTTCATTTATTTTATTCATATTGTTGTCTTAATATATGTTATATTCATTTTATTTTATTTCATTTATTTTATTTAAGTATTTTAATTATTTATTTTATTTATTTTTTATACCCTATACCACTATGTGGTATAATGACTTTGTGCTGCTGTTTGTTACAACCAAAAATATTTGACCAATACCCATCTTTAATTATACCGATCGAATCAGAATCACTATCTGATTCGATTTAACGATGTCCGTCCGTCCTTCCGCCTGCGTGTCCATGTAAAGTTTGTAATCAAACTGCAGGTCGCAAATATGAACATATTTTGATGATTTATTTTTGATAGATTTAAGTGAAGATCGGGAAGCAGCTCTATATGGGGCCTATGACTAAGAATTGTCCTATAGGGTTTATTTTTGGACTACTGGTTAATGGATATAATAATCACATATAAACCCAATTTGACTGAGATCTATATGATAATTTGGATCTTATGGCAATTTATGTCGATTTCATAGGGTCATTTTTATGGGGACTAGGTCTGAACATGCACCAAATTTCACCAATTTCAACAGCGTTCATCCTATGGCAGACAAAAGTTCATATACTAAATTTCATCAAAATATATTCATATTTGCGACCTGTAGTTTGATTACAAGGTTTACATGGACACACAGACGGACGGACGCACGGACGGACGGATGGACATCGCTAAATCGACTCAGAGAGTAATTCAGAGTCGATCGGTATAATAAATGATGGGACTAGATCAAATATTTTTGGTAGTTACAAACAGCAGCACAAAGTCATAATAAACAAGTAAGAAAATTATAGTCGGTCTAGACCGACTTTACGATACCCTATACCATGCGTTTAGAAACCCTATCTCTTAGGCCCAACTAATTGGACATAGAAAATAAGCAAAAACCAATTTTGAGTGGGATTTTTATTAATTTTTTTGGCTGCAGATATGAAAAAGTTCATATCGGATGCTATATCTATAAGGACTAGGTCCAAAAATGGACCGATCCTGATCATATTTGGTAAAGTCTCTCGAATTTTGCAAAAATATATACAAACAAAATTTGAGAAGAATCAGTGCAATATTTTTGTTTTTTAATACATTTAAGTGAAGATCGGGAAGCAGCTCTATATGGGGTCAAAGAGATCATTTTTGGACTACTCATTAATGGATGTAAAGAACGCATACAAACCCAATTTGAGTAAGATCTATATGACAATTTGGATCTTATGGCAATTTATGTCGATTTCATATGGGTAATTTGTATGGGGGCTAGGTCTGACAATGGGCCGATTCTCACCAATTTCAATAGCGTTCATCCCATGGCCGATAAAAGCTTATATACCAAATTTCATCAAAATATATATTTATATTTGCGACCTGCAGTTTGATTACAAGGTTTACATGGACACACAGACGGACGGACGGACGGACGGACATTGTTAAATCAACTCAGAAAGTGATTCTGATTCGATCGGTATAATTAAAGATGGGTCTATGTCAAATATTTTTGGTTGTTACAAACAGCAGCACAAAGTCATTATACCCAAACCCCATAGTGGTATAGGGTATATATATTGCACTGATTCTTCTCAAATTTTGTTTGTATATATTTTTGCAAAATACAAGAGACTTTACCAAACATGGTCAGGATCGGTCCATTTTTGGGCCTAGTCCCCATATAGATATGGCATCCGATATGAACTTTTTCATATCTGCAGCCGAAATATTAATAAAAATTCCACTCAAATTTGGTTTATGCTTATTTTCTATATCCAGTTAGTTGGGCCTAAGAGATAGGGTCTCTAAACGCATGGTATAGGGTATCGTATAGTGGTCTAGACCGAGTATAATTTTCTTACTTGTTTATTATTTGATTTATTTTGTTTATTTTATTTATTTTATTTATATTATTTATTTTATATTACTTTATTTTATTTTATTCAATTTATTTATTTTTGATTAATTTTATATATTTTAATTTACTTTATTTGCTTTTTATTGTAATTTTAGTTTTAGTCTTATTTATTTTATTTTTAGTTTAATTATTTTATTTATATTATATATTTTATTTTTTTATTATCTTAGTATTTGTAACGGGTGATTTTTTAAGAGCTTGATAACTTTTTTTTAAAAAAAAACGCATAAAATTTGCAAAATCTCATCGGTTCTTTATTTGAAACGTTAGATTGGTCCATGACATTTACTTTTTGAAGATAATTTCATTTAAATGTTGACCGCGGCTGCGTCTTAGGTGGTCCATTCGGAAAGTCCAATTTTGGGCAACTTTTTCGAGCATTTCGGCCGGAATAGCCCGAATTTCTTCGGAAATGTTGTCTTCCAAAGCTGGAATAGTTGCTGGCTTATTTCTGTAGACTTTAGACTTGACGTAGCCCCACAAAAAATAGTCTAAAGGCGTCAAATCGCATGATCTTGGTGGCCAACTTACCGGTCCATTTCTTGAGATGAATTGTTCTCCGAAGTTTTCCCTCAAAATGGCCATAGAATCGCGAGCTGTGTGGCATGTAGCGCCATCTTGTTGAAACCACATGTCAACCAAGTTCAGTTCTTCCATTTTTGGCAACAAAAAGTTTGTTAGCATCGAACGATAGCGATCGCCATTCACCGTAACGTTGCGTCCAACAGCATCTTTGAAAAAATACGGTCCAATGATTCCACCAGCGTACAAACCACACCAAACAGTGCATTTTTCGGGATGCATGGGCAGTTCTTGAACGGCTTCTGGTTGCTCTTCACTCCAAATACGGCAATTTTGCTTATTTACGAAGCCATTCAACCAGAAATGAGCCTCATCGCTGAACAAAATTTGTCGATAAAAAAGCGGATTTTCTGCCAACTTTTCTAGGGCCCATTCACTGAAAATTAGACGTTGTGGCAGATCGTTCGGCTTCAGTTCTTGCACGAGCTGTATTTTATACGGTTTTACACCAAGATCTTTGCGTAAAATCTTCCATGTGGTCGAATAACACAAACCCAATTGCTGCGAACGGCGACGAATCGACATTTCACGGTCTTCAGTAACACTCTCAGAAACAGACGCAATATTCTCTTCTGTACGCACTGTACGCATTCGTGTGGTTGGTTTAATGTCCAATAAAGTAAACTGAGTGCGAAACTTGGTCACAATCGCATTAATTGTTTGCTCACTTGGTCGATTATGTAGACCATAAATCGGACGTAAAGCGCGAAACACATTTCGAACCGAACACTGATTTTGGTAATAAAATTCAATGATTTGCAAGCGTTGCTCGTTAGTAAGTCTATTCATGATGAAATGTCAAAGCATACTGAGCATCTTTCTCTTTGACACCATGTCTGAAATCCCACGTGATCTGTCAAATACTAATGCATGAAAATCCTAACCTCAAAAAAATCACCCGTTATAATTTTAGTTTAATTAGTTTATTTATATTATTTATTATCTTAGTGTTTATTTTAATTATTTTAGTTTAATTATTTTATTTATATTATTTATTTTATTATCTTAATAGTTGTTTTATTTATTTTATTTTATTTATTTTATTTAAGTATTTTAATTTTAATTATTTAATTTTATTTATTTTACTTTGTTTATATATTATTTATGTTGTGTCTCTAAAGTATTGAAAATTATCAAATTTAATTTAATGTTGATGATATATAAACTATAAATGAATTGCGTTTTATATATCAATTCAGATTCATTAAGATAATGACTCAAGCTAGTTCTGTAGTTATATCTGGTAACGATCAGCATTATAACGATCAGTTTTATATCTGGTACCGATCAGATTTATATCTGATAACCATCAGTTTTATATCTGATAACGATCAGCTTTATATCTGGTAATGCTCTGGTTTATATGAATTTTCGTATATGTTTGACATAAATAAAAACAAATGTTTTGCTATTTTTTGTTTATTTTATTTTATTATTTTGTTTATTTTATTAATTTATTATTTATTTATTTTCATTTGATTTATTTTATTTTATTTATTTCATATACTTCTTATCAGTGTTGGCCTTAATGATCTTCTTATCAAATCTATATATGGATGCGTGACTCATTGTTAAATGTTAGATACAGTTGGCTACATTTTTCTTAGTTGTGAACTGAGTATAATAAACTAATTTATATTGATTATTTGGTTTAATAAATTGGAAAATACAATAAAGTTTTATAGTTGTTGTATTGATAAGAATCATATACAGTTATTTCTAAAAACGATTAGTGAAACAAGTGTTGGCAACCCTTGTGGATAAAGTGTTTTTTTCGGTAGCTTCGTACAAAATATTTCAAAATTTTAATTAATCGGGTTTTTATAGAAATATAAACTCAACCATATTGAAATAATTTTTATTAAGCAATATAATATTTGGTTTTATTGAAAATATGCCTGGTAAAAGTCGTAGAAGCATACTAAGTAATAAATTAATTTGTGCCCAGTGCAAACCGGAAATTAGAGAAGAAATAGAAGAAAATATTGCATGCGATAAATGTGATAAAGTCTTTCATTCCCAATGTGCTAAGCTGAATAAGCAAAAATTTGCATTTTTATTATAAAATGATAAAGAGGAATTTAAATGTCATTTTTGTGAAGGAGGTGATAATGCCATAACAAAACAAGAGCTGTCGCTAATAAAAACAAAGCTAAATCAACTGGATCAGCTGACACATATACATGATTCGATAACTTTTTTATCAAAACAATATGATGATATATTAAAAGGACTGGTAGAAAACAACAAAAAACTAAATGAAGTTAAAAAAGAAAATTGTCAATTGAAAGAAGAAATTAAACATCTTAAAGTAAATGTGAAGAATTTAAATGATGAAAAAGTTAGGAATCATTGTATTGTTATTGGTATAAAACCTGAAGAGAAAGAATCGGCAGCTGATGCTGTTGTTAAATTTTCAAAAAATATTGGTGTTGAAATTTCTACTGATAGCAAAGGTGATGCTTATTTTTTGAAGAAGCGAAATGAAAAATCTGATAAACAGAACGTAATCGTTAAATTTGAAAATAAAAAATTTAAAGATATATTCATGACTATTAAGACAGCACTGAAAGAAGATGGAGAAAGCAAAGTTTTTGTAAACGATTTGCTAAGCAAGGTAACCTTGGGATTACTTAAATATGCTAAAACTTTAAAATCAGTTGGTTACACATCAGCTTATCCAAACCATGGCCGTATTTTAGATAAGAAGAGTGCAATATCTCGTCCCCGATTGATAAGAAATGGAGATGACGCAGATGAAATTTGGTTAGAAGCTAGTACTAATAAACCAAGAATGCGGAAATCTTTAAATAAAAGCGTTGCAGCAGAAGTGGGTAGCAGTGATGATGAAGGGCAGGCGGATTTTATGTCACCGTTCACCAATAATGCATAAAAACTAAAATTGTTATTTTATCTATTTTTGTTCTTGTTTTTAATATTATCTCTTTTTGATGAGTAACAATCGATATTTTAAAAGTATTAATTCATTTGAAAATTATAGAAAAACTATAAATTATATATATGTAAACATTTCTTCTGTAAATTTAAGAAGCATTTCATCGCTTAATAAATTTAATAAATTTAAATCTTTTCTTTCAAATTTACCGAGATTGCCAGATATGCTTGCGATACAGGAGACTTGGTTCGACAAATTATGTTCCCAGATGTATGAAATTCCTCATTTTACCAGTATACACAATTTTGCAGGAACGATGCGTATGGAGGTACTTCAATATACGTTAATAAAAAATTTCAATATACCGTAAACTGCAATGAAAGCAGTAACTATGTGGAGATAATTCAACTGAGTATCAATAATCTCAAATTACATGGAACACCGCTAAAAATTATTAGTTTTTATCGTTTTCAAAAATGTAAACGTGAAGATTTTCTCGAAATTTTAGAAGGTAAATTGAGTGATTTTGCAAATAATCCGTCTGTGGTGGTTGGAGATTCAAATATAAAGCAAATTGAAACTGAACAACCAAATGATTTAACCAATTTATTAAATTGCTACGACCTGAAATGTTGTCATTATTTAGTAACTAGACCAAACAGTGGTACATGTATCGATCATGTTTATAGTAATCTCGCTGAACGAATTTTTTTTGGTCTGTGGAATGTAGTTTGACTGAACACAACCGTATTTGCTGCAAACTTAAGTTTAATGTTGACTGTTGTGATTATTCGGAAAATGTAAATATTATTTGTGACTATGAAAATTGTAACGAGTGTTTTGTCTTGCAGCTGGGGTAGCTTAGTCGCGTCCAGGGTCTATTTAAGGACCCTCAAAACCTTAAATAATAAGTCAGTTGTTTTATTGTTTAATTGATATATCTATATTGTAAATAATGACACACTGGCGAATGGCTCTTCGACTCTTATTCGGATCTTCGAAGCTTCTTATCGGGGGTTGAAATGGTTCGTTTATCCGTAGATCGGCAATATCGGCTGTGGTTGATTGTATCGGTAAGTCAGCTGCCTAATCGGTAGCAGTCGGTTGTGCTGGTGAATCGATTACTTAATCGGCAGCCGACGGTTGTATCGGTAGATCGGCTGCTTAGCTGGTAGCAATCGGTTGTATTGGTGACTCGGTTATTCAATCGGTAGCAATCGGTTGTATTGGTAACTGGGTTATTCAATCGGTAGCAATCGGTTGTATTGGTAACTCGGTTATTCAATCGGTAGCAATCGGTTGTATTGGTAGCTTGGTATTTCAATCGGTAGCCGTCGGTTGTATCGGTAGATCGGCTGTTCAATCGGGAGTAATCGGTTATATCGTTAGGTCCGCTGCTTCGCTTCATAATCGGCTGGCTTGCTCGGCACAGATCGGTTGTGACGGTAGCTCGGTTGCTTCGTTGAGTTGTCGGTGGCAATCGGTTGTATTTGTAGTTCGGTTATTCAATCGGTAGCAATTGGTTGTATCGGTAGATCGGCTGTTGATCGGGAGTAATCGGTTGTGATGGCAGCACAGTTGTTGAGTTGTCGGCTGGCTTGGCTGCTGGGTACAGATCGGTTGTAAGGGTAACTCGGTTGTTGAATTGTCGGCTGGCTTGGCTGCTCGGTACAGATCGGTTGTGATGGTAGCTCTCTTGTTGAATTCTCGGCTGGCGTGGCTGCTCGGTACAGATCGGTTGTGATAGTAGCTCGGTTGTTGAATTGTCAGTTGGCTTGGCGGCTCGGTACAGATCGGTTGTGATGGTAGCTCGGTTGCTTCGCTTAGTTGTCGGCTGATTGGGCTGTTCGGCAAGGGTCAGCTGTAATGGCAACGTGCGTTGATGGCAATCGCTGACGTAAAAGCAGAAGAGAAGAATTAGCGAGAGCAGTCAACCGAAGGTTACTGGAGTAGCGAGAGTAGTCAACAAAAGTTGCTGGAGTAGCGAGAGCAGTCAACCGAAGGTTGCTGGAGTAGCGAGAACAGTCAACAGAAGTTGCTGGAGTAGCGGGAGCAGTCAACAGAAGTTGCTGGAGTAGCGAGAGCAGTCAACCGAAGAACGCTGAAGTAGCGAGATCAGTCAACCGCAGGTTGCTGGAGTAGCGAGAGCAGTCAACCGAAGGTTGCTGGAGTAGCGAAAGCAGTCAACAGAGGTTGCTGGAATAGCGGGAGCAGTCAACAGAAGTTGCTGGAGTAGCGAGAGCAGTCAAGCAGAGGGTTGCCGGAGTAGCGAGAGCAGTCAACCGAAGGTTGCTGGAGTAGCGAGAGCAGTCAACTGAAGGTTGCTGGAGTAAAATTTATTGATGACGACCGAGGTCGATCGTCAGTATAAAGTATGTCCATGGATATATCTACGTGGTGGCAGATTGTTCCGACACAAGGTTTTGTCATTAACTCGACTTAACCCAGAGTCTTGTCATTAATCCGACTTGACTGACTTTGCCTATACCAACCTTGTTTACTTATCTAAACTAATATATTGACTAAATGAGAATGAAAAAGATGGTGTTTAAGTGTAATGTGGTTGGTATAGGTTCAGTTAGTATTCGTGTTGGTAATATGTATGAACGATTAAGTATGGGTAGTTGTAGTACGTATTTGATATGTACGTTGTATTTTGCGACGTTACAAAATATCAAAAATTATCTGGTTCAGAATCTTTCTAATATTTCTGACTCTAGCAATCCGTCTGAAGCTACTTCCAACTTAGTAAGATGGACATGCAAACACATCTGAAAAATACCGGCCAATAGCGCTTCTTTCAACAATAGACAAAATATTCGAGAAAATAATTCATTCACAACTAAATACATTTTTACAATGGAATTCATTGTTGTTTAAAAATCAATATGGTTGTGTGAAGGAAAGTGGTACTGATGAGGCTCTTGTTGATGTGATAAATTCTATATGTACAGGTTTGGATAATGGCTTTAACTAAGTTTCGAGCATTTTTTATTATTTCAGTAAAGCTTTTGACTTGGTTGATCACAAATTTTTTTTAGAAAAGCTTTCATACTATGGTATTGTTGGTTCTGAACTCAAACTTATTGAAAGTTTCTTAGAAAAGCGATCGCAATATGTTAAAATTAATGGAGAAAGGAGTGAAGTTATATCTGTGAATTGTGGTGTACCACAGGGTAGTGTCTTAGGGCCTCTCTTGTTTATGTAATAGGTCAACGACATAAATATAATTGGGCTCTTTGGTAAAATAGTTATGTTTGCGGATGATATCTCTATTTTTTGTCCATATAATTATGACTTGGTCCTTAAAACCCAAATGGAAAGATATTCAGCGTTATTCTTAAAATTTGCGAGATTAAATCGCTCAGTTTTAAATGCTGACAAAACTAAGTTAATACGTTTTCGACCACATGCACGAGTTCTGAATATCAGTTTTTCGGTTTATGTGGATGGTAATGATATAAACGAGGAACATGAAATTAAATATTTAGGAATTATGTTGAAAAGCAATTTGTCATGGGATGGACACATTAAATATTTGAAAGCCTGTATATCTTCAGCCTCTGGTATGCTGTTTAAATTAAAAAGAAAATTGGACACGAAAACCAAAATATAAAAATATAAATGTATTGAAATCATTGCAATCAGCTCAGAATAAAGCACTTAAATGTGTATTTAGTTTAAATCTCACACATAATACTTTATCCTTGTATAGAGATTATGCTAAAACTATTTTGCCAATACATGGTTTATATGAAAAGCAAATTTTATACTGCGTCTACAAATCTGTTAACAATATTCAGTTAAATATGACTCAAAGTAGATTTAATACAAGGAGTGGTGCTAATCTTCGTATTGCAAGATGTCGGCTGGAGACAACCAAGCAGAGAGTTGAATATGCTGGGAGTAAAAAATTTAACAATTTACCAGAAGCCCTTAGAACAAGCAATCGGTTATCAATTTTTAAGAAAGGTTTAAAAGAGTATCTTTTACAGAATGTTGAAATGCTTTTTCAATAGTTTTATTTGGTGTATTTTCAATTTTTATCATTAAGTAATATAAAAATCTTTTCTATTCCCTATACCACTATGTGGTTTGGGTATAATGACTTTGTGGTGCTGTTTGTAACTACCAAAAATATTTGACCTAGACACATCTTTTATTATACCGATCGACTCAGAATCACTTTCAGAGTAGATTTAGCGATGTGCGTCCGTCCGTCCGTCCGTCCGTCTGTGTGTCCATGTAAACCTTTTAATCAAACTACAGGTCGCATATATGAATATATTTTGATGAAATTTGGTATATAAGCTTTTATCGGCCATAGGATGAACGCTATTGAAATTGGTGAAAATCGGTCCATGTTCAGACCTAGTCCCAATACAAATGACAATAGGACATTTCTTATTCATAGGCCTCATATAGAGCTGCTTCCCGATCTTCACTAAAATCTACCAAAAAACAAAAATATTGCACAGATTTTTCTCAAATTTGGTTTTTATATATTTTTTCAAAATATAAGTGACTTTGCCAAATATGGTCAGGGTCGGTCCATTTTTCGACCTAGTCCCCATATATATATGGCACCCGATATGAACTTTTTCATGTCTGCATCCAAAAAAAAATAATAACAATGCCACTCAAATTTGGTTTATGCTTATTTTCTATATCTAAGTTAGTTGGACCTAAACGCATGGTATAGGGTATATTTTAATTGTACTATATGCCAACTTGTCTCACAAAGCCATTTTAGGCGCGAGACATCCTTAGCTATGAATAACAACATAATAAATTTATAACCTTAATAAAAAAAAAAATAAATTAAGAATGTTTCATGATGTTAAAATTTAAATATTTTAGTAATGAATTTCATAAATATAATTGTGCAAATATTTTGTATGTAGAATACATTCACATGTGCATTTGAGCTATATTACCAATAATATATGTTAACAAAAAAAAAACTTTTTACCCTGTACAAATATATTTTTAACTATAAATCTAAATAAAAACATAATATATATAAAAAATGTTTGTTTTATTTTTTTTATTGATCTGAAAAAAAATTTTTCATAAAAATAATAAATAAATCGATATTATTTCATTTGTGAAGAGCAAAATTATATAAAATAACTTCATATGAATAGAGCAAGTTTTCAATATATGTATCATTAAATTACTACAGAATTATATTCAAATTTTAGTAGATTTAATTAATTTTATAGATATTTTATAGGAAAAATTTTTATAATCTGGATGGAAAAATCACAATAAAAACTTAAATTAGATCAAAATACGTAATTTTTTTTGTTTCTAAGCTTGATAAAAACCATTTATGATATTTCATTTGGTATTCTCTAATTTTATTGGTAATCAGAAAAATTTAGTTTATTTCATTTATATAGGCTCAAAAGTTTCTATCCCCACCATAGTTTTGTATCCCCCCAATACAGCTTTGTATTCCCCCAATCATAAGTTTGTATCCATCGACCACACTCCTTTACAAATTTCCAATCACATATACACACATCTTCTTATCTGTGTTGACCTTTACGACCTTCTAGTCAATTATGTACTTCTTATCTTGTATGACTAATTGTGAAAATATTAGGTACAGTTACGTACATTTTTCTTAGTGTGACCTTCTTATCAGCTATATAGTTCTTATCAGTGTTGACCTTTATGACCTCGTTATCAGTTATGACCCACACGCCCCTGCCTCTCCTCACACACACACACACACGAAAAGTGGGTGGTGCCACGCCCCTTGCACCACGCTTGTACTGAAAAAGTGCACCAGAAACCCCATATAGATACTACTAACATATTATTATTAAGCTGAAAAAGATTAAATCTTGAACAAATAAGCAAAAATGAAAATAAATTTTCATTTCAAATCAATCAGTTTCCGTCATACAATTTCTAAACTTAGAATTTTTATACCCTCCACTCCAGTGTGCAGAGGGTATATATAAGTTTGTCATTCCGTTTGTAATAATTAGAAAAAAAAATTTGGACCCCATAAAATATATATATTTGTGATCCTTATAACAACCGGAGTTGATATAGCGATGTCCGTCTGTCCGTCTGTCCGTCTGTGGAAATCACGATGACGGCATCAATCGGGCAGCTAGGGTGCTCTTTGGCATAAAAAATGATTCATTAACATCCTGAAAAGTTTGCTATTTAAAATCGTCCTAATCGGTCGATTAGGGCCCGAGATTTGAATGAAGAACTAAAAAAAGTCTTGAAAAAATATAATTTTCTATGTTGTTCTTGTCACGATCACGCCCTCAATAGGATAGCTAGGGTGATAATTTTTAGTGAGAATGATTCACCAAATTCATGGGAAGAGTTATACTTCAAAAATCATTAAAATCGGTGGAACAGGTCCAGGTAAATCTATGAAAAATTAAAAAAAAAAATTAAAAACATGATGTTTCCATATTGTTCCTGTTGTTATTCTAAATGTTGCATTGTTGTCATAGCTGGACTTGTTGTTTTTGTGATCGTTGTGGTAATAATATAATAAAAACAAACCCTTTGTACATTTTTTTGTGAACTCTGGTAGAAAATTTTAAAAGTTTCCATTGTTTTGGCATCACTAAAAAAATTTGTTAGATCATTTCTGTCATTGCCACGAGCCTGCATGAAAAATTTCAGATCGATTGGCTCACGGGAAAGGGGGTAAAAATCGATCCAAAATTTTGTCGACAAGCAGACACTACCAGTTAATATAAAGGCAGTAAATAAAGGGAGTAAAAGTTCACCAATAATTTAAAAAACAAATTTTTATGTATTAATTTATTTAAAGAAAAAAAATAATTAAATGAAATAGTAATAATAATAAAAAATAATAATATACAATACAAAAAAAAAGAATATATAAATAAAATAAAATAAAGATAAATGCATTCATAGCATTATAATACAGATAAAAGGTCAATGTTTTCTAACCGTAACCGTAACGAGTCAGTTGTTTTTTTTTACATTAAAATCATTTAAAACAGTTACCGAACGTAACCGGAACGTCCCAATACTTTTCATGTGAAAAAAAGGCTGACACGTTACGTAACAGTTACATGTCGCTAACTTGTTCTTTACACAGGCTACTGCTTTTGCAGCCAACTTCAAGTCTATTTATATAGTTTCGTAAGCATAACTGATAAAATTGTTTCTATTATTTTTTGCTGTAAGTAATAAATTATAAATATACTGAATTTGCAAACTAAAATGGATACATATATTGGAGGTGCTTTAATACAAAAGAGTTAACGAAACAAAATAAAAAAACAAAACAACTCTACAACATCAAAAATGGCAGTCATATGTTCTTCAAATAGAAAAAAAAACTGCAAGTGTGTTTTGTTGGCTACAAAACAAAAATAGTGTTGACAATATAACAAAATATGTAAAAGAAGTTAGTGCTATGAAATATTTTATTTTGTTTAAAAAAAAAATCGCAAAATGAAAGGCTATAATTCCATTAATAATCAAAAGGCGTTAAACTAATTTATTTATTTTTACGTTGTACTAATGCATTTTAAATAAGTAAAAGTAATTGTATATTTAAATAAAAATGCATTTGTATTATATGTTGCTGTCGTATTCAGAAAAATCAAGTAGCTGACTATCTTCAATGTAAATTTACCAAAGTTTTTTTTATTGCAATATGTATATAAAACTTAAAAATTTAATATTTTTTATTGTGTATTAACTTATTATTCTGCGATTTTCATTACATCACAAAATGTTACAAATTGGCACTACTGTTTCAAAAACAGAAAACTTCTAAATCAGTTGAAAACAGTTGATCTGTAAAACTGTGTGTGAAATTGTGTCAAATAAAATTACAAATATTAATAAATATAATACATATATATATATATTATTAATTTTGTTAAGAATTAGCACAAAATTGATTTTCCATTTTGCATTTCATTTATAAAGAATTCTGCCATATTTTGTTAAAGGGAAAATCCATTTTTGTTATATTAAAAAAAACAGACTTGCATTTAATTTTTCCGTGACTGCCTCAATAATTGCGTAGATGCCACCACAATATTTTTTCTAATTAAAACAGTTGATCTGTAAAACTGTGTGTGAAATTGTGTCAAATAAAATTACAAATATTAATAAATATAATAATACATATATATATATTATTAATTTTGTTAAGAATTAGCACAAAATTGATTTTCCATTTTGCATTTCATTTATAAAGAATTCTGCCATATTTTGTTAAAGGGAAAATCCATTTTTGTTATATTAAAAAAAAAACAGACTTGCATTTAATTTTTCCGTGACTGCCTCAATAATTGCGTAGATGCCACCACAATATTTTTTCTAATTAAATATTAACCAATATATAACTAGAATTATGATTTATTCCGACTAAAAAGTTCCAATTAAAAGTTATTCATCACAATTATGAATATTCTCAAGGAATTTCTTTCTCACGGAAAATACATTTCTCGAGAAAAAAATTCCTCCAATTATAAATTCCGCGTGAACAAAAAATGATTAACTGGCATCATCGAATTTCGAAGCCACTTGCTTTGCTTATTGACAATTTATTTTCTATTTTTTGTGTGTGTGCAAACGACCCTACAATAAATGTCCCAATAAACATTTTTGTTTGCTATCAACTTGAGGTGCATTTGAGATCAAATACATTTCTCAAATCTCCAACGTTAATTCTCAAATGCCCTCAATAGTTCGAATATAGTCTTCTCAACTTAAAAGGCACATTTTTTATATGGCGATTTTCATAGTTATCAAATTGAGAAATTTGTGATTCTCAACTTGATAGCAAAGAAATATTTCCAATCGGTATCAAATGGAAGGTACGGAATTGCCATATTAAAAAATATTATACTAATTTTAGAAATGAAAACAATGTACTTTTTTTAATGTTTCAATTTAATTTCATTATATATTTAACATTACTATGTATATATCTAACATTAAATGTACATATTATGTACATTTTTTAAAATCTAGAATTAAAAATAAATGAATTAATTAGTTGTACATTTTTTGAAAAATTCGACAAAAAGCAAAAATAATTAAAAATATATCAATGATTTATTTGTACTTTTTTGGCATTTTTTAATTTAATTTATTATTTATGACATATTTAAATAATATCTCAGACTTAACACAAATCGTATTCAAGTTGAATAAATGTTTGGTCTCAAGTGGAGAAATGTGTTGGATATCCAATTGAGAGTAAAAATGTTTCTCAAAGATTGGAAAAAATGTTAAGTCTCAACTTGATGTCAAGTTGAAAGCAAACAAGGAGAAAAATTGTTCAACCCAAGTTGAGAATTACATTTGACATCAATTTAAGAACTTAACTTTTCTCCAACATTGGAGAAATAATATTTCAATGCATACTGGGGAATGACCGAAACTAACACATAAACAGTTTTTTCCTATTTGAAAAACATATGACTGTCATTGTTGCTGTTGTAGCGTTGTTATACCCTCCACTCCAGTGTGCAGAGGGTATATATAAGTTTGTCATTCCGTTTGTAATAATTAGAAAAAAAATTTTGGACCCCATAAAATTTATATATTTGTGATCCTTATAACAACCGGAGTTGATATAGCGATGTCCGTCTGTCCGTCTGTGGAAATCACGATGACGGCATCAATCCGGCAGCTAGGGTACTCGTTGACATAAAAATGATTCACTAACATCCTGAGAAGTTTGCTATTTAAAATCGTTTAAAATCGTCCAAGACTTGAAAAAAAATAATTTTCTATGTTGTTCTTGTCACGATCACGCCCTCAATAGTGCAGCTACAGTGATCAGTTTTAGTGAGAATGATTCACCAAATTCATTGAAAGATTTCTACTTCAAAAATCATTAAAATCGGTGGAACAGGTCCAGGGAAATCTCTGAGAAAGTAAAAAAAAATGAAAAACATGATATTTCTATATTGTTCTTGTTGTTATTCTAAATGTTGCATTGTTTTCATAGCTGGACTTGTTGTTTTTGTGGTCGTTATGGTAATAATATAACAAAAACAAACCCTTTGTACATTTTTTTATCAACTCTGGTAGAAAAATTTAAAAGTTTCCATTGTTTTGGCATCACTAAAAAATGTGTTAGATCATTTCTGTCATTGCCACAAGCCTGCCTGCAAAATTTCAGATCGATTGGGTCACGGGAAAGTGGTTAAAATCGATCCAAAATTTTTTCGACAAGCAGACACTACGAGTTAATATAAAGGGAGTAAAAATTCACCAACATCTAAAGCAAATAATGCTAAAATACCTAGTTGTTAATAAAAAAAACAATTGGGCAATTCACAATGGGTAATGTATCGTTGTATCTCTTGTATCGTGTATCACTTTACAATAGTGTAAAATTGTTGTTGGTAATTTTCACTGTAAAATCTGATACACGATCCAACTTCATTTGCTATGTTTAGTAAATGTTGTATATTGTATCGTAACATATCAGTTCCAAGTGAATGCCAGTTTTTATGAAAAAGAAAAAACAAATACATAGAATATTATCAGCATAAATAATTATAAAATAAAATATGGCAAATAATGCAAATAACGCAAATACATCGATAAGTTTATTTATATAAAAATTAATGTTTATATTTTTAGTATGTATTTTCTCTTTCAGTACCAACCAAAACATTTAACATTTTTTTTTTCATTATAAATTAAAATGCAAGAGGTACGTAACTAAAACTCCAGGGTATATCTCACGACCAAAAAGCAAACACTGACAAGTGTTTTCTCTTATACAAAATAGCAGAAGCGACGAAGCGATCTCTCCTCGTTGGATCGAAAATTACTAAAGAAAGCGTTTTACAATATGAAAATACAACTGAGTGTTCACAACAAATGATTGTATTGTGTATTTCAATACAACATACAATATACAACACCTGTTGTGAATTGCCCAAATGTAAATTTAGCAAAAAAATTTATGTATTAATTTATTTAAAGAGAAAAACACAAAAATAACGTTTGATGTTGTATTTTTTGTGTGTAATATTTAAATATACATACATACACATATTAAATAATACAAATAATGTACATATATTATATACATATATGTATGTAACTGCATGTTAGAAATAAATCGGTTATTTTATTTACATAAAATTCTGCAGTATTTTGTTGTGGGGAAAATACATTTCTTTTGTATTAACAGAGTGTCACTTCATTTTGCTCAGCGTGACTATGCCACAGTAGATGCCGCCATAATTTTTGTTTGTTCTAATTAGCTTTGCAATAGTTATTTCTATTTTAACATGAATGTTAATATTTTCAACTAGATATCATACAGAACAATGTTAAGAGTATACACGGGTTGGTCATTTATTTCATACGTTTTTTCATTATTCTTTTACAAATATGAACATAAGTTTGGCATATTACCCACCAATCTCACATCACACTGCAAGTTCGAAAAACTCAATACACTCACATTTTTTTTACTAATACACACACATTTTCCGCAGTGGTCACACTAATGGCACCAAATTTTTCGTGCGAATAGTGGCAGACACTAACGATGATTAATGTTACCCTGTTATAAATTTAATGCAAATTTACTGGATTCTGTAAAATTGTAATTAAAGTTTTAACTTGTTAAATCTATTATAATGATTTATTTTTTGAAATGCGCATACAAAAACGCAAGTTTGTTAATTATAGAGCATAAATATTATTAACTATTATTAAAATAATACTAATAATAATAAATGTAAACATTTTCCCTCAAACATGTGCCTGTATAATAAACTTGGTAACTCTACCTAAAATAAAATAAGAGAGAGAAGTATACAAATTTTTTCAAGTTTACGCTTCGACAACATTTTAAAAATGAGATTGCAGTCAGATGTTTGAGCATAAAAATTAATGGCGATGGATTCGACTAATTCGAACAATTTTTCGTTGATAATACGTACACAACGATTTTACAATTTCAGTTTGATGTAAGATTGGGGGTTAACTTTTTGTTGTCTTTACAAAATAGAGTTACCGAGTTCGTCAATGAGTTTTTTGCTTACAAAACAGTTCTACATAGTTATATATAATTATTATTCTGCTTTACCTATAAAATATCTGATTGCGATTACATCTCATTTTTAAAAATTGTTTATAATTAATAAAGCATTATTATTCACATAAATACAAAATTTCACATTTTAAATTTTCCATTCAAATTTAAGAAAATATCAATTATAATAAAAACTGAAAATAAAATTCCCAATTATAAATTAAAAAATATTAATTGAATTTCAGAAAATCATATCAAAACGTGGGAAATAATAATTTTAAATTTAGAAATATATTTACACTTAAAAAATGTTTACATTTAAAAAAAATATTGCCATTCAGGAGATATTAATAACTTTTCAGTACCGCGATTCAGTAACTTCTTTTAACGATAGTCGAATCGTAAAAAAAAAGAAAATTGCAAAATTATCAGTATAATTTTTAAATGATATTCGATATTGTTAAAGTCAGCTGTTGTTGTTATCTAAACGACAACCATTTTTGTGTTGTTTATTCAATCGATAAAAACTTAAATTTTTAGGTTGAAATGTCGTCATACATAAATAAAAATCATGAAATAGTGAAAATATTTAGCTTTAATTAAAAAACTTTTTTATATAAATAAAAAAATTAAATAGCATTTCAATTCATTATTTCATTTTCAAATAAATAAACAGAAATATTAGTAAAAAAAATAAAGATATTAAACATAAACATAAAATCATCCTGTCAAACACGAAGTAATTTGTTTTTTTCTATTCTTTGTGTTTTTCGCTTATTTTGACAGAGATGCCACACCTTTACAATTTAAATAAATAGAAAAACAGATTTGTCGATATTAATTTAAATTCAATGAATTTAAGAAAACCTCAAATGATATTTAAGAATTGCTAACATAAAAATTGTTACATAAGTAAACGTAATTTTATGAGAATGTTATTTTTTATATATAAATTTTCACAATTTTTTTTGGATGAAAATTTGAAGTTTTTCAGAAAATAAAGATAACATTAAATTATTTTATTTAAAATGTTTGGGACTTTTCGTTTTTTGCGTTTTTCATCCCTAATTTGATTATTTATTATTATAAATTTATTCTCTATGTTTTCAAAATATGGCAATATTTAAAAAAAAAATTTAAAGAGCTTTTTTTTTTGGTTATTATTTTGTTACTCCATCCGACCTATATGGCCACAATGAAGAAATATTTGGCCAGTTAAAAGAAACTATACAGCCATCTCCAATTAGCACGATTTAATGCATATACCCACTCTACACAACCATTACCTTTGCAATGGAGGTTAGGGCGAGCTATTTAATTAGCAAAAACTAAATTAAACGAGAAGTTATGTCATATAACCGGAAACGCATGCATATAGGTGTATAACCAAAATGCATGCCGATCAGCAACCACGATGACCAAAAAGCAAACACCGAAATAACTCCGAAATAATAGAAAAGAAGAAAACCAACCCAAAGAATTTGCTGAAATAATTTGGTATTAAGTTTAACAAATTGTTTACTTTTTCATTTACATTTATTATCAAGACTCAAACCGAGGTGGAGGGTATCAAAGATTCGGCACAGCCGAATTTAACACTCTTACTTGTTTACACTTAAACGTTAACATATTTGCGTTTGTAAATATTTGTGTTTGTAAATATTATGGGTTAATAAAATGAATTTAATTGAAAAAAAGAATTTCTTAAACAAAATTTCAAAACATGGATCTGACACTTTAAGGTTTTGTTAAATATATGTTAGAGATTAACTGTGTGAATTTTTAAGTAAATTCCTCCGCCAGAATTTTTTTACAAGGATTTTTTTTGCGGATTTCGAGAAAAATTTGATTTTTGTGAAATATTCAGTAAATATACTCTTTCTAACTATATACTCTGTATTAAAATTAATCACTTTTCAACTTTTATATGTTATATTTGATCTTAATAGCCTAAGGTTTCGGAAAAATTAATATGAACTCATAAACCCTTTTGGACTTGAGGTCGCATATGTCCCCAAGCTAATAAAAGACAATTTATACAAGAAATTTAAATATTTGGTAAGTGCTGCTTAATTAATTGGATGTGACACTTAAATTATAATAACCAAATGTGCAAGTCTTCCATGCTAAAAATTTGGAATAAATCGAACGATGGTAACCCATTCCTTGCCGAAGCCAAACTTTGAATTTTGGCATATTTAAAACAAGTAAATACCTAAAACTAATGTATTGTTCAAACAAACTTGATGAAACTCTTATTATTGATTGGGAAATAAAATTCTGCTATATTTTGCGAAAACTTACCTTATGTGCTCGTAGAGAATTAGTTCACTTTGATAAATACAATTTTTTTCAGTTGTTTAAGTATTTCTGCAGAATTTTTATTATTTCCTCCATCGACATGGGAATCTAATGAAGATTTTAAAAAGAGTTACAATTTCTGCTAGGAATTATTTGTAGTAAACGATACTGCCAGAATAAGGTTTAAATTCATAAAAGATTTTAATAATGAAGAATCATACAAAAAACAACATCCTTCCTGTACAAAGTCAAGTTTAATTTAACAGTGTTGAGTTATAGTTCAACAATGTTCTTATTTTATTTGAAAACGTAAATATAGTTTTTAAAAATAATATAATTTTATAATAAAATTGGTTTAATTTATATTCGCTAGCAATAAGCCGACAAAAGATATATCACAGTGGAATATTTTGATACCAGGAGCACTGAATAGTTAAATAGCTAAATAGTTATTTCATCGAGTTTAATAGGAAAACTCGTTTTCGGTAATCTTTATTTAAAATTTTCTTAAAAACCAAAGCTGGCCTTTGCAAATAATGGGTTAGCGTTCTCGGATTTATCCAAAATTTTAGGAACGGAAGATATACACATTTGGTTATAATATTTTAAGTAACGCTTTTAAAAATTCAACATTATTTTCAAAACATTTGAGTTTTTTTAATAAATTGTGCCTTATTAGCTTGGGGTCATATGTGACCCCAATTCCAAAAAGTTATTTTTTCCAAAACTCTAGGCTATTGAGGTAAAATATAGTATTTAAAAGTAGAGAACTGATTAATTTTTGATATAAAGAATTTAGAAAGATTACATATACAGAATAATTCACAAAAATTCCATTTTTCTCGATATCCGCAAAAATGAAATCCTTGTAAAAAAATTCTGGCAGAGCGATTTACCTACAAATTCACACAGTTAATATCTTACATATATTAAACAAAACCTTAAAGTGCCAGAGCCATTTTTTAAAATCTTGTTCGTGTTAATAAAACAGAACTTCATATTTGAGTACTCATAGGTAAAGAGACTATAAAAAAATTATGGCTTTAATCAATTTGTTAAAGTTGAAAAAATTTTCGTCACATTTCATGACCTAGTGTTTTTTTGGCACAAAAGTGGTCTGGGGCATTTCCTATTTCTTGGCGAGTTTTTGTTCGATTTCGAAGCTATATAGCTTTTTGAAAAGATAATTTAGTACTGATATCTACTTATGTAACAAATTGTCGCAAATATTAAACTGTAAAACGAAATTTTCATAAAATCTGAAGAAAGTGATATTTTCCCCATATAAACACACTTGAAATTTTCAATCGATTTCCGGCGTGACTCTGCTTTATCCGATTATCCCCAAACTTCACATTTATTAGTTTTATATATAAAGACCACTCTAATGATCATATTTGGTAAAGTCACTAAATTTTCGTAAAAACGTTTATATACAAAATTTTAAGAAACTTTGTATAATATTTTTGTTTTTTATTAGATTTAAGAAGATTCAAAAGAAGTTTAAGATGGGTGCTATGACTAACAATGTTTCTACAGAGTTTATTTTTGGGGCACTAATTAATAGGAGTAACTAGCACTAATTAACCCAATGTGATGTTGGATGATGAATTTCAATTTATTGTCGATTGGTTTTTAATAAAACACTTTTATGGTTGATGGTTATGTTCAAACAATTCTACTGACAACTCTAGAGTGAGTACAAATCCCTCAATCACCTAATACTATTCTCTATATGTTCGGTTCTTATTGAGTAAAGTCACATACTTATAGTCCAAAGATTAATTCGTATGTCGAGGGTTCACAAATCTATCTGTTTGTGCGCCACAAAACTCTCAGTAATGTTCATTATGTTCACGAATACATAACACTCTCACCGTTCAGAATAGAACTAATGTATAAATTTGAGTAATTTTTGGTCTATAACCGGTACATATTGTAAAATAAAATATATCAAAAAAAAAATATTTTAATTTCCGTAACATGATATAATTAAGTGCTCTATATTTTCATTTGTTTTCTTATTACTCTCATTGCCTATTACAAAATATGAGTTTTTTTATAAGAAAAAAATAATATATAATTTTTAAAGTTACGTCACTGCTTTTATTGATGTGTAAACATCTATACGCGCAGGTGGGTAAAAATATATTTCACAATACAATCACAAAAACAGCGTAAGATGTAAGACATAAGACAAAATCGGTGTGACTTAAGGTTATATAATAACCTTTTTGTTGCTGTTTTCTGCATTATATTTCTTCACTTTTTATAAACATTTATAATTAATTTCCTCAATCATTTAAAAGTATTGTTAACGTTATAATATATTGCATATAAATTATACAATTATCACTCCATTTAATAATAATGCTAATGGAAAATGAATAAAACTAAAAAATAAGCGAATAGCAGTAAAAAGGAAGTGTTTGGAGATAAAATGAAGGCATAATCATTGTTAAATGTTTGGATACAAGATGAAGGCACGATTTTTTAGGAAGTGTGTGGAGATAAAATCAGGGATCAAATAGCGTTATAAAAACGTTTTGTTCTAAAACAGGGACCTAATTTCAGTATTCCATATAGAATGTTGCAATTTTATTAAACATTTCTTTTTATAATCAAAGGGCGCGTTCGGTGTACCATGAATTGACACAAAATACCATCAATGAATTGCTGAAACCATATTTGGTTTTTGTGTCTGGTTCATAGAATATTTATATAGGAAAAATGAGCCAGATGTTGTTCTAAAGAAAAAATCTTTACAACAAGAAAATTTTTGATGTGTAAACATCTATACGCTCAGGGCGGAAAAAATTTATTTCACAATACAATCACAAAAACAGCGTAAGAAGTAAGATGTAAGACAAAAACGGTGTGAGGTATGAGTGTATTGGTAAAAAGATTATGATATGTTATAACCTTTTTGTCGCTGTTTTCTGTATTATATTTCTTCACTTTTTATAAATATTCTTCCATTTTATTAAAATATATATAATTAATTTCCTCAATCATTTAAAATTATTCACAACATTACAATTTATTTCATATGTATTAAACAATTATCACTGCATTTAACATTAATGCTAATCAAACGTAAAGGAAGTGTTTGCAGCTAAAATGAATTCACGATTTCGTTAGGAAGTATTTGAAGATAAAATGTTTTAAAAACGTTTTGTTCTAAAGCAGGGACCTAATTGTTATTGAATTTTAAATAGAATTAATGTTACCTCCATTTTGCTTTTATACACTTTATATTTTTGTATATAATTAGTTTTTTTTTTTTTATTTTTGTAATATATTTTTTTATGTTTTTTTTTTTTTTTTTTTTGTTTACTTAACGGAATGCATATACATATCACTTATTGTCGTATCATGTGGCCACTATGTCAACATTGTAAAACATTTTGTTCAAACATATCCATGGTACAAAATGTCACCTACCCTTCATAAATTTTTGAAGTGTAAACATCTATACGCGCAGGGGGTAAATTTTTATTTCACAATGCAATCACAAAAACAGCGTAACACAAATCGGTAACAGCTGTAACACGAATCGGTATGTGACTTATGATTGTGTTGGTGAAAAATTATGATATAAAATTGTTTTTTATGCCACTTTTTTAAAAGCGTCATCTATGTATCACTTATAACGTTTATACTGGGATATTTTTAACGTTTTACAGCAAAGGGTTGTTGAATAAGCTGAAACAGTTTTTGCTATAAGTGATACATAGATGACGCTTTCTGTTTGATTTAAAAAAATGACATAAAAAAATCTTTAATTACTAGATGTTTACACATCTCCCCTGTGATCGGACTCACATGATTTTTAATTCACGGACCGTAAATAATATCCAATGCCCTTTTGCCGATTGGTGAGCTATCAGAGGAAGCACAAGAGGATAGGAACAAAGATTTCAAAAGCTATAGGGAATACTTTGCGCGTAAAAGCAGCAAACTAAAATCTAATGAAGATATATTTAGTTAATACATGAGTAAAACTAATAGAATAAATACACACAAAATACCACAGTTAGTATTGGAATTACAAATTCTACCCGAAGAAGACGACAATGATGATGAAGTGATTATAAATTTAATAATAATGATAACGAAGATGATGATGATTATTATCATGGCGATGATGTTGATAATATTGATGATGATATTGAAAATATCTTAAACCATTAAATACCTAAAATATGATCAAATGCATATTTCTGTGTCACAAGCATCAACCGCCTAAGTCGATGTAATGGGGCTTTATTACATCGTAGGTCAGCATATTTTTATTAATAACTTTCTAAAAAACAGTATTAGAGAAATGGGGACTTCACGTAAATATAAATTTTTTTAGTTGAATATGATAGCATACATAACTCAAATCGTCGAAAATCATGCTTTCGAGAAAAATAACTGTTTAAATAAATGTAATGGGGCTTCATTAAGTCTTAGGTGAATATGTTTTCATTAATAACTTTTAAAAAAAATAGTGTTGGAGAAATGGGGATTTCACGTAAATAAATAAAGCGTTGTTAGTAGAATATGATAGCGTATATAACTCAAATCGTTCTCAAGTCGACTCAGTCGGTTATTGCTTGTGACCACAGGTTTATAAATTTTCTTAAATAAAAAAATATTTTCTATCAATTTTGTTTTTCAAAAACCATTTTTTTCACTAAATAATGCATAGTTATTCAAAAATATATAAATTTTTGAATAATAATTGGCTTCCTTGAATTAATCCTCAGTTTACCTATGTTTCAACCCACTGTCAAGGACAGTATGAAATCTGGTTGGCCTGTGTTAAAGCCATAAAATTTAATAAGGAAAACATGTTGCAGGATTGCAGGAGGCTGTGTATAAAGCCTGTGCTTAAGAAGCCAACTATTTGGAAATGTTGCTGAAGCCAAAAAATTGTGGAACATAATATGTATATATGAAAATAATTGTATTGTAAAAAGTAATTATTTATTTTGCTTCTACTTTTTAGTAAACATTGAATATTAATTTGTTTGTATAGTTATTAATGTTATTAAAAAAAGAGAAAAAAAATTAAATTGAAGGAAAAAAGTTATTTTATATGGTACTGTGTGGGATTAGAACATGGACGAAAAAGTTGTAGCGCCAGTGCTCTATATATTTGACCACCAAACGTTTGACGGCAGCTCTGGTAATACATTATTTGTAGTTGTTATTTTTTTATGGATACATTAAAATATATGAAAAAAACTCATGCCTGCATTGCTTGGCAAATGAACCCAGTGAAAAAATTTTGGCCATTGCCAAAAAACATATATTTCTGTGTCGGATTGAGAAAAATTTGTTTTGAAACATGTAATAAACGTAGAACTTTAAAATTCTTTACTTTTACTATGGATATGCGTAGGCTAGTGGTTAGAACTTTTCCCTTCAAGTCTTTTTTACACCGGTTCGAATCCTGCACAGACTCTAGTTTGCACCTTGTGTGAAGATTGTTTTTTTTTTAATTTATTTGTCCAACAGAAATTGTAATGCATGAAACACATAGACGACAGCGGCTACACGACTACAGCCTGTCAAAAATAAAATACACACGTTTATATGAAAACGATTATTTTGACACCAACACAGCTACACGGCTACATGACAACTTTTGTCGCTGTAGTCAACTTATGATAATTGTAACGGCCGTTTATTTTTGGTGACGACTGTACTTAACAAAAAATGTACAAGTCACATTAAGCGCAACGTTATTTATTTTGCAATGTAACATTTTTGCAAGAATCCCGTTTCGTCAGTATGAGATTTGTATATATGTTTGTTTTTTTTGTGCTGTACCATTTAATAAACAACACCTTATATGGTAATATCGTTTGCCAATTTTTTTTGTTGCAAGAGAAGAAATTCTATTTTTAAACAGTTTATTCATGTGTAAAGCTTTTACTCGTTCTCATTCCCACCCATGTTGTCAGCCATTAACATCGGCTTACTTTGTTCTACTCATAGTTAGATGTAGTATTTTTTTTACATAGGGAATTTAGTGAATGTATGAGAATTGGTTACACGTATGAATGAATATAAATGTTCTCAATGAATGGTTGCGAATTTTTTTTTGGAAACAGGTTTTTATCTTGTGATGAATGAATGAATGAAGAAAGGTTTGATAGAAAGAAAATAATTTTTGATTGGAGAGTTGAAAATTGATCGTTAATGTAAGAGGTTGAGGAAAAACCCTTCTAGTAAATTTAAAAATGTAGTGTAGAAAGTTAAAATAAATTAAAGTGTTAAGGAAAATTTAGGTTAAAAACATAAAAGTTTAAGAAAGTTAAAATGTAATTTTAAGGCATTAAAGTTATAAGACTAAAAAAAAAAAAATATGAAAAGTTCGAGAAATTTAAAGAATTTAAGAATGTTAAATAAGAAAAAAAAACATTAAAGTTTAAAGAATTAAAGAACTAAAGTTAAAGGCAGTCGAGTCAGTACCACGATCTATATTTGTTAACTGGTGCTCGGTAGAATACTTTTAAGGAATTTGCTGGTGTTTAAATATTTTTGCATGCATAAAAACCAAACTTAAGAGCAGTAATTTAAACTTTGTTAAACTGCCGCTGTCATCAATCAAATACAACAACACATATGAACAAAAACTAGCGATAATCACAACAATACGAAGGACTTTATCAAAACAACAATAAAATAAACATCAAGGAGAAAAGGTCAACATAATCAAGGTGAACATATTTTAAGCTAAAATGTCGTCGGTTTCGTACAGTACCGTTCAGTAGGTACACATCATATATTTTGTATATTATTATAATAATTAATAACTATTTTATAGTTAATTATAAAGGTAAAATTTGTTCTAAAACTAATATTTTTCTAAGAAAATAAAAGTGTTTTAACTAAATAAATTTGTCTTACTATAAAATTTAAATTTAATATAAAATTTGTTAGATATAAAAATTTACTAAATAAAAAAAATTTTTTTAAGAATAAAATTTTGCTACATATAAAATTTGTTTAAATAAAAAAAATTTTTACTAAATAAAAAAAAAAAACATATGTAAGTATAAAATTAAACTAAATAAAAAATTTGTCTAGATATGAAATTGTCTACAATTTAAATTTTCCTAAATTTAAAAATTATCCGAAAATTGAATTTTTCTAATTCTAAAATTTTTAATTATAAAATTTAAACTAAAAATTTTCTAATGCTAAAATTAAAGCTAAAATTACGCTAAAATTAAATAGTGCTAAAATTCAATTGTGCTAAAATTAAATAGTGCTAAAATTCAATTGCGCTAAAATTAAATAGTGCTAAAATTCAAAATGCTAAAATTAAAATTTTGTAAAAACAAAAATTTAAAATTTTCCTAAAATTAAAATTTGCTGTCAAGGAAAATTTTTTTTTGTAAAATTATACTTTTCCTTAATTTTTCTAATTATTATAAAATTAATTTTAAATTAAAAACCTTAAACGGAAGGTTAAATAAAAGATTTTTATATAACCCAATGTAGACAAACCAAACCAAACTAATCTTTTTATTTATGTGGGTTACCTCCAATTTAGATGGAGTAGAGGTAACATGGTAGGGAGGGCAAAGGGGGCATAACACCTCGTCCCCAATCCCCGAGTAAGTATGGCCATTACTCCTATAGCGACCGTTTTTTTACAGTTTTTTTAAAATCGCACGTGAAATACTGTAGTGCGGTTTCCCTGGGTCTTAACAAGATCACACCCCTCCGGCGAGCTAGGCCCCCTGCCAGCACGTGCGACCCGTTAAGGCTCAGGGAAACGGAAGCGGAAATTCCACCACCGCCGTACCATTACATAATTTCTATTTTTGTTGGCTACAACACTAAAATGGTGTTGACAATATAACAAAATGTGTAAAAGATATTAGTGCTATGAAATATTTTATTTTGTTTAAAAAATTAATCGCAAAATGAAATGCTATAATAATTCCATTAATAATCAAAAGGGATTCAGTAAAATATTTATTTATTTTTACGTTACTTTCAATTCAATTTATTCATTTGTTAAATGTTATTTACATTTTTTCATTATATAATACATGTACAAAGAGTTCAAGATTTAATCTTTTTCTACTTAATAATTTATCAGAATTTTTAAAATTCATATACATGTATACATTGTTTTGGAGGAAAAAACTTACAAAAACCTATTTAGAAATTTTAAATAGTTTAGATAAAACTTAATCTACTAACTTACTGCCTACTACGCTGGAAATAAACCATTAATATGTGCATGTTCAGAGTTATTGCAACGAAGATAAAAGTTTACCGAGAGTCTATGTCATTTACTCTCCACTAGTTCTATATTTGCGAGTGCATGGAGTCTGTGGGTACAAAAATACCAAGGAAGGTTATAAATCATTTTAAGTAATTTGTTCTGGGCTATTTGGAGTTTTTTAATGTGACATTTTGCACTATTTGCCCAAACAGGAGCTGCGTAAAACATAACCGCTTGAAAGATTGCTTTAAGTATAATTTTTTTGTTCGTTATATTTAATCTTGAGTTTCGATTTATTAATGGGTACAACATACGAAATAAAATATTTACCTCATTTAAGACATATGGTATGTGATCTTTAAATTTCATTTTAGGATCAAGTATGACACCTAAATATTTAACTTTTTGTTCCCATGCAATTAAATGATTGTTCATGTTGATACATACTTAGGGGATATATCAAGGTTTTCGTTTCCTCGTAAAAAATATTGCCTGTGTTTTCTCACTGTTCAACATAATTTTCCATCAATTAAAATATGTCGAAAACGCTCTTTCCAAGTTAGTTATAACATCAACAGCAAACAATTCCCAGCAGAGAATTGCCGTATCATCTGCAAAAATTGACATTGTACAATACTCCAGTTGGGGGAGGTCGTATGTATATAAAGTATAGAGTATTGGTAAAAGACATGAGCCCTGTGGGCAACCAGCTGGGACATTAAAACTTTCTGAACAGTACGAACCAATATGTACTTTGAAACTGCGAAGAGAGAGAAAAGCTTGAATAATTTTTACCAAATTTAGGGGAAAATTTAATCGAATCATCTTATAAATTAGCCCGTTATGCCACACTGAATCAAATGCAGCTTTAACATCGAGTAGTACCATTCCCGTTGATTTTTGGTTAGCAAAATTGGAATTGACTAAATTCTTTATTCTCTCTAATGGTTATACCGTATTGTGTTGACTACGAAAGCCGAATTGATGAGGGGCTAATATATTATTAGTATCAATGAAATGAGATAATTTTTCCTTAATAACTTTTTCGAGAATTTTGCTGATGGATGACAATAGGCTAATAGGTCGGTATGAAGAAGGACAATCAGCTGGTTTGTTAGGCTTTCTGATTGGGATAACCTTAGACTCTTTGAACGCTTGAGGAAAATAACAAAGTTTCAAACATGCATCTATTATAATCGTTAGGTATTTTATTGCTTTTTTGGGGAGGGCCTTTAAACATCTGTTATTTATACCATCCAGACCCGATGACTTTTTTGGTTTCAACTTTTGTATAATGCAAGAAATTTGCGAGACATTTGTTGGGGTATAATTTGACAAGTTCAAGGTTGATGATTGAAGAGATTGGAGGGTATTATTAACTAGGGATGTCATTTCAGTATCTCCAATATTATTCTGTGGTTTGAAGCAAACGTTTTGGCTAGCATTTCGCATTTTTCCAGATTTGTTGAATAATGAGAATTATTTTGCTTTAGAATTGGAATATTCTTATTATTTTTCTTTAAAATTTTTGTGAGGTTCCAAAATGGGGGAGAACCATAATCCAGAGTAGAAAGGAGGCGATCCCATGATTTATTT
The DNA here is from genome assembly GCA_963682025.1 of Cordilura impudica. Lineage (NCBI taxonomy): Eukaryota > Metazoa > Arthropoda > Insecta > Diptera > Scathophagidae > Cordilura > Cordilura impudica. Next base: position 228,548,833 of record OY821517.1, read on the forward strand.
TTAAATGAATCCATTCCTTTTTGGATAATTTCGTTGAGCATTTTCACTTTATAAAAATCATCAAAGTCTCTGAAACGTTGCCAGTTTCGCCTTGTTCTATTTCTTTGCTGAATCAAAGTTTTCACATAAGGGGGTAACGATTTTCTTGGATATGTGGGTAATTTTTTGAGTACACTGGCATTAATGCCATCATTTTTAAGATTTTTCAAATTTGCTAACATGAAATCGATATTATCCTCATGAACACTATCTCTCGTATTTGGTAAGTTCATATGTCTACTGAGATATCTGGAATATTTTTTCCAATTTGCTTTATTAAAATCAAACTTTAACAAAGATATATCATTTACATTGGTAGTGAGTATTATTTTAACTGGCAAATGGTCGGAGCTTAAGTCATTTATAACGACTGCTGGCGATGTTATTTCGGGTGTATTAGTTTAAAAAAATCAAGGGTAGAACCTTGTCTGATAGAGTTAGAAGATACGTATGTATGATCGCTTGGATAAATAATATCTATTTCGTATGACTCTACTACAACCCCCAAATCTGATGTCTACTGTTAAAATCTCCGCCAAGTATATATTTTTGATCGCTATTGATTGTAAATTTCCGAATATCTGAAGCAAAAAGGAGTTTTCTATTATTATCGGAACCTGCTAATCCACTTACAAATAAGTAATTGTATATTTAAGTCAAGTTTATACAGAATCATGCATGTTTTTCTATTTTAATAAAGTAAAAAAATATAATTGGCACTACTGAAATAAAAATGCATTTGTATAAAAACAGCTGTTATATGTTGCTGTTATATGTTGCTGTCGTTTTCAGCTGACTACACGACTACAATTGCAGCCAACAGCATTTGTAGTCGTGTGTTCGTGTAGCCGCTGTCGTCTATGTGTTTCATGCATAAATATTGAAATATTCTTGTACTTTTAATAATTTTGTAATCTTAAGTTTTGTTTACAAAATTCATTATCATAAAATGTGAAATGTTGCAAGTTAGCTTAAATTTTAACATAGCTTAACAATTAAAGAAGTAGAAGCAGACTTGGTTTCGAAAAATTTTTCAAACAATATTCAAACAAAAAATATTTATTCAAAATTGTTAATTTAACTATTTTCAAGTCAAGTTAAAAAAAATAATATTTAATTTTTTCGAAAAGTGAAGTGTAGTGAAACAAAAAGTATTGAATTTTTTTAAAAAAGAAGTTCCAGTTAACTGAGGTAAGTAAAGTCTACATATATTCTTTCATTTAAAAAATATATGCTATATGAATTGTGATATATAATAATATGTAAATAATTATACCTTGTACCACTATATGTCTGGGTACAACGACTTTGTTTGTAACTGATGTGCTTAACTACCAAAAATATTTAACCTAGACCCAGCTTTCATTATAAACATTTTAATTTTCTTTTGCATGCAAATATAAACAAATAACGTATACATTTAAAGTTACAATTCAGAAGTAGCACATATTGAAACCTACCTATGTTAAAACTTAAGCTAACTTGCAACATTTCACATTATATGATAATGAATTTTGCAAACAAGACTTAAGATTACAAAATTATGGAAAGTGCAAGAATATTTCAACATTTACAATTTCTGTTGGACAAAGAAATTACAAAAAAAAAACAATTTTCACGCAAGGTGCAAACTAGAGTCTATGCAGGATTCGAAGCGGTGTAGAAAAGACTTGAAGGGAAAAGTTCTAACCACTAGCCTACAATCGACCTGCTGAATATCTTTAATAATACAAAACTACATTAAAAACGTTTTATGCATATCCACAGTAAAAGTAAAGAATTTTAAAGTTCTACATTTATTATATGTTTCAAAACAATTTTTTTTCAATGCCACACAGAAATATATGGGTTTTTTGGCAATGGCCAAATTTTTTCACTGGGTTCATTTGCCAAGCAATGCAGTCATGAGCTTTTTTCATATATTTTGTAATGCATCCATAAAGAAATTAACAATTACAAATAATGTATTAGCAAAGCGGACGTCAAACGTTGTGGTGGCATAGAGCGCTGGCGCTACAACTTTTTCGTCCATGTTCTAATCTCACACAGTACCATATAAAATAACTTTTTTCCTTCAATTTCATTTTTTTTTCTCATTTTTATTTCTCCATTTTTTTTTATAACATTAATAACTATACAAACAAATTAATATTCAGTATTTACTACAAAATATCAACAAAATAAATAATTACTTTTTACAATACAATTATTTACATATATACATATGTTCCACAATTTTTTGGCTTCAGCAACATTTCTAAATATTTGGCTTCATAAGCACAGGCTTTATACACAGCCACCTGCAAGCCTGCAACATGTTTTCTCTATTAAATTTTTGGCTTTAACACATGCCAACCAGTTTGCACATCCTCTATATTATACTATAATTGAATTAAGTATATCAAATAGTAAAAATGTGACATATATATACCATTGGTCATCAAAGGGTTAAAAAAAAGTTCATGCATTATAAGGTGAAAATAGGATGGAGAAATAATAGAAAAAATACTTACACGAGAATGACTATCAAGTAATTCTAAGACGAAGAGTTGGGGTAGGCCGCCATTGAATCCTTCGGTGCAAGTAACAGTTAAGGAAGTCATCGATATATTTGTTAAGGTACAATTATGAACTTGATCTGGACGACCTAAATGTTAAAAGGGATTGAAATTTTTTATTAACAAAATTATTTAAATAAAAACAATTATAAAAGTTACGTCGGTCTAGATGATCTCACCGATACTCAATATCATGATTTACGATAAACTCTAACCAACTTAACAGAAGTTATAACATTATCCCAAATGAAAATAGTTATACCTTATAGGTAGGTGCACTAGGTCGAAAAGTGATCCGATCATACAAACCATTTTTTATATTATGGTTTGTAGTCTTCAAAATTTTTTATGTGTGGCCTTTAAATGTTGCAAGTATGGAATATCAAGCGAAACAACAATTAGCTATTTTTGTTAAACGTCATTATAAAAGTGGTAAAGTTTTGCCGCATTACCAGCCTTATATTCAAAGCAGTACAGCCAATCGCTCCATACGCCCAAAATACACACCGCGGACTCTTTACAAACAAATATTTATACCCTTCACACCTCAGTGGCAGAGGGTATATATAGGTTTGTCATTCCGTTTGTAACGCATCGAAAAACTAATTTCCGACCTCATAAAGCACATATATTCTTGATCCTTACCACAGCTCGAGTCGATATAGCGATGTCCGTCTGTCTGTCTGTCAGTTGAAATCACGCTCATTCACAAAAGAAACCAATTATGATGCCCGATTTATCCCATTTTAAATACTAACCTGATCCAGATTATTACAATCAATATTATTCTAAGTTTAACCAGGTAAATGGTTCATTTTGTAATTTTTTTTTAAATTTTAGTAAATCTTATAAAGCATAGAAATAAGAATAAAAATGATGTAAAAAATTTTTGGATAGCTTCTATAATTTTTGATCGAACACCGGGTTTGATTTAGTTTTAAATACATCGTTATTTTCATTTAATTGTTTTGATATTTATTTCTGCAACAAATTTTGTTTAAAAAAAAAACAAATGATTATAAATAATACTGGTAAAAAAAAACGATTAAATTTAAATTCAAGTGGTATTAGAATTTAAAGGCTAAGGGCCGTATGCAAAAAAATTAAAGTGTACTTCTTTGGAACTTGGTCATAGCTGAGCTGCTGAGGGAACTTAATGAATTAGGATTCAAAGCCTAGGCTAAGCAGACATTCTTTTTATCTCTGTCTCCGGCTTCGATCAGAACACAATCTAGGAGTGTATGCAGCAGGCTCTGAATTATACCCTCAATTGGTGTCAGAGAAAAGGGTTATCTTTGAACCCATCAAAAACCATACTGATACTCTTCCTAAACGAAGGAAGCTCAACCTTGTGGACAAAGTCTGAACGGCTTGACAATAGGGTTCTCGGACGAGGTCAAGTATCTAGGGGTCACCCTGGATAAATCCGTCACATGGAACAGCCACTTGGATTTAATTACCAAAAATGCCACCAGGGCTTTATATGTCTGTCAAAGACTATTTGGTAGAACGTGGGGTTTAAAGCCCCACATGATCTACTGGTCGTTTGAAGCTATTGTGAAACCAATGGTTACTTATTCTGCTCTTGCATGGTGCCCGAAGGTTGAGCAAACTTATGCGAAAGCAATCCTGAACAAGGTGTACTGCATTGCCTGTATTGGTATCGCAGGGGCGAACAGAACGTTTCCAACTAATGCTATCGGCATCATGCTTAACATTACACCATTGCATATTTCGATCATCGAAGATGCGTGCATGAGTGCCGTACGACTTCAGGATTTTGGTAGCATGAAGGACGGTGACCTAAAGGGTCACATGAGAGTCGCTAAGCTCTTCATCCACGACCCGGTGGCGAGAGTCACGGACCGAATGCTACCAAAAAAGATATTCATCAGGGAATTTGAAACCATGATATTGGAACGGAGCGCATGGATCAGTAGGACCTGGTAACCGGTGCAAGGTTCTCATGTGTGGTTCGCAGATGGCGGGCATATTTGGTCCCAATTTTCAACGTGCCTTACCGTTGGGTAAATACCCATCCATTTTCCAAGCGGAGATCTTCGCTATTTATATATGCGTGAGTGAATGTCTCAGAAGAAAGACAAAAAGGGCACTACTTTATATAATATCCGACAGTCAGGCTGCACTAAAGGCAATAATGGCCTACAACGTAACGTCTGAACTGGTCTTGGAGTGCATCGAAGGGCTAAACGAATTATACAGATGCCACAAACTAGTTCTATGCTAGATTCCGGGACACGAAGGACACGAGGGGAACGAAAGGGCCTATTGCCTAGGCAATCGACGAGCCCGTCGTGTGTTTCAGTGGGACACATAAAAGATAAAATGAGGGAGTAGAGAAAATCACAAATTGCCGAACACTGGGACAAAAGTCCACTTCAACGGCAGGCTAGGAGATTTATAACTCCATGCAGTATTCAATCGGAAAGACTACTTACCGTTGATAGGAAGGACCTAAGGACCTTATCGGAATTCTTTAGAGGACACTGAAATCTTAGATATCATATACGAAAGAAAGGACAATCTGCTATAGACACATGTAGGTTCTGCGAGCATGAGGTGGAAACAGCAGAACACATTCTCTGTGAATGTCCAAGACTAAGTGGCAAGAGAATCCTTGCACTTGGAGGATACACTGTATCCCCTCGGGACATATGGAAACTAATGCCAAATGGGGTAATTGGCTTCATAAGAAGCCTTAATCTTTAGGACAACCATGGGCTGCACAAAAGATCAAACTGGTCGCAGTGCGTAGAGCCTTCTTTATCTAATTAAATCTAATCTAAAGTGAACTTCACATAGACTTCATTGTATCTTTTTCATACAAAATTTATTGATAAAGTCTACTTGAAGTGCACTTTAATTTTTTTGCATACGGCCCCCAGTATCGGCAATTGTAATAAAACGATAATGATAATGATTATTGGTTTGAATACTGAATTTAACACCCTTACTTGTTTTGCCTTTGTTTAATTTTTATATTTGCTCGAAAAAATACAAATCAAAAAATCGTTTATTTCTGCTTAAAAAAATAAAAATCATGACATGAGTCATTGACCTAGTACAACGCCTTTTTTTGGTAATCCCAACATAGATAGTAAAGATAGTAAACAAAATATATTTTATTAGTTTCGGATCTTTTTCGGAATACTTGTCCCTGTGTTATATTTTAAAATCCCTATTTTTGTTTTAGTGAATTTTTTATATTTTCCACTAGCGATAATCAATTTTTTTCAGATCTTATTATATCAGTTTGTAACGCGTCGAGAAATGAATTTGCGACCCCATGAAGTATTTATATTCTTCATCCCTATAAGAACTCGAGTCGATAAAACATTTACCTGGAAAAATTAGCATAATATTATTTGTCATTATTTGGAGCAGGCTGCTGTTGAAAATAGGATAAATGAGGTAATCTAAAAAAATGCTAAAAAATCAGTGTGTTTGCTGTATTAATAATTTAGTAATGTGTAGCTATATCAGATTGGTTACTTTTTAAATTTTTTGTTTACATTTATGATTAATAGCTAGTGTAATAAAATTTCTGAAAGACATTGACAATTTCTGAAATACACTTGATGTTTTCTGAAATACATTTGATAATTTCTGAACTAATTTGATACATTCTGAAATTCAATTGATCATTTCTAATGAGTTGATGCTTTCTGAAATACAATTGGAAAAAGTGTAGATCATTACTTGTGGTTATTTTTCTACATTGTGGTAATTACTTTTTGGGCTGAAAAATTTATTTTTGCTTTTAAGTAATCGTATTTAGTCAAACACATTATAATTTTGTATATTCTTTATTATAATTCATAAGTTTATAAATAAAGTTCAGTAAAAATTGATACTTTTTCTTTATGTTAAAGTACAATATAGATTATATGCAAATTTTCTAGAACAACCAATGTATTATCAATCAATTCACCTCGTAAATGTTGGCACATCTGCAGTTTAAAAACAATAAAACATTAGAAAAAATTTTTTTTTATTTATTAAATATTAATATTATAATTAAATTATAATTATTAATATAAGATTTTAAGGAGTACTAGCAACAGAGGCTTTCGACTCCGACTAGGTTATATATACGTTTTAAATAAGATTTTGTAAATAATTTTCAGATATGAATTTTTACATTAATTTGATATATTAATCACATGTTTTTTTTGAGAAGATCTGTTGGTATATTTGTTCCGAATAGGTGTGTTCTGGATTTGTTATAGGTTATGCACTCGCCAAGGATGTGGGTGACATTAAGTTGTTTGTTGCAGGTAGAGCAAATAGGTGCAGAAGTTCCATTGTACAGATGTTCATCTGAAAACTTACAGTGACCAATTCTTAGCCGAACAAATGTAGTGGTTTCTCTCCTGGTGCAGTTTCTTGGATATGATGGTTTTTTCCCAATTGGATTTATATTTTTGTACCTGTGTTGATAATTGGACCAATTTCGGGTTTTATCAGACATCAAAAAATTGGAAATGGTGTTTAAAATATCGCGACCTTCCAAGTCGGATAATTGAGTAATGGTCGTCGTTTAGCTTCTTCAGCAGCTGAATCAGCATATTCGTTGCCTAATACCGACGTGTGACGGTATTTTAATTTTTTCCAAATTTTGAATAGATGTCTTTCTGATTTCGTTAATTATGGGTGAATCATATTGAGTGTTTTTGATGGCAAGTATTGATGATAGAATATCGGAGCAAATTATCATTTTGTGAGGCGAATTTGATTGCAAAAAGTATAGCTAAAGCTTCAGCTGTAAAATTGGAGCAGTCGTTATCGATGAAGCCGGTGGATATAAGACTGCCGTCTTGAGTTATTGTTGCAAATGTAGTAAAATCAGTTGATTCCGACCCATCGAGTAAAGACACGTCCAACCGGTGCCCAAATATCTTTCTGCGATATAGTTAAGCATTTGTTTGTAAATTGTTGACGAAGTTGAGGTTTTAGGCAAGTCTACTAACGATAGAATAAACGATTTTTCACCTCTCAGCCATGGAGGTTCGGTTCGCTACTTAATAAGTATAGGTTGAATTTGAAGGTTAAGATTTCTAGAGAATTTTATGCATCTAGCAATGGTATATTCCCGTCTAGGAATCCGTTTACATTTTTCGACTTTATGACCTCTTGATATAAGATTCGGTTACGATTTATGAAAAGTTTTGGTATGAGTTTGTAGGTTAACTGCATGGTGCGATCTTTTATAGAGGGCATGCCTGCTTCTACCAAAATGTTAATAGTGGGGCTAGTGGGGACACGGACCCTGGATCAATTTTATATGAGAAAGGGCGTACCACCCATAAATAGGTAGAGCAAAGTCGATTTTTGAGAGCGTGATTGATCGAGTTATATTTATCATGGTGGAGATATGTATCATAAAGTTTTTTGATGTTAAATATTTAACAATATTCAACCTCGAGTTCAAGTTTTTTCTCAATTGTTGACAGTGTTCTTTGAAGGTAAAGCCTTATCGAAAATAACACCTAATATGCGTAAGTAATTAACTCTTTTGATTTTAACGTTGTTGAATTCAATACCAAAAGAAGACCAATTACGTTTTTTGTATATGTGAAGTAAGGAACACTTCTCGACAGAGCGTTTTGTTCCAGATTTTATGCCTCATTTATCTATTTTCTCCAAAATATTTGAAAAAATCTCCTTAACTTTGTTGTTATCATTAAGTTTTGTAAAGATAACGGCATCGTCAGCATAAATACCGTGTTCGATATGTTTTTGAGCAGTAATTATTTTGCTTAATTCACTAAAAGCTATGATAAATAAAACGACTGACAATGGCGATCCTTGTGGAATTCCATTGTTTAATGGTAGAGTTCTAGAAAGCAGTCCATTAATTCTGGCTTTCAGTCGACGATGGCACAAGAAATTTTTTATTAGAGCATACATATTTGTGTCTGTTTCGCAATCAGCCATTTATTTTAATATTACGTGGATTCCAATGCGATCAAAAGCGTTTTCAAAGTCAGTAGAAGGAACACTTATATGATTTCTGGTTGATAGAGATTTTGATATGTAGTTCTGAAAGTAGAGAAGAACGTCGTCGGTTCCTTGTTTCTTCATAAAAGCAACTTGATTAGGTATTATATAGTTCTTGGTTTTAATAAACCACATAAGCCGTCTTGCTATAATTTTTTCTAGGACTTTACTGATACAACAAAGCAAGGAAATTGGTCTAAAACCAAATACTGTGTGATGATCTTTGTTGGGTTTAGGGATCGGGATAACGACTGCTGTTTTTCATGCTTGTGGATAAACTTTTTATGCGAATATATTATTATAAAGTAGGACCAAATGACCTTTTTTTTTGACAAACTCAAGTTTTTTTAACATAGGATCTTCTAATTCCAAAATGTTAACTGGTGATTCAATTTTTTTTGTAAACTTGTTTAAATTTGGGGTGTTGTGTAATTGTTTTATAGCACTAGATTTGGTTTGTTGAAATTGTAACGAGAATTTACTCTCAGCTGACTGTTTTGACCAATTTAGTGCAAAACCGTTAGCAATATCTAAAGAATTAGTGAGAGTAATTGAACCTGACTGTATGTTTTTGATTGTGTTAGAGTCCCTTGCACCTGTAATTCGCCTTATATCATTCCATATAGGTTGGGAGGAAGAACTACGGTTAATTTTTGAAGTGAACTTTTGAAGACAAGCGGTCTTACTTTCTTTAACAGTTCTCCTGAACAGAGCATTATGTTTTTTATATAAAATCAAGTTAGCATCATTTCTCTTGCGCTTGAAGTTGTGCCAAAAATGTTGTTTTTATTTCCGTAAAGAACCCAGTATGGAGTTCCACCAGTCTACATGGGCCTTAAGCGCTTACCTTTCGTCTGGGGGATACTAATATTTGCAGCTGATCCAATACATTTGACAAATGATGCGGCCTGTTGGTTAATATTCATAGTTTTTTATTTTACAAACATTTTCGATTCATTTTTGTTGATATAAAGGCCAGTTAGCTGATTCTGTATTGAAGAGCACAAAGAAGCAAGTTGTGAGGAGCATAACGTGATAACTACACTAGAAAATGTATTATGTGTGGAAAAATGAGTAGGGCAACAGTTATTTAGTATGGTAAGATCTTCATTTATAGTAACATTTTTGACTATTTCACCACGAGAATTAGATTCTGTTGAACCCCAAAGTTGAAGTCACCCATAATTAGTAATGGACAGCTTAAGTTCCTTATCAACGTTTTTAATCTTTGCTCAGAAAAACTTTGGTGGATGGTATGTAAGTGCACGCCACAATTAGTTTTAACCGCTATCAATTTGAATAGCTATGGTAGCTATATCGTGATTGTGTGGAATAGATTTTTTTACGAGGATTGCAATACCTTGTTTGGCTGTGATGTTATTAGCCAAGTTATGAAAGAAACCGTTAATTGTTTTGGAAAAATAATATTGTTATGAGTAACAGGGATGTGTGTTTCTTGAATAGAGATAATGTCGGGATTACAGTCCTTTATTAAAAGTTGTAATTCGTGGTAATTATTTGTAAGACCATTTATATTCCACTGTATTAATTTTAAATCCATATTGAAAATTATTTCAACAAATTAATTTTCAACCACAAACATTATTTCTTCTTGTTCATTGTATGTTGTGTTGAGATTTGGTGTTGATTGCTTAGGCAAATCGATTTGGTTGTGTGTTAAGTTGAGTGTTTTTTTATATTAGTTGATTTAGTTGTTGCTGTTGGGTTGTTTGTTGCTTGTTGGTATTGTTTTAATATTCTTACTTGATGTTGTTTTTTCTGGTTTTGCTTCCTGTGTCATTTTTTTTTTGGCGTAACAATAGAGATATTTTTATTGGAATATGATGATTCAGTTTTGTTATTTGTTTCTGTAGATGATTTTGTTGTAACGATTTTTGGGTTTTGAATTTGCTTACTTGTAGTGTTAGTACTTGTGGGTTTGTTGTTAATGTTAATATGATTTGTATTTTTGTTGGTTGTAACTTTGGAGTATGATTGTACTAACGGCGGTGTAATTGTTTGTGTTTCGTACTTTTCTTTAGCAGTTTTTAAAGTGCATTTTTCTCTTGTTTTAATATTAATAATTTTTTTGTGCTTTAAACAGCTTTGCATTCTTTATAGGTAGAGGGGTATTCGTCGGAACCGTTAATACAAAAAGAGCGTGAATTATGTGTCTTTATTTTATGAATTTGGTCTTAAGACTGTGCCAAATTATGGTCTTATTTTTTTCTTAAGAAAAAATTAAAACAAAATAATTTCTTTGTAAAAAACACCTTTTAATTTTATTTAAATATAACAACCTTTAGGTTTGTGGTGGGTCTTAAGACTAACTTTTACAATAATCTTACTTTGGTATTTATAGAAATTCTTAATTCTAGTTATGATGACATATGGTTTTACAATCTAGGTTATTTTAGTTTTTATTGTTATACATATGGTGGGTTTACAATTTGGGTTATCTTAGTTATGCTTACATATGGATTTACTTTAAGTGTTTTAAGTGTCTAAATGTATTTATGGTTTATTGCTTAGGTCTTGGTTTTTTCTTGGTGGTCTACAAAAATAACGACAGTATAAGTGACACCGTTGGTATTTTTGTGGATTTGTTTATTTTTTGTTAAATGATTTCCGGGTGGTTTTACTAAATGTTTTATATTGCTTAGGTCTTGGTTTTTTCTAGGTGGTCTACAAAAATAACGACAGTGTAAGTGACGCTGAAGGTATTTTTGTGGATTTGTTTATTTTTCGTTAAATGATTTCCGGGTGGTTTTACTAAATGTTTTATATTGCTTTTGTCATGTATTTCTGTACTATAATATTAATGTCGTTGTTGTCTGCGATGATATCTAGTTCGGGTTGCGTGGAGGGCGAGTACGTAACTCCTCCCCCTATTGATATGGGATTCTCCTGAATTCTGTTGATTTTTATATAGCCGTATATTATTATTATGCTTAGAATTAAAACTATGGCTATTAGACTTGTGTCTGAGATTATGTTTCTTATTTTAAGTTCTCGTATTTCTTTAATATTCTCTACTTCTTTTATGATTATTTCTTTGAATGATGGTTTGTCTGTGTAATTATAATTTACATTTGTTTTGTCTTCTTCGAATTTTTGTATATATATATTTTGTTTATTTGAAAATTGTTTATCTTGGATTAAGATTGTACAGTTTATGAACTCCAGGAGTGTATTATTAAGTATTGTATGGATTGTCTCTGTTTCGTTACATTTTGATGTGATTAGTAGTTCTCCTGGGTTTTGTATAAGCAATGTGCCGTCATTTATTACTTCTATTTTTGTATCGAGATCTTTAATTAGTTTACAATTGTTTTTAACTACGCAATTGCTGCTTAGTTTAAGCTCGTTGAGCATTTTATTTTCTACAAAGGAGAATGTGTTATTTTGTATTTTAACAATCTTTTCTGATATTTCATCTATTTTTTGATGGTTTTCGTTTGTGATGGGTACAATTGTGTATTGTGTACATTCTATGCTGTTAGTTGGTAACTTAATTGCTAGTATTATTGAGTCGTTATACATCATGACTCCTATCCTACTTAATTTAATTTTTAGAAAGTCAATCTCATATTTATTGATTTCCTCTGCCGTTAGTATGGATGGGTGTAAGGTGTTGTATTTCGCTGAGGCTATGTTGTCTAATATTTCGTCAACTTTGTTCTCTAGGTATTGTAGTTTCAGTAATTGGTCGTGGTACGTTAGTCTACTGTAAATATCGTTAGTATGTGATTGTATATTATTTACGTAACTTGTTATTTTGTTTCTGTCGTCAAGTATTGTTTCTTTTAGTATTGAGATTGAGTTATTAAAGTTCGTATTTATTTCGATTTGTTGGTTTATAGTATTTATTGTTTGTAGGTTGTTAATTCTGTTGTTATTGAGACGTTGTTCGATTTGTTGTCTATCGTCGTCGTTCATAGTTCCAAAGAGCCATTTTTGGGCGTCTCCCACTATATTCAGGATGCCTCGCTTTTGTCTCTTGTTATTGGGTGTTATAGACCTAATTTTTGCTTCTATTGTTTTTATTTGAGTTAGTAGATGTTGTTTTGTATCTACTGATAGGGTTTTTATATTCTCCTGTATGTTATACAGTATGTTGCTTAATTCATGTGGTTTTATAATGTGTAATATTAGATTCGTCTCATTGACCATTTCCACGGTTTCTGTTGGTAACATGCAGTATCCGTTAGTTGCGGTTATCGGTGTTAGCGTTATCGATGCTGCAGTTAGGGGAATTGTCATCGTTAGCATTAGTAAGATTAATACCTGCAAATTTGGATGATCGTTTTATATTGGAAGTATGAATATTCCGTAGATTTGCTTTTCTGTATTTTGGTTGTTCTTTGTGCCTGACATTTTTATAATTTTTTATAAATCCGATGTCCCTGTTTTCATTGTATGTTTCCCTGTTTGCATTAGCTTTTTCTAATCTTGTTTGTTTTGCTTTTGTTAGTCTTTGAAAAATAGTGTTATGATCTACTTTAAAATTCTGTACCTCGAGTGGTGAGCATTTTATAGTGCTATGGAAGTTGTTATTGTAAAGTGTGATTGCTTTGTTAATTTGTGTTGTTATTGGTAATTTCTCCTCAAGGTTGAGTGTTCTAATCTTTTCTGTCAATGTATTATTGAGTCTTTCTATATCACTATTACCCGTGTGACTGTTTGGTTTTGTTGCATGGTACTGAATACCTTGTTGTTGTAGAAACTCCCTTATTGTTTTAATGTTAAATTCGTTATCGAATACGAATTTGTTAGGTTTTCCTTTTAACGCTATGAACTCTTGAAATTTGCTTTCGAGTGTTCTTTGATTCCTATCTGATAGATACAAACAAGTAGCGTGTTTCGAAAACTTGTCTATGAAAATGATGAATGAATGTTTGCTATTCACGTATGTATCTACGTGAATTATTTCATTTATCGTTTTGGGTGTTTCTGTTAAATAAAATTTGTTTTTGATTGGGTTTCTATCGTATTTCCCTCCGCTGCATATATCACAATTATTTATGATCTTATAAATTTGCGTTTTGAGGTATGGGTTGTATATTAGCGTTTTTAGCTTTTCGTATGTTGCTGTTATACCGCAATGACCGCTTTCATGCTTATGAAAAAGTGCGATCTGTGTTTTTAGTTCGTCCTCAGATTCAATATTTTTTGCTATAATAGAGCATTTTACGAACTTGATGTGGGGATTTTCTGAATATTCCTTTTCTATAGTTTTATAGAGTTGGTAATATTCGCGGTCGTTGAAGTAGGAGTATATTCCCACTTTTCCTTTCGTCAATTCTCTGCGTAGGATATCGAGTGTATACCCTTTATCCATATCGTTTCTTTCTATGTAAATGATTTTGTTTCCAAAAATGGTTTTTATTGTTTCGTCCTTCTCTTTTATGAGAATTATCTGTGTTTTAAATCTATTGACGATCGTCTCTAGAATAGGTACATTGTAACCTAAGTCCTCTTCTTGGGAATGGACAGTCTGTACTTCTAACGAGGCGTTGTCGTCTTCTTGCTCTTCTTGAATTTCCTGGGTTTCCTGAAGATATATTTCATCTTCCCAGTGATGTATTTCATCGTTTCTAATCCTGCTTAGGAAATCGGCTATATTGTTGGTTTTGCCCTTTATATACTCGAGAGAGAATTTATATTCTCCTAGGCTTATAAGCCATCTTTGGAGTCTTGGATTTATATCCCTTCCCGAGTATTTCGTCATTAACCATTTGAGTGGTTGGTGGTCACTTTCCAGGTCAAATTCTCTACCAAATAGATATGGCCTAAAGTATTTAACCGCCCACACAATCGCTAATAGCTCCTTTTCTATCGTTGCATAGTTGCACTCGTGTTTATTTAGGGTACGAGATGCATATGCGATAGGGTATCCCTCTTGTGAGAGTACTGCTCCTATCGCGAAATTGCTTGCGTCGGTTGTGACTTTGAATTTTTTGCTAAAATTTGGGTACCTTAATATTGGTGAGTTTGTGACTAAATCTTTTAGTTTTTCGAATGCTACTAAATATGCAGGGTCGTTAATGTTGATTTTTTGATCCTTTTTTAGGCATTTTGACATTGGATACGCGATTTTCGCGTAATCTTTTATAAACTTCCGGTAAAAGCCAGTCATCCCCAAGAGAGATTTTATCGGCTTTCCCGTAGTCGGTATTTTAAGTTTTCGGATAATTGAAACTTTATTGGGGTTTGGTCGAATACCTTGGGTCGTAAGGACGTGACCCAAGAATTGCGTTTCTTTCTTCAGAAAGTCGCATTTATCAACCTGAGTTTTCAATTTTGCCTTCCTTAGGAGTTGAAATATTTCCCCCAAGGTGGTTATGTGTTCTTGTAGGGATGTGCTGAACACAAGGATGTCATCCATATAGACGACACATGTCTTGTTTATGTGGTCTCTAAGGACCTCGCTCATTAGCCTTTGAAATGTAGAGGGGGCATTTTTTAGCCCAAATGGCATTCGAATGAACTCGTAATGTCCCGATGGTGTTGAGAAGGCTGTTTTCTTCCTGTCTTCTTCCCTGACCAGTATCTGGTGAAAGCCTTTTGCTAAGTCGAGAGTGGTAAAGTATTGTGATCTTCCTAGCTTATCTAATAATGAGTTTAAGTTGGGGATGGGATATTTGTCGTCTACCGTAAATTGATTGAGTTTACGATAATCGATGACGAGTCTATATTTTTTTTTGCCCGAATTATCCAATTTCTTTTCAACTATCCACAATGGGCTATTGTAGGGTGAGTTGCTTTTCTTTATTATGTTCTGTTCTAACATTTCTTTAATTTGTCAATTTATTTCTTCCTCGTGTATCTGTGGATACCTATATGTTTTTGAGTAAAGTGGATTATCGATGGTTGTGTTTATTTCGTGGTGGATCTCATTCGTTGCCGAGAGAGTATCACCTTCTTTAAAGAAAAGATCTTTGAATTTTGCAAGTAACCTTTTTGTCGTTTCACTTTCTTCAAAATTGAGGTGGTCGAGGTTGAAATCTGTACAATTTTCTTGTAATAGTTCTAATGTGGAAACGTTCTCGATTTCCGTTGGGTAATTGTATTCTTCGAAGTACAATTTTGTTCCCAACATATTAATAATTTTATTTTCGCAATCAATTGTTGCCTTTAATTTCGTAAGGAAATTTTGCCCTATTATGCCTGAAAAATGGGAGTTGGAAAAGTCTATTAATTTCCATTTTAAGGTCCCTAGGCACCTGAATTCTTTTGGGAATGGCGTGATGGTAGTGTATTTTACTTCATTTAAACCGTTAATAGTTCTACAGAATTGGGGTTTTTCCAATTCTGTTTTTGGGTATTGCTCCACTAGTATAGTAGTTTTTAATATGCTAGTTGTGGAGCCCGTATCGATTAGGCATCTTATTTTCTTTTTGCCTATTGTAAGAATTATTATGGGGAGTGTTGATCTAGAGGCTGCATTATAAAATTTACACTCTCTGTGTCAGATTCAACTTCTTGTATTGTATCCACTTCCATATATGTGGGGTGATTTGTCACGTTCGGTTGTTGCGCATCGACGCTCATATGTGACGTTTTTGTTTGTGCCGAATTATTTGTCTTATAATTCTGATAATTCCGTTTGTAGTATCCGGATTGATTTTTATTATATTGTTGAGTTTGTTTATTATCGTTATATTGTGTTGGTTTATTAGTGTTGTTTTGTTGTGACCTATTATTATTGTACTGTGTTTGTTGTTTGTGTTGTGTTTTCTTCCTATGACGGTAGTGTATCGTCCTAGGGTCATCTAAAGCTCTAATTCTAGTGTAATTTGTTATAACTTCGTTTAATGTACTATTTTGGTCGCTGTGTGATCGTAATGGTACATCTATCTTCTCAATTAAAATGTTAACTAGGTCTTTATCGACTCGATTTGGCTCATATATTTCTGGCCTCGTCTCGTCGTACATATATATCTTATTTAGCTCAGATTTGCTCTTTTCAAAATATGTAAATAATTCTCTAAGGTTACTCACTTTAACGTTTCTGCATCTGCTGAATATGTCTGAGTATGTTGTTCTTGGTCGGTGGTGATCTATCAATTTCGCCTTTATCTGGTCCCATGTTGCATCCGTTCCTAGTCCTCTAATGTAGTCGCCTGCATCGCCGCTAATTTTCTCGTTCATGATTATGGCGGTTGCCAAATTTATCAGTTGCTGGTTTTCTCTAGGGCATAGTGCTAAGACTGCTTCTACTGATGCTATGAAGGCTGTTGCATCGTGGTCCTTATCAAGGCTTCTCAATTGTCGGAATTGTGTTAACAGATCTTTTGGTGTTAACCATAGACCTTGTTGTGGTTGTGCTTGTGGTTGTTGCTGCTGCTGAAGTTGTTGAATTTGCTGAAGTTGCTGTTGTACTTGCTGTTGCTGGAGTTGTTCTTGCAATTGGTGAATTGCAGCCTCCTGTCTTCTTATAACTTCATTAAGTTCGTCTTCGTGGTTGACGTTACGATTTTCATTAAATCGGTCTTGTAGCGACATTTTACTTTTTCCTTTTTCTCGTAGCTGGAAGCGTAATCTGATGTTGCTCAAGTAAGGTTTGGAAAGCACTAGTAATACGTTTTTTCTTCAAGTTTTCGCTGATTCCACGACCGGTTTCGGTAGTGATATCTAAATTTAATTATCTTTATCACTGAAGGGTCCCTTGGGATTTGCAGTGAAAATTTTCTTTTAAATTCTTCAGAATTTAAAGGCAGTTGTGTAGGTTTTTTTTTTTTTCAAATTAAATTCTTTAGAATTTAATTTCCGCAACTGCGCCAATTATGTGTCTTTATTTTATGAATTTGGTCTTAAGACTGTGCCAAATTATGGTCTTATTTTTTTCTTAAGAAAAAATTAAAACAAAATAATTTCTTTGTAAAAAACACCTTTTAATTTTATTTAAATATAACAACCTTTAGTTTTGTGGTGGGTCTTAAGACTAACTTTTACAATAATCTTACTTTGGTATTTATAGAAATTCTTAATTCTAGTTATGATGACATATGGTTTTACAATCTAGGTTATTTTAGTTTTTATTGTTATACATATGGTGGGTTTACAATTTGGGTTATCTTAGTTATGCTTACATATGGATTTACTTTAAGTGTTTTAAGTGTCTAAATGTATTTATGGTTTATTGCTTAGGTCTTGGTTTTTTCTTGGTGGTCTACAAAAATAACGACAGTATAAGTGACACCGTTGGTATTTTTGTGGATTTGTTTATTTTTTGTTAAATGATTTCCGGGTGGTTTTACTAAATGTTTTATATTGCTTAGGTCTTGGTTTTTTCTAGGTGGTCTACAAAAATAACGACAGTGTAAGTGACGCTGAAGGTATTTTTGTGGATTTGTTTATTTTTCGTTAAATGATTTCCGGGTGGTTTTACTAAATGTTTTATATTGCTTTTGTCATGTATTTCTGTACTATAATATTAATGTCGTTGTTGTCTGCGATGATATCTAGTTCGGGTTGCGTGGAGGGCGAGTACGTAACTCGTGTACATTCAGTAGGCGAATTTGGTGGCAATGCACATTTTTCGCACAATGGATTGTTTTTACACCATTTTTTAGTGTGTCCAATACGTTGACAGGATTTGCAGTGCATATGATTTGGTTAATATGGTCTTACCTTTACTTTGTGTCAAGATATATCCAGTTTATCAGGGGTAGAGTAACGGTCGAATGCTAGGAAAAGTACACCACTGGAGTTAATTTTTCTTCGGATTTTTCTTTTAGAATTTGTAGACTTCAACTACACCTTGTAATTTTAGTTCGCTATTTCCTTTTCGGGAACATTGTTCAGGTAGGGGGCATAGATAATACCTTTAGATACATTCAATTTACAATGGTATACACAATTAATATTGCAAACTCCTGGTAAATTTTTGTTGATATTAATTTATCGGCACTTTTTGGTTTCCAGTGAGAATCAGAAGGTTACCGTCACGAAGTTCGAAAAATGACAATATATCGGTGCAAACTGATTTTAGAGAACGGTGAACCAAAAAGCAAGAATATTCGTGTATATTTTTGTCTCCAACTGCCGACAGAATGACTTTAGAATCAGAATGAATGATATTTAGAATCAGATTTTCGAATAATTGGCAATTCTGGGAATATCTCTAGCATATTTTGGTTTGAACTTTTTTTTTATGATGGGGGCCATCCGCTAATTCAGCATAGCGGTTGTCCCCCAGATAGGGTGGATACAGCACCACTACCGACTACAAATTAAAAATTAATTGAACGCACTATCCGAACGAAAAGTGTTTGTTTTCACTGTTATATAAAGTTAGAAGTGTTAAAAAAAATAAAAAATTGACACTCAGCAAGGAAGAGAATAAGTCAACTTTACGATGCAAAGGTTAGTCGATGACTGTTAAGGCCTAGTTAGCCACACGTTGTTAAAATGCATCCTTACCGTAAATGTAACTTTGGCATTTAGTGTAATTATAGAACGTAAAAAACGAACCGGCACACAGTGGACCATATTTTGAGAAGGCGACCAAAAATCATTTTTTTTGTTACCGATTTTAAAGTTATGTTATTCATTTGAAAGTAAATACTAGTAAACCTCGGGAGCCAAAAAATTGCGACTCTATCTCAACTATATCACAGCGAACAGGGTCTTCGAAAATGGGCTTTCTCAGTATTTTGCTGAAATTAAAAATTTCTTTGTAAATTTTTATTTTTGAATGACTGCAACTTTTTTGATTTAAAAGATTTTGTAGTGAAATAAATGTTGTATAATTTTGTGGCTTCCATGCTATTAATGTTAAAAATGTAAAATCACTGAGTCATTCCGAAATTTAAAAAAAAAAATTTTAAAAAAGGTCCAAATTTTCCGAAAATCTCCTACTTAATAGAGCATAACTCCTGCCAGTCAAAAGCAGTCAGAAAAAAACTTCTATAGTCCGAACCCTCCCCTATGCTCCTGTACCCCAATATATACCCGCCGGTTTCCGCCCGTGTGCACCAGAACAGTTTTTCTGACCCAAGGTTAGATATTTTCTGCAAAATTTATGAATACAAAAGTTGTCCACCATGTGGTTAGGATATATTAAGTTTGAGGTGATGTTTGTAACTGCCAAAAATATTGGACCTTTATCCATCTTTTATTAAACGGATCGACTCAAAAAACCTTTCTGAGTCGATTAAACGATGTCCGTTCGTCCGTCTGAGTGTTATGAATACAAAAGTTGGTCGTACCGGTGCACCGCGGTGTATTTTTTTGCGTGTCGGTAGAGTTGTCAGGAGTTGTTATATACTTATAAAAAAGGGTTTTATTTATTTATTTTTATTTATTCAGTCTATGGAATCATCCTTACAGACTACTTAAAGAATATGTACATTTATATTATAATTTATATATATAATTAAACATTTAACAAAATTGATATATAACATTTATTTAATTCAGTTGATTTAATGCATTTAAGTGTAATATAATATCTCTTCTCACAATATCCAAACTTTTATTAATAAACTGATACAGCATATTAAACTCATCACAAATTCTACGTAGTGGATTAAAATTAGCATAGTTTGTACAATAATATTTGATAGTTAGAAAGTTATAATTTCTTGACGATCGAAAAGGAATATTTATATTTATTTTGTTGATAAGAAATTCAGATTTAAGACTACCATTTAACAGTTTTAACAGGAAAGTAACATTTAGCATATGTCTGCGACTTTTCAATGTAGGAAGCTTAATTAGAGCCAGACGATTTTCATAAGATGGCAACCTCATATTAGGATCCCAGCCCAAACCACGAAGACAAAATAACAAAAATTGTTTTTGAACTGATTCAATTTTATTCGAATGTATATGATATTGCGGATCCCAGACTACAGACCCATATTCGAGTATTGGTCTTACCAAGGTAGTAAACAATTGTTTTGTCGTATACGGATCCGAAAACTCTTTAGCCCACCGTTTAATGAATCCAAGTACACCAGTAGCTTTATTTATTGTTAGCGAAATATGACTTCTAAAGTCTAATTTTTTATCCAGAAGTACGCCAAGGTCGTTGAATGAATCCACTAAATCAAGCACAGCATTATTCATGATATACCGACCATTAATTGGAATTGATCTTGTAAAAATCATATATTTGCATTTTTTGACATTTAGGTCCATTAGATTCATATTACACCAAGTAGTTAAACGATCAATATCATTCTGTAAAAGTGATTGTTGATCAAGATTGTTGAGGGTAAAAATTAACTTTACATCGTCTGCATACATTAATGTAGTTGAGTGTTTAATTACAGAAGGAAGATCATTTATAAATAGCGTAAATAAAAGAGGTCCCAAGTGACTACCTTGAGGTACACCAGATAATACTTTTATGTTGTTGGAATACGAGTTACGAAACTTAATACATTGTGTTCTGTCTTTTAAATATGATCCAATCCATTTTATCAGCAACATACCAAAGCCCATACGGTCAAGCTTAAACAACAATAGATCATGATTTACTTTATCGAATGCCTTGCTAAAATCATTATAAATAACATCTGTTTGTTTCATATTAATAAAACCATCATTTACCAAAGTTGTAAGCTCCAAAAGATTTGTTATTGTAGAGCGTGATTTGCAGAATTCATGTTGCGTTGGAGATATGATAGAGGACACATGATGTGACAACGTGTCATATATAAGTTTTTCAAATAGTTTTGGAATAGCACTTAATTTAGCAATACCTCTATAATTCGAAATACCAGCTTTAGATCCAGACTTAAAGAAGGGAATAATAAATGATTCTTTCCAAATGGGAGGAAAGTAACCCAATTTAAGGGATATGTTAAACATATAAGTCAAAGGAATATACAATAAATGTGCGCAGCGCTTTAAAATGCAACTTGGAACACCGTCAGGACCAGCAGCATACGACAATTTTAATTTTGTCAGGGCATTCAGAACTGTATGTTGATTGATGGATGGTATATTAATAATTGAAGATTCCGATATTATGTATGGATACAGATTATTAAATACTGTCGAAGAATAAGTTGATGCAAAAAAGTCTGCAAACATATTACTTATGGAGTTATCATCTGAAGATTCTAAATCACCGTACTTCATAACCGAAGGAAAGTCCGCAGTACGTCTTTTAGAATTAATAAATTTATAAAATGATTTTGGATTATTTTTTAGATTATTCCTTACTTTAATTAAATAGTTATTATAGGCCAATTGATTAGCAATAATAAATTCCGATCTTGATATCGAGTATTTCATATAATCTATCAATGTTCCATATTTTCTATAATTTTTGTACATTTTGTTTTTCTTATTTTTAAGTTGAGATAGATGTTTTGTATTCCAAGGAGGACCATTCGATTTAGGAGGTAACATTTTAGGTACAGATGCCGAGAAACATTCAAAGAGGTGATGATAAAATGTATGCAAACACAAGTCCAAGTTATCATTGCAACGAGATAACACATTTATCCAGTCAATTTGGAATAGATGGAGTTGTAAATCTTGGTAATTAGTTTTATTAAAGCAAAAGATTTTATCGCTGTGAGTTAACTTCTTTTTATGAAGAGGATAGGAACAAAAGCAAGATATCTCAAGTGTTGGATGGTATATATCTTCCGGATTAGAAATAGGGCTATGCCGCAATATTGAAAAGTCATTAGGTTCATTAACGAAAATAAGGTCCAACAGTCTACCAAATGCATTTGTGACGGAGTTGACTTGGAAAAGACTATTTTCCAATAAACCATGAATAAATGCAGCTGAAGAATCGGAATAATGAGATGGAACTAAATAATTGGTATCAGGATCAGCTTTCCAGGATGTAGACGGCATGTTAAAATCTCCAATTAACATTAATAAATCAGATGGTTTTATATAATTTTGGATTAAATCAACAGCTTTCAGATGATCCTCATAAACAGAAAGCGGAGAGTTAGGCGGAATGTATGAGCAAATAATGTATATGGACCTGTTATTAATTTTAGCTAAAACACATATAATCTCAATATGTAAAAAATCGTTTAAGATATTTTCTTCAGACGAAAATTCGTTTAGTATAGCAACCAATACGCCGCCACCAGACTTTTTTATTACATTATTACAGTGATTATTATTTTTATCAGATTAAATTCTTTCACAACTTTCTCTATCTTTTCTGAAAATTTGATATTTAGAGCAAAAAATCTCAGAGTTATTAACTTTTTTACTGAGCCAGGTCTCCGTAAATATAATAATATGATTATTGAAGCCAAAGCTATTACAATAAATTGACGAAAGTTTTGAATTCATACCTCTAACGTTTTGATACAAGATGTATATGAGTTTTTTGGATTTTGATCAGCGGATTCGGGAAGCCGAGCATTATCTTCTTCTCTATATATTATTGAAGCCAAAGCTATTACAATAAATTGACGAAAGTTTTGAATTCATACCTCTAACGTTTTGATACAAGATGTATATGAGTTTTTTGGATTTTGATCAGCGGATTCGGGAAGCCGAGCATTATCTTCTTCTCTATATATAAATTCACGTATTAATGCGTTTTTAGGCCAAAAACTGGCATCTACGATTTGTTCAAATAGGTATTCAGGAACAATTATTTTAAATGATGCTCTATTTCTGGAATTCATTTTGTAAACACTAATATCCTCAGGTATACAGTTTTTAATTTTAGAGATAACATAAAATTTCATCTCATCAGCTTTCGTATCATGTGCGAAACGTGTAGCAAATATAGTTTTCTTCGGAGGAATTGTTCGCAACCTAGGAGTGGGTATTGATTCAATACCAGTTGTAGGCACTATATTTGAAGTACCAGATGTTGAAGCAGATGGGATTGGTGATGCAGCATCAAAATTAATCACTCGACCAGCGTTCTCAGGATTATAAAGTAAATTATTAGCCGTAGCAGTTCTAGGCATTGAAGAAATATTTGGAGCAATAATGTTCAGAGCATGCTGAGTACTATGGTTATTAGCATTTGATGTAATCGGAAATGCTGCAGTTTCATTTAATATTGGAGTAGGTTTATTAATTAAAACTTGAACGTTGTTTGAATGAGAAACGGCAGGATCAATACCTGTAATATTTTGAAAAGGATTTGGTATATATAAAGCGGATGGAGTAGCAGTAGTACCATTCTGATGTGCTCCATTAGGACCAGAATTCTGACTAGAATTTTCTTTATTCAAGAACCTTGGCGACTTACGACGAGTTGGGGATGGTGACAGCAATCCCTCTGAGGATTTGAAATCATCAAAAAGCTTTCCATAAGCATTAATTTGACAAGATAAATTATTAAGGTTTTGTTGAATTTGCAAAAAATTATCTTTCGTACTTTGAAAGAAACGATAAAAATCAGCACCAATTTTTTGACATCCATTACAGCGCCAGTGCAAGTTTTTATGTTTAGATATTGACTCAGCAACCAAACCAGACAGGCCACTACATTTAAAGTGACATAAACCATGACAAAGCCAACAGGTAAGCATTCTTTCTTCATAATCAACCAAAGAGCACAACACAATAAACGGCAACGGTAACGATTACAGTAAAGCTACGATCTGGCTACACACAATCAACCAGTATTTTGGGTATTCTTAATGAATTTGAAGTATTTATACGATTTTACACTCAATATATATTTAAATTTAACGTATTGTTCCGACAAATACAATACTGTATAAATTTCACCAGTGGCTTCAAAACTGTCAATAATAGATAATTATAAACCAGTATTATACATGGACAAAACAGGCAACTAGTTATTTGTTGTTGTTCAGTTGACAAAGAATAAATATTATGTGTCACAGTTGTTGTTTCTGTATTTTGTTTGTTTCACAATGTTTTCTTGTTTATATTATTGTTTTTGATTTTATTATATATAATTTACTTCGAAATTTAAACAGCTTGTTTGCGATATAATTAATAGTATCAAATGTTTTTAAAAATTTTAAAAGTTTTTTATTAACACAAAATTGACAAAATAAACAGAGCACAATTAGAACACGACCGTATCGCACGACTTCAACGACTATAAAATGAGATATAATGCGCTTGATTGTTACAGGTACATTTACATAGGTATCTTTCAAAAACATTAATAGTCTGAATTAGAGTTATGTAGTTTAAATACGTGACAAAATGGGAAACAATTTAAATAACAGGTAAATGGTTAAAAAAAACTATTGCGACATAGCCCTTTAAGATATGAGCAGCTATGCTTCACCTTTTAAAAGTGGTTAGGGTGTGGGTTTTTTATGCTTCTAAAGGTGGTAATAAAAGATAAAAATTTGTAAATGGTAAAAAAAACTATTGCGACATAGCCCGATGTAATTTTGCACATAGTGAGCAACGACTTCTTTAAGAATTGTAACCTAGAAGACATTGAAATGCACAAAGGAAAAATTACTAATTTTGCATCGAATTTGAAAAGACGGTACATTGAATGCTCTCATAGCAAGGCAAAGATGTACAAACGTTACCAAGACTGGTTAATAAAGGAACTTATTTTTGAGAGTGCATCTACAACTGCCAACGAAAGTGGAAAAAAGGGTCGACCAGCAAAAGCAATTGACGGATGTAGTGAAAGATCGCGAAGGCGCAAGCTGGAGAATATCAATGAAGAAATTTCTCAAAGAATTATTAAGGATTCATTTTTGCACCAAATTCAACCAACCCAAAATAAAAAAAATAAAATTGAAATAATTGAAAAAATAGTAGAAGCGAGCCCAAGGCGCACAAAGAGGAATTTGAAAAGCATTCCTACACCAATTGAATATAAGAAATTTACGCCGGAAGAAGCGTTCGCCCTATTTTTGGATTTGAAATTGGCCAAAAATCATTATAAGGAATTGCGGAAGCGAACCAATGAAAAGAATTGTCGGATTTTTCCAGAGTATCGAGATTTAGTTTCTGCCAAAAAAGAATGCTTACCTTCACAATCTGCTATTAGTGTCACTTCAACATCAGCAGAAATAAAATTGCAAGATCTCCTTGAACATACTGCAGAACGATTGCTAAATACGCTTGATACTGATCATTTGAAAAAAATTGGTAATGGCAGCATTACTTTAATTTCTAAATTGGGATGTGATGGATCCTCTGGTCAGAAACAATACAAGCAATTTAATGCCGAAAATTCATCAGATGCTAATTTATTTATGGTATCTTTCGTTCCATTGCGCTTAACAAAAAGGTATAGCGTCTTAGAGCCGTCAACTAGTAGAGCAACAGAAATTGATACATGGAAAAATGAAATTCCTACTTCAACAAAGTATTGCAGACCAATAAAATTTGCATTCAAAAAGGAAACCAAAGATGTCATAACTGAAGAAGCTCAAAAAATAAAAGATCAAATTAAGGAACTTCAACCAGTAATATTTAAATTTGATGACCAAGACATTGAAGTACATTTTAAAATGTGTCTTTAACTGGAACAAAGTCAACGTCAAGCTGCATTATATGCCAAAAGACATGAAGTCAACTAAGCCAACCCCCACCAGAAGACGATAGTTTTAAGGAAGCCTACGAATTTGGAATGTCCCCTCTTCATGCTAGAATACGTTTCATGGAGCATATTCTTAGATTGGGTTATGATTTGGAATTTGGTCCGTTAGGCGAAATAGTGAGAAAAAACAAAGAAAATGAAGAAAAAAAAAGCAAAAAAAAACAAATTCAACAAAAATATCTACAGCTAGGCCTCGTAATCGACCAACCAAACAAGGGGAAGGAAACACAAATGATGGAAATACTGCAAGGAGATTTTTTTCCGATCCGGAAACTGCAGCATCTATCACAGGTGTAGATCATCAATTAATAAGACGATTCAAAATCATATTACAAGTTCTAGCATGCAGCAGAAAGATATATGCAAAAAAATTTGGAGAGTACGCCAATAAAAATACTCTTGGAGATATATGCCATCCACAGTTCATTAAATTTTGTACCATGGGGAACAAATAATTCAAAACAATATGCCACCAATAGGAGATCCATCTGAAGAAGCGCAAGAAAAAAGGAACAAAGACTACAAATTCTTTCGCGAGCACAACACAAGAAAAATATGCAGATGTTGTACTAATGAAGACTTTGCTTTTGCGTCTAGTCGCAACAGTTTGGATTCATCCAAGCACTGTCAGGTGCTCGGTCAGAATTGAGAATAAAGAAAGAGAGTGGTTGTTTGCCTATCTAAATTAATTCTATTTTATTTACAATTTTGTAATGGTATTTATAGTAAAAATCTATATAATATTTTTTGTATGACTAATACTAATTCTTATTGCTAATGGCTTATCGCTACATTCTTTGTAATCATATTTCTGATTCTAAAATTCACATGTTAAAATATACTAGTGAAACACTTAATTCATATCAGATTTAAATTACAATAATTTTAGTTTTATTAATTGTATTATTTATTTTATCATTTTAGTTTATGTTACATGTTATTTATGAATGGTGCTATAGTGATTGTATTATTATATTTTAAAGTTTGAAAGAAAAGTCCAGCAGATTTATGCTAGTAGTTTCTTCTGATCACAAAACCAGAATTATTTTATTTTCTAAAAGTCTTCTTAAATTAAGTTCCGTTGATTGTTAAAATAATAGATCAATCAGAATTAAAAACAAACAAAAATAAAAACTGAAGAAAAGTAAATAGTAATAGTTAATTGTGGTCAAGCAAAGCAAATAACAAAATTAAAAGAAATCTAAAAACATAATCGAAATTGACAAACTGAATATTATATAAACTTTTGTGAAAAATAAATCCGAAAATGAAATTCCAACAATATAAAGTAGAACATGTGTTCGAAAACGTCGAGCGGAAGCGGATTCCGACGAGAATGTTTATGGTAAACGCTAAAGTTGGCTGATTCTGGTATGTGATTGATTTATTAAACCGAAATTTTGAAATTTGTACAATGGAGTTTGTTCCCGTACGTTAATGGCTGAACACAACACCAAATTAATTTCTCAATAGAAAGAAATATATAAAAAAAAAAATTATTGTAGAATTCCTAAATTTTCCTATACTTAAAATCTTGTTAAAATCTAAAATTAAAATAAGTTTAAAATTACAAATAGAATACAAATTTTTCTAAAATTTAAAATTAGAGCTAAAAATTTTCTAAATTTAGATTAAAACTAAATTAAAAAGACTTTTAATATAAAATCCAACAAAAAAAAATTTTTTGGTATATTACGAAATGTTCCTAATTATAAAATTAAATTAAAAAATTTTACTACGTTAAGAAATTTTATGAATTTGAGCTAAATAGAAATAAATTTTGCTAAACATTAATTTTCCTACATAAAAAATATTTCTACTTATAAATTAAAATTTTTTTAGATGTAACATTTTCTAAATGTAAAAATTTTTTCTAATAATTATATATTGTTAAAATTAAAAATTTACATAAAACGAATTGGGCTAAAATTAAAATTATTGTAAATATAAATTGTGCTAAAAATTAAATAGTGCAAAAATTCAAATTTTGTTAAAACTAAAAATTTCATAAATTAAAATAATTTTCTTAAATATGCATAAAAGTAAGCTAAATTTAAAAATTTTCCTATAATTAAAATGTCCCTAAAATTAAATTATGCTAAACTTAAAATTTTGCTAATAAATAAAAAT
This sequence comes from Cordilura impudica, assembly GCA_963682025.1. Classification (NCBI taxonomy): domain Eukaryota; kingdom Metazoa; phylum Arthropoda; class Insecta; order Diptera; family Scathophagidae; genus Cordilura; species Cordilura impudica. Next base: position 228,577,087 of record OY821517.1, read on the forward strand.
TGGCTAAAAAAAAAAAATAAATAAAATGTTACGAAAAATAATTTAAAATTAAAATTAAAATGAAGGGTAAATAAAGAAATATTATAAACCCAATGTAGGAAACCAAACCAAACCAAAATTTTCTTATCATTTAAGTGGGTTACCTCCAAATAAGATGGATCATAGGTAACAAGGTAGGGAGGGCAAAAGGGGCAGAACACCTCGTCCCCAATCCCAAGGTAAGTAAGGCCTTCCGTCCCATTAGCGACCGTTTTTTTTTCAGTTTTTTAAAAATCGCACGTGAACATCTGTAGTGCGGTTTCCCTGGGCCTGAGCAAGACCCCACCCATCCGGCGAGCTAGGCCCCACGCCAGCACGTGCGACCAGCAAAGGCTCAGGGAAACGGAAGCGGAAATTTCACCAGCACCGTACAATTATCATCTTCAACGAAGGATAAGAAATATTCATTTAATACCCTACGATTTCTCTCAACCGTCCCTAGAGTTTCATGATGATAAGGTGTGGAGAATTTTTGCTCCACTTTCAACAATTCACATATTGTCTTTAATAGTTTGTTCGTAAATTCGGTACCATTATCTGATTTTAATGCTTTAGATGTTCCATCTTTTAATGTTACGTTTTCCACTAGCGCTTTCGCTATTGGTTTAGCTTACTTTGTCTCTAATGGACAATCTATTACATATTTGGTGAGCTCGCATTGCATCGTAAGTTTATACATATAACCTTCCGATGGTCTTAATGGACCCACTGTATCTATTACAAATGTCTCAAAACTTTTACTTGGTGTGTCAGTCTTATTCAATGGTTCTTTAGTGTGTTTTATTTGCTTATTTCTCTGGCAAGGATCACACGTTCCTATAAATTCCTTAACCATTTTGTTCATAGTTTTCCAAATATATTTTTGTTTCAATCGGAGTAGTGTCTTCCTTACCCCAAAATGTCCTCCGCATGGTGTATTATGATAACATTCTAATAGTTCCTTTTTTCTATCTTCATTTTCTATTCTTTGAGGATTTCTATATAACTTTATTCTGACGTCAGTTTTCTTTTCTCTATTTATGATTTCTTTAAATCTCTCATGGGTGACTATGTTGAATATGTTATCACTCTTCTCGAGAGCGTAACTTCTATAATTCAATCTCAATGTAGATATTAGTTTCTCCAATATATTATCTAAATAATATGTATTGTCGCTAAATCTTACGGCCGTTATATTGAGACTATTATCGTCCTCAATTTTTATTTCCTTACTGCACCTCTTATCTTATACAAATTTTAATTTCCTCGCGCGCTTTATATCGTTTATCGATGTACAGTCCTAGACTATGAGTTGATCAGACTCACCTTTGGTCGTCCGATCTGTTGCTTCATTTACTATCTTGTTGTAAGTTTTCTTCTCACTCATTCCTCTTGTTATCACCAATGCTTTTTTATTGATTCGTCTATCTTAGGAGGTATCATTTTCTTTAGTATGTCAGAGTCTAAGTTTATTCTCGAAAGTGCATCTGCATTAGTATTGTTAATGCCTTTCTTGTATACAATCTGAAAGTCTAATCAGATAGTTATAATCGGATCCTTGTTGATTTTGAGCCTGGATTTCGGTGAGAAAATAATGCTACTAAAGGTCTATGGTCAGTTACGACAACAAATTTTCTACCATACAAATATGGTCTAAAAAATTATATACCCCAATATTTGCCAAGTAATTCTTTTTCTATTACTGGTTTGTTCTTTTCGTGTTTATTCAATGAACGACTAACATAAGATATTGGTCTGTCCTCACCAATTTCACCTTGTGATAATATAGCTCCTAAAGCAAAGTCGGACGCGTTGGATAAAGATAAAGGGTTTTTCAAAATTTGGATATTACAAAATAGGTGGACTTATCAATTTTTGTTTTAACAACTCAAAAGCAGATTGATGTTGCCCTGTCCATTCAAATTTTGCTTTCTTTCTCAATAATGCATTTAGGCAATTTGCTATGTCAGCGAAGTCAGCGACGAACCTTCTGTAACAGTTACAGAATGCCATGAATATTCTCACTTCATCCGCGTTTTTGGGTATTGGATATCTTTCTATTGTCCCAAATTTTCCCGGATCTAGTTTAATACCGTTCGGAGTTATCAAATGACCAAGATATATTACCTCAGGCCTTAAAAAACAACATTTACTCGCATTAAGTTTCAAATTATACCTTGTCATCCTGTCCAGAACCTTTGTTAAATTCGCGTTATGATGTTTTAAACTACATCCGAAAACGATTATGTCATCAACATATAGAAATGCTACGGATTCTAGGCCAGACAAAGCTATCGTCAACATACGTTGAAAGCTGTTTGATGATATTTTCAAGCCAAAAGGTAGTCTTGTGTATTGATAACGACCGTCAGGTGTTGAGAATGCAGTATATGGACGTGATTGTCGATCAAGTTGGCTCTGCCAAGTTTGTCCAAAACATCGTCTAATCTCGTCAATGGAAATTTATCGTTCACAATCTTCTCATTTAATTTTCTAAAATCAACTACCAGTCTCCATTTCTTCAAATCAGTCTGTCCCTTTTTTGGAAACAATAACAGTGGAGCATTATATGGACTAATGGATAGTTCTATTATACCCTTTTTTAACAAATCTTGCACCTGAGAATTTATTTAAACGGTAATTCTTTATATACACTAGTTTACCATCGTGTAAATCTATCCTCTGCTCATAGAAATTATTGGTAGTCAAATCCTCACCCTCTAGATGGAATACGGGCTGATATCTTCTCAAAATATCCCTTAGTTCTTGTGTTTCCCCATCATCCATATTGCTTAATTTTAAATCCTTGCAAATCTTGCTGAAGCATTTTCATTCTTTCCTTTATATCCTAGATAGAAAAATTTCATAGTTTTTCAATGGTGTTGTTTGTATTCTAAGATTTTCCACTATAGTGGTTTTATCCGTCACGTTCAATAGTTTTATATGTTGATTACCTTTCTATGGTACTATAATGTTAGCTAAATACACACCTTCCATAATTTCTCTATTCAAAACCAAGCTATCCTCATTTAATTTTTATCGGAAAAGGTATTATCATTTCACTCCTTGGTGGTATCTCTACATAATTGACGTTAAATGTGTTATCATTGATTGGAATTATAATGTCCTCGCCATTTAACTCAAATGTTAATATATATCCATTGTAGTCAATTTTGCACCTTAATTTTGATAGAAAATCTCTACCCAAAATTCCATCCGTGTTTATGGGTAAATTATCCCTAACTAATTGCACTTTATTCTAATAATATTGTCATTTATTTCTATCCCTATAACAGTTGAACCAAAGGACCTCACCTGTCCCTCTGATATCCCAATTAAATTACATATATCATCCAAATTTATATCATATTGGTCTAATCAATTTTCCCTGCACAGTGATATATCTGCACCTGTGTCTATTAAAAAAGTAAGAATGCGTTCGGTGTTCAGCACATTCAACTTAATGTAATTTCTAAGATTTGATGATATACTATATATTTTCTCGTTATTTATTGGGTTCGCGGAGATACTTGTTGAGTATTCTCCGGCTCTATGGAGTTTCCCTGGTCACCTATCTGATTTATATTGTATCTTCTGTTCACATTATAAGAATTTCTATTATTATTATTACGATATCTATTGGAACTATTGTTGCCTCTATTTCCATTATTATTGTTATAGTTGTTCCTATTACTGTTGTTTCTACTCGCATTGAAATTTCTATTCCCATTATTATTGTTATTATTGTTCATCAAGTTAGATCGGCATATTCTCGCAAAGTGACCCAATTTGCCACATTTATTGCATTTCACACCATCAGCAGGACATCTACCATTAAAATGGCTTTGACCACATTTTCCGCATTTTGTCCGTCCCTGCTGACTGTTCGTTAAACTACCAGTAGAATAGAACACTTGGTTCTGTCTCAAATTAGCCTCAGACTCTTCAGCGATTTCCAGTGCCTCTGTGAAAGTCGAAACTCTACTAGCGTTAATGGTCGATAGTACCTGTTTGTCTCTCAAGCCGCTTTTGAATATATTGAACGCTGTTAAATTATTCGTTCGGACTATTGATGCCCTATCATTTTCCCCGATTTGTGAAATCTGGATCCCATTGAGTTCTGCAACTAGTTCCTGAACCCGGTCAGGAAATTTTCTCACTGATTCACCCTTCTGAGTCAATTTTGATATTTCATTCAGAACAACACTTGTGATCCCAACTGATTTTTTCATTGCCCTTATTAATTCTGAAATATTGGTTGGAACAGTTTCCTGTCTCACCATATTCTGTACTTTTGTTCTAAGTCTTAAATATGTATTCAAAAAACCAATTTTGTTTGGCTTCAGTAATTGTACCATTTGCCAATTCTAATCTTGTTATAAAATTTTCTAATTCTCCTTTTTTTCCTGTAAATACTGGCACAAGTTTGCTAAGCCAATTTAGCTCATGTATATCCATCGTTTCCATTATGATACCTTGTCTTTTTACCTTGTTAGTTTTCTTTTCTAAATGTAGGTTTGTATATCTAACGCCTATTTCTGTAAGTTCTGAAACTCTTGTGGTTTATTTTTATTTATTTATTTTATTTATTTATTTATTTATTTATTTCATGCCAGCTGTAAGCCCATTGGGCCAAATAGCCGTAGATAAAACTTAATATAAGACAACAAGTTTATAAATCAATTCAATTTGTACATAGTTCATATAAAATACATATTTACTTAAAGAATAAGTTCCCCCCCTAAATACTCTCTATACATACACAACAATAACTCGGTAAAAAACAACAATTTGATTTGCAGCAATAATAATAATTAAAGGTTTGTCTTAAAAATATTTTCGAAATGTGCCACGGTTCCTCTAATTTTCCTTTCTGCATACGGTATCACTGAATTCCATAACCTTGCCACCTTAACCACAAATGACCTGTCCATAATAAGTGTTGAAATCCTTGGGTAAATTAAAGAAGTAGATCTGCCAGAATTGCCAAAAATAAATTTATCTGCTAGATATGCAGGGCAATGAAATTTAATGATTTTATAAAACAAAATAATCGGACGGGAGCTAATGTAATCTTCAAAATCATACCCCAGCAGCTGCAAGCGAAATCCAGAAACGTGCGATCTTATTCTTAGACAAAAAATGTACCTTATTAACCTACTAAAACATAATTTAAGTGTATTTAAGTTATCCCGTGAAGTGCACGTATACATCTCTATACCACATGAAAATAATGGAATGCATAATGCGACTCCAACTCGTTTTTTAACCGAAAGGGGCAGATACGTACTCATGCTATACAATCTGCGCAATGTCCAAGATACTTTGGACACAACTGAGTTAATATGACGATCAAAATTCAACTTGTTATCAATGTAGAAGCCAAGTGACTTGTACGCATTAACCAATTCAATCCTTTCTCCATTTAAGAAAACATCTAGATAACAGTCAGAGTTACCAGAAAACACCATCATTTTACATTTAGTGGGATTAAGATCCAAGAAATTTTCCTTAGACCAGTCAAAAACTCTGCCCAACTCTAAGTTAATTTGCCTCTCGAATATTTCTAAGTTACAATATTCTGAACTTCCTAATAACTGAACATCATCTGCGTAAGTGTAACACTTGAATAAAGAAAAATTATGAAATATGTCGTTAATGTACAGCAAAAAAAGCAGTACAGCAAAATAAGCTAGAATACTGACCCCGTATTTGGACAAATTGGGAACGGTTGCTTAAAAATGAAAACACAAGTTTGCTCGACAGCGGACTAAAATAAATTGTTCAATTAGTTTCCTTGCTAATAAATCATGGCTTAACGAGTCAAACGCCTTCCGGAAATCCAAAAATATTAAAACATTAGCCAGATGTTTCTCAAGTTGTGAACGAATAGATTCAACAATATCCAACATTAAGCCGGATGTGTTATATCCTTTTCGGAAGCCAGACTGAAATGGGCTGATTATTCCCAACTCATCTAAATATAACTAAATTTGGTCTTTTAATAAAATCACAAAAATTTTCGAACAACATGGTAAAATGGTAATGGGACGATAGTCTTCCACAGAACTAGGACATTTGACCTTAGGAATAGGAAAAAATGATCTTGTAATACATGAATTTATAATATATGTGAGATGTGAAACGATTTCAGGAAATATTACTTTTATAAATTTCAATGGAATTCCATCAGCACCCACAGCATCCGATTTAAGTCTTGACATAGCATTAAATACTTCAAATTCAGTGACATTTCTGAACATGAAACCATTGATATCACTGTACAAATATTGATCAAATGACCTTACGGGTGTTGATATTATCGGCATTCTAGAATATTGATTAAAATCCTCTAAATCAATAACGACATTTGTCTGATTTTCGTTTACAGCACCAACTGATCGTAATTTTTTCCAGAGTTGTTTATGATCACAGTTCGAGAAAAAATTTAAACATGATCTTATCCGTATCTTCCGAATAACAGATTTTACCTTATTCCTGCAGATGCAGAAGTTTCTCACAGAAAATTCCGTCCTATTTTCACGCATAGCTCGAAATGCTAAGTCTCTATTGATCCTTGCGATCTCAATTTCAGGATGATTCATCCAATTATTCGAGTTCCTTCTTTTCAACCTGCGTAGAGGAACACAATTTTCATGTATTAAAAAAATATACTTGATCGTCTGGCTGTGTATTTTCATAAATGGTGGAAAAATCAGTAGAACGTAATTGAGAAATACATTGTCTAAGATCTAAAGATCTAAAATCTCTATAAAAAAACATCTTCAATTTCAGCATTAATTGGTATAAAATATGAAGTGCATATCAATGAATGATTAGAATTTAATGATGGAAATTGAAATTGTCCTTTGCATTTAACATTTTCGAAATTGGATACAAAAAAATAATCGATAAGAGATGTACTACCCCAAACATCACAGTAATGCATTGGTTGAGAATTTTGAACAACAGAGAGGGAAGAGCGGTTGCAAAGACTGCGAACTTCATCTCCTCTAGAGAATATATCAACATCGAAATCCCCCGTAATAATTAAGTTGTTATAACGCAAATATATATCACTGACTTCATCTTTACAAACATTAAAATTGCGATGTGGCAAGTACACAACACCAATTGTTATAGAGTTTCCATCACCAACCATCACTTCCACAAAAAGACTTTCAAAAACACCCTCATCCATCCTATCATATACTACACGAGCTTTGAATCTGCTAGATACGTATAAACAAACCCCGCCACCCCTTCTTATTATACGATCATTCCTGTAAATATTGAAACCCTGTAAATTAATAGAACTATCCGTAAAAAAATTCCTGAACCATGTTTCAGATACGCCTATTATGTCTATCATACTGTTTTCGAACAAATGTTTGAACTCATTAAATTTAGTTGATGTCGGGCTAGGTGTAAGACTTTGTGCATTAATATGCGCAATCTTCAATCCAGAACCATGTAACACGGAATTGAAATCTATATTATTGCCGATCACCGGACCTAAATTGTCAATCATCGTCTAAATATTCAAGATTTAGGTGTATTTATATGGAGAGAATTGTAACCCCAAATAAGTAAAAACTAAAATATATAAAATTTATAAATATAAAAATCATTGATATCTATAACATATACGTTATTATTTTACTACCCGCAAAAATATTCACATCGCGGAGGAACTCGATAGCAATAAGAAGTAAAGCATATAATTACTATATTAAAAAATTAATTTTTACTAGCTAAAACAAACTTTAAATTAAGTTATTAATGCAAAAGACAAAACTAAAAAAAGAAATTTTTGCCAAAAGTACTACAAAAGGAATTCAACTTCTAATTAAAAAATTATTTACACTCTAACTTTTAATTAACTCTTGTATTTAAAATTCAAAATGGAAAAAAATTAAAAATTAAAAATAGCAAGTATTCAAAATGACAATTGTTTTTTTTTTTTACAAAATTGTACACGATTTACAATTACCTCTCGTTACTCTAGTGAAAAATTAAGAGTATGTGCAATTTAATGCATCATCTGTTACAAAAATATATATTTATAAATATTAAACGTTCTTATCTCCTTACAATTAACATTTCGTCTTTTTTTTTTAACATTGTTCTTTCTGTTATGATTATATATTTAAGAGAAATGAACAAAAAACATTAAACACAAGGCTTATAAATGTACATAAATGTGCATATGTGATTTGTGAGAAAAAAAAGAGATCTTGTAGTATTTGTTCTTTTACATTGCATTTAAAATTCTTTGACATTTTTCCTTTCCTTAACACTTCTATTTAATTCTTTCTTTTTTTTTTGATTATATTTAAAAATTCTTTGATTTTTTCTTTCCTTACATTTTTATTACATTTTTTTTATCATTATTTCTGCTGCTTTGATCATTAATAAGTTAAATAAAGAAATGAGTACGCAAAATAAGACATAACAAAATAAAAAATAATGGAACACTTATTAATGAAGTTCCAACCAAATTATTAACATGAGAATTTTTTTCTTTCTTTTTTTTTCTTTTTTTTAATAGATTCATATGACAGTTAAGCAAAATAAATGGATAATTAGACAAAATTTCAGTTTGAAAAAAAATGGTTTTACTTATCTTTTGAATTGCTTGACATTCTTCTTTCCTAAAAATAGTTCCTTTTTTTTCATTCCGACGAACAAGAATGCAAAATAAAACATTTACAAAGCCAATAATCTAAGCTTGCAGTATTAGCAAAATAAGGTGTTAGTTAGACAAAATTTCAATATTGCCCTGAGCAGTATCTTGTTGAGCTGAATCAGAATTTGCAAATGCCAGGAATTTTCCAACGCTGAAACTTCTTTCGCACCATCACTCATAATTACCTTCACCTCCGGGACGTCTCTATTAAAGAGCTTAAATTTTATTATCTTTTTATCTTTCACCATTTCACGGCAAATGAAATTCATCTTTGATACAACAGGAGTAAGGTGTTCATTAATGTAAACTCTGTTATCAGGCATATGATCAGCACCGTTTGGAATCAATTCTCGTAGATTTGACGACCTCTTTTCAAAGTATTTTTTAACAATAAGGTCTCTTTTAAACACACTATTGAATTTTACTAGAACTTCCTTTTTCTTTCTGATGTAGACGCACATATTGATATCGTTGTGTTGAATGTTTTCATTAAGATTTTCACCAAGTTTGAAGACTGCAGAATATAATTGTTCCTTAGATAAAACTGTGGGCAAACCATTTATAAGAATGTCCCCTCCATTTAACTGTGTTCTTAATGAATTGTTTTCAATTTCTAGATTAAGTATTTTTGAGTGGAAAATTTCCTCAGCTCTGTTTGTTTTTAACAAGCATTTTTCCAGCTCAGATTTTATACAGTTTAGTTGCGACATAACCTCCTCAGAAATTATTTTTGTAAGTGATTTAATGCCTTGCTCTAATTCTGTTAACTTCGAATCAGTATTAATCACATTGGTGGACTCCTGAGCAGCAAACGATGGGGGAGCTAATGAACAGGATCTACATCTGAATAACAGGCCGCCTTCACGTTTTCTTATTGTTTCCACTATCTCCGAACTTAATGTTGGATTGTCTTGAACAGCACATTTTGTATGCAAGGAATTTTTACATATTCCACAGGAAATTTTACCGCGACTGCAAGATGTTGCACAGACTTTACAGATGGAAGACATCACGTAGTAATGATTTTTTTTTTAGAATTTGAGCTTCAATCATATTGCTTTATTCTTTCCCTTTTTCTTTTTTCAGTATTTGCTAAACTTAAAGAACCGTTTGAAATAATCTTATTTTGTTCTTATTTATTGCTTATTTCTTGATTCTTGTTTTTGTGTATTGATATGTCCACTGTCGAAACTCTTTTGTTATTATTTTTTTTTTTTATTCTAAACTAGCCAGCATAACAGTTTTAGTTTTCTCCTCTCCTTTAATTGCTCTTTCTATTAGTTTTTTTCCTTTACTGACTTGTAATTTGTATTTTTAATATTCGAAAATTTGTATTTTTAATATTATTAAACATATTTTTACATATTCTTCACAATTTTAGTACTTTATAATTATTCAAACATCATTTTAATACTTTTGCATATTGTCATTTAAATATTTTAGAGATAATGAAAAATTTTCGCGGACAGCAAAAAAACACGTCTACTCTTGTGTCATCGTTTATTATGTTTAGTATATCTAACGCCTCTTTCTGTAAGTTCTGAAACTAGTTTTCTCTTCCTTTGATACAATTTTTAATAGATTATCTACAAAATCCTTTTCTATATTTTCTAGCTCTAGCTTTTTCGCTGTTAGGGTATCTTCCGAGTACGGACGTCCTAAGCTCTTCCTTGCACTGACTATTAATATCTTTTAATTTTCCAAGGCATCAATACGAAGTTATTGTATTAAATCTATATTATTCTATAATTTATGTAAATAATTTTTTTTTGTTTTTATATAAAAAAATTTTGTTTTATTTTATAACATTTCCTTTTCTTATTTCTATTAATTTTTCTTTTTCTTAAAAATATTTTTTAATGAAAATAATCTTTCTACAATATTTAAATTCTCTATTTCATCAGCAACTAATTCTCTCAAATGATTGGTTTCTTCCTTAGATATGTCTGTTATACAACTTTTTATTATTTTCTTTATCATTAATATGACTACTATTAAAATAACGATGATTATAATCATTCGTATACTACACATTTTTATAGTGTGTTTTGTTTTATGTAAAAAAAAAAAATTCTTTTGCCACTTCGTTTATAAGCTAAGTTTTTTATTTATTTTATTTAATTGTTCCTGTTTTTTTAAGTATTGTTCAATAAGGAACTCCGTCTCGTCGATCTGTTTCCATATCCTGGATGATTGGCTCCAAGTTGGTGATGGATTTGAGTTTATCTTCCTTAGTAAAATCGCTTTCTGCCGCTTCAATTTCTGGACATAGCCGCCTCTTCGTTTTTTCCTCAACACGTTCGGTATTGTTGGTTCAGCTGATGTAGTCTCCTTCTTCTGTTGACGTTGCCTGTATTGCTCCAACGTCAAAGGTTGTGGACCTTCTTTCGTCATCTACGCAGCTGGCGGATTTTTGGCTACCCACGCCAGGACTATTATTTATTCTTTCTAAGTGCAATTAAGCACAGTTAGGTTGGTGCAGAGTCAAACACTTCAATCAGTGCAGTTAAGCACTATTGTTTCAACGGGAGGATCTATTGGTCTTATTATCCTTTCTTTTTTTTTGCCAAGTGCACCTAAGCACAGTTTGGCAGGATCTATTGGTTTTATTATCCTTTCTTTTTTCTTTTTTTCCCAAGTGCACCTAAGCACAGTTTGGCAGGATCGCCATATAGTGATTTTATTATTATATTTTAAAGTTTGAAAGAAAAATCCAGCAGATTTATGCTAGTAGTTTCTTCTGATCACAAAACCAGAATTATTTTATTTTCTAAAAATCTTGCTTATAAATACCCTATGAGAAGTTCTAGACTTCTCCTCTATGAGTGACTTTCTAAAGTACACTCAATATCTTATAATTCTAAGAGCGATTTTCTAAAATACGCTCAATAATATTAAATGTATCCAATGCATTTTGTAGTAGGGCAGAGTTTCTGTCTATGTCAGTTTCCATTTATGGAGTTTCATAATTTACTTCAAATTATTCAAATATTGTCCAAATATAAACTGCATGTGTAGCAATTATATTTACTCAAAACAAAATTAAAAATGAATATTAATGGGTCAGTAGTATCAATTGCATTAGTCAATAGTACTGGTTGTTTACCCCACTGAATCTGATTAATATTATGTTAAATTTTTGCTTTCTATAATTTTAGTACGATATTATGATATATTTTTATACCCTACACCACTATGTGGTTTGGGTATAATGACTTTGTGCTGCTGTTTGTAACTACCAAAAATATTTGACCTAGACCCATCTTTTATTATACCGATCGAATCAGAATCACTATCTGATTCGATTTAACGATGTCAGTCCGTCCGTCCGTCTGAGTGTCCATGTAAAGGTTGTAATCAAACTGCAGGTCGCAAATATGCATGTATTTTGATGAAATTTGGTATATAAGCTTTTATCGGCCATAGGATGAACGGTATTGAAATTGGTGAGAATAGGGCCATGTTCAGACCTAGCCCCCTTACAAATTACCCCTATGAAATCAACATAAATTGCCATAAGATCCAAATTATTATATAAATCTTAGTCAAATTGGGTTTGTATGTGTTTATTACATCCATTAAACAGTAGTCCAAAAATGATCCCTATTGGACAACTCTTAGTCATAGGTCCCATATAGAGCTGCTTCCTGATCTTCTTCTAAATCTATCAAAAATCAAAAATATTGCACTGATTCTTCTCAAATTTTGTTTGTATATATTTTTGCAAAATACAAGAGACTTTACCAAACATGGTCAGGAGCGGCACATTTTTGGGCCTAGTCCTTATATAGATATATCATCCGATATGAACTTTTTCATATCTGCAGCCAAAAAATATAATAAAAATCCCACTCAAACTTGATTTATGCTTATTTTCTATATCCAGTTAGTTGGGCCTGAGAGATAGGGTCTCAGGGTATAGGGTATCGTATAGTCGGTCTAGACCGACTATAATTTTCTTACTTTTTTCTTTTGAATTTATATTAAGTATAAATTCATATTTGATATGGTCCCTTAAATGGACTTTGATTTTTCTTCCTAGATTCTAATTTTACTATTTATATTCTTGTCACATATCACTTTTGATTTTCTTTTGACTATATTTATCAGTTCTTTAGCCTGTTCTAAAGATTTTTTTAATCTTAATTTTATTTCATTTTTTGTATGTTATCAGTCGGTAATGCTGCTAATTTGCCATATATTAGTTCATAACGTGAATAATTACACTGTGGAACAAATTCAGGTTAGCAAAAGTTAGGTCGATTCTGAGAGTGAGGGGTGAAAATAGAGGCTAAATTAGAAGACCCGTATCGCGGCGTTTGTTTATGTTATCTCGATTTTTTTTTTTTAATCGACCTTCGAACTTTGCAGTCAAATGCCGATTTTAGAGCATATTGTTTATATGGTTTTTTGGCTATAACTCGGCGACTAATTGATATTTTTTCAATCTGTAAAATTATTGCTAGAGACCTGTGCAACAATTAAAATTTAAAAAAAAAATTGATTTAGAAAATTTTTGTGGTGCTTATGAAGCAAAATGTTGGAAAAATAATTTTTTTTTCACGCTTTTTGAAAATATTTTCCACAAAACTAAGTCTTTTTTGCTTTCTGTTTAATCTATAATATGCTTCTCAGTTTCTTCAATAAATTTCATTTGAAAAGAAAACAATCATAATACAAAACTTGCGTTTTCCAGCTTAATATTAATTTGCTTCTCATTTTTTATACACCAATTTTGTTCAGTGTTGGTTTTGAAGAAACATTGAAAAAGAAATTTTAAAAATATGGAAAAAAATATATTATTGAAATGTTAGTTATGAAAAGTTTTAAGTAAAAAAATTAAATAAATTAAATTAATGATTTGGCCAGTTGCCGTTTAGGAGGCGGCTGTGGATCAACATCACTGCTCTCTCTAATATCTTGGTCATCGTCATCATCATCAGAAAGGTCGATAATTTCGTCCAACAGATATTCTGGAATTTCATCTTTGTCTTCCCCTTCTTCCTCGTCTTCCTCTTCTTCAAAGGTGTTTTTATACCACCAACAAATTTCAGCGAGTATTGCATCTGGAGATTTCTTTCCTCTGTACCTGAAACGAAAATAGTTTTCAACCGTTAACATGTTTAAATTGTGCACTCTGACAAAGATATTAGAAAAATCTAGGAATTCAAAATATGCACACCCTACAGTTACCTTATTTCAAATGGAAGCGCAGTTTGGTGATAACGTTCGCCTTGCTCATCAGATTCAGTTGGCAACTGTTGAGCGAGTTGATCAAGATGCTGATGCAAGAGATGAATTTTGTACGACATATTAACCCCAATTTCATCGAAAGCTGCCAACATGTTTGCAACAGATTGCCTCTAGTTGTCTTCGCGTTCTTTACCCAAAAGTCCTTTAATGACTGCTTTCAATGCGAGCCATGCATTTAATTCCCGGTCTGTCAGAACTTGGTCAAAATCTTGACGACTCATTAGTTTCCGTATGTCAGGACCATTAACAACCCCTTCCTGAATTTTGGCGTTACTTAGTCTTTGGAAAATGTTTTTTAAGTGGTTGAATACTGCTGGTCTTTTCGCGATACATTTAAAAAAATTTTTAGCAATGCCAAGTTTAATGTGGAGCAACGGCAACAAAATTTTCATTTCAGGAACAAGACTTTCGTGTAGCCTATTGTCTTTAGACCATTTCCGTCCAATGCGATTATTCCAGTTATGCTGTTTGTACTGGTTTCTTCCTTTAATACCTTCTCCGTATCGTGATTCCCAATCGCACAAAAAACACGGATATTTTTTACGGCCAGATGCTGTTAAGCCTGTAATCAATGAAACTATTTTGAGGTCGCAGCAAATGCGCCACTGGTGTTTGTTATATTTGACTACTTGTTCAGTTCTATACGCAATCGGAACAGAAGGCATTCTATTTGTCTTGTGCAAAAGCACAACTTTTAAGTTTAATGTGGAGCAACGGCAACAAAATTTTCATTTCAGGAACAAGACTTTCATGTAGCCTATTGTCTTTAGGCCATTTCCGTCCAATGCGATTATTCCAGTTATGCTGTTTGTACTGGTTTCTTCCTTTAATACCTTCTCCGTATCGTGAATCCCAATCGCACAAAAAACACGGATATTTTTTCCGGCCAGATGCTGTTAAGCCTGTAATCAATGAAACTATTTTGAGTCGCAGCAAATGCGCCACTGGTGTTTGTTATATTTGACTACTTGTTCAGTTCTATACGCAATCGGAACAGAAGGCATTCTATTTGTCTTGTGTAAAAGCACAACTTTTAAGCTGATTAGTGAACTATCGATGCATAAACGCCAATCATCTTTTTTATAGGTTAACCCTATCGTCTCCATTAACTTCTCAATATCGTTGCAATAAGCGAAATTTTTTGCATCATTCAAATTGAAGAACTTTTCTGACTCTTTTTGACGTTTTCGATAATGAAGTCTGAGAAGAAATCCATGGATGTAGCAGCGGCGGTTGTAGTACTGATATCTGTTTGAAGATCAATACTTCGGTATGTTGGTACTGGTGCGAATTCTGAGTGCGGTAATGGTAATTGGACACTTGGCACTGCTACATAAGTTTTATTCTTTGCTTTCCTTCTATTCAAAGTTTTATGGTAGTTGATACATCCATAGCAATTTTCTTCTTGATGCGGGCTGTTGTCTAACCACATCATTGGTGTACCAAAAAGCATAGCCTTCTTCTTTTCACTTTTCCATTGCATAAGAGTTGAAAAGCAATTAAAGCAAACTTTTTTAGGGGCATAGTTTACGTCAGTGATAAACTCTTGCGAGAAATATTTTTTATAGGCTTAAAAAAAAATCATTCGCATTGCCACATTTTTCATCGCTTGCTATGAAAACGTCCACAAACATTACATAAATGCTCCATTTTACATTTTGGTCCGACATTTTTCATGCAATATATATTATACATTGTTTTTCTTTTTGTTATTTTTATGAAACCGATGCACTTAACTTAAATCACTCACAAAATTAAATAAGTTCCAAAAAAAATAATAGCAAATTTTATCACGACTGAGCGAAAATTAATCAGATTCGGCTAAGTTTCGAATCTTAACTGAATCTTCATTTTTGAAATAAGTTCGCTTGTACGAAGTAAAAAAAAATCGCTACCTGTGCGGTGGTTGAAAACAAATAAGTTGTTTTACTAATTCCCAATTCTTGGAACTTCCCTTCTTAATTACTTCTACCTAAATCGCTATTTATTTAATGGTTTTGGGATTTTTAACGCAAATTATCGACTAAGACCATTTTCTTTTGAAATGAAATTTATTGAAGAAACTGAGAAGCATATTATAGATCAAACAGAAAGCAAAAAAGTTTAGTTTTGTGGAAAATATTTTCAAAAAGCATGAAAAAAAATAACTTTTCCAACATTTTGCTTCATAAGCACCACAAAAATTTTCTAAATCAATTTTTTAAAAAATTTTAATTGTTGTACAGGTCTGTAGCAATAATTTGGCTTTTACAGATTGAAAAATATCAATTAGTCGACGAGTTATAGCCAAAATAACCATATAAACAATATGCTCGAAAATCGGCATTTGACTGCAAAGTTCGAAGGTCGATTAAAAAAAAAATTCGAACTAACATAAACAAACGCTGCGATACGGGTCTTCTAATTTAACCTCTATTTTCACCCCTCACTCTCAGAATCGACCTAACTTTTGCTAACCTGAATTTGTTCCACAGTGTTATTGTTCACTGGTGTTGAATTATATGCAAATGTATAATATGGAATAAATTTGTCCCATTCATAATCATCTACAAAGTTCAACAAATACTCGTTCAGTACTCTATGGTTACGTTCGAGTGTACCGATGGATTGATGATGGTATGGTGTCGAAAATGTTTGACTTATGTTTAGTAAATTACAAACTTCTTTAAGTAGTTCATTCTTGAATTCTGTTCGTCTATTGGACTTCAAAATCTGAAAACATCCATACTTTAAAATAAATTGTTCAACTAAAGTTTTGGCAATTGTTTTGGCATCTTTTGCCTCAATTGGGTGAGCTACTACATAGATATTTTGTCAACTCGCACTGCATCGTTAAGATATATCTATAATTGTTTGACATTCTTAATGGTCCAACTGTATCTATTTCTATTACTTCAAAACTCGTGTTCGCGTTGTCAGTAACTGTCATTTCCTCTTTGGTTTGTTTATTTCTCAGATACTTATCGCATTTATAATCTCTTACCATTTTTCTCATGTTTTTCCATATATAACGTTGTTTTACTTTTAAGACTGTTTTTCTAATACCAAAATGTCCTGATATTGGTGAATCGTGGTATTCTTTAATAACATTCATATGAGACTTTTTAGTCTTAATATGTTGCAGCGGTTTATATAATATGATATTCAGTTCTAGATTTCTATACCTATTTAATTTTCTAATTCTTTGGTATACATCATTGTAAATTTTCTTTAAATATTCAGTTGATATGCGCTCAAAAAATTCATCTTCGTATGATAGAGCGAGATTTTTAATAAAACGTATTTTGCTAGATCTTCATCAATATTCATTACATAAATATTATCAATGGACTCTAAAGTGTCATTGTTATTTATGTAATTTTCTTTATCCTGTATATCTTGTATACGGTTTCTAATAATATTGTATTTTAATTCGCGACTATTCTTTATATCTTGTAAGTACGTAGATTCCCATATATGATATTCACGGTGCGTTTGGGATGTGTTGCCTACGTTATTTTCCTGTACATTTTCTGAAATCTTTTTGGTTTTCATTCCACGTGTTGTTACTAAGACTCTTGTTGGTTCGTTAATGTCGTCTTCTATCGAAATCATTTTCTTCAACATTGGTGAATTCAGTCTTATTCTAGACAAAGCGTCTGCGTTAGTATTGATTTTACCTCTCTTGTATATAATTTCGAAATCATAGTCTGACAAATTTCTGCCAAAAAGGTAGGGTCTGAAAAATTCTATTCAACAATTTATTGCAAGAAGCTCTTTTTCAATTACAGGCTTATTTAAATCATGATTTCCTAATGTCTTGCTTGCGTATAAGATTGGCAAATCTTCTCCTATCTTTCCTTGTGATAATACAGCTCCTAATGCATAATATGATGCATCAGTGGTTTGTTAAAAATCTGGGTATTTCAGAATCGGGGGCTTATTAATTTTTTCTTCAATAATTTGAAAGCTTGTTCACATTCTTCTGTCCATTCAAATGTGTTATCTTTTTTAATTTGATCATTAAGACATTTTGTAATTTCCGTAATTTTTTATGAAACGTCTATAATAGTTATAAAATTCAACAAATCTTTTAACTTCATTTTTATCTTTCGGTACTGGGTATTGTTCTACAGCCTTGTGTTTTGAAGGGTCTGTTCGTATTCCGTCTTTTGTTATTTGATGGCCTAAATAGATTACTTCTGATTTTAAAAATATGCATTTAGATGCGTTTTCCATTGTATTTTGACAAACATTAAAATATAGTTCTTAGGTTATCATTGTGATGTTTTAGACTACATCCAAATACAATTATATCATTGACGTATAAAAATGCTTTCGAATCTGAACCACTAAGTGCTATTTTGTTAACATCCTTTGGAAACTATTAGATGATATGTTTAAACCAAATGGTAAGCGTAATTGATAGTGACCAAAACTTGTTGAGAGAGCAGTTAAGTGCCTTGAATGGAACGAACTAGTCATGTCTAACGTAGAAAAGTATTTAGCTCTACCAAGACTATCTAATATATCTTCCAATCTTGTTAGTGGAAACTTGCCATTTACTATCTTTTTATTTATTTGTCTAAAATCCACTACTAGTCTCCATTTTTTCTTTCCATTTTCATTCTTTTTTGGCACAACTAACAAAGGTGAGTTTTATGAACTATTTGATGGTTTGATAATATCATCCTTCAGTAATTGTTGTACTTGACTATTTAATTATTCAGTATGTGTGTGGAGTAGTCTGTAGTTTTTATGAATACTGGTGTTCTATCAGAGGCTTTCAAGTTTTGTGTATAAGAATTATTTCATGATAATGTATCCCCTTTTAAGTGAAAAATATTACGATAATTTTTTAAAATTTCTAGTAATTCTGTTTCAGCTTTATAATCATTAATGTCAATTTTTATTGTGTCTAGCAATTTCTGAAATCTCTCTTCATCAAAATGTGTTTCTTTTATTGTATTTGATGGTGTTATGAAAGTGACATTGTTCAATATGACATCATTATCCGTTGTGTTTAATATCTTTACATGACATATGCCATTTCCTGGTACTATGGTATTACCAATGTATACACCTGGTTCAATTTCCTTGTTCAGAATGATGCTATCTTCATTTATCTCTAATTGTATAGGGTGGATTATTTCTGATCGTTGTTCTATTCTTATGCTATTGTCTCTATTAATCGATGATCTCATATGTATTGTAATTTCTCTATCTCTTAAGGTGAGTGATATGCTAAATGTTTCATAATCAATCTTACATAAAAATTTCGTAAAGAAATCTCTCCCTAATATGCGTCTATTGGTATTGGAAATTTCCCGTCAACTACGTGAAATTTATGATCTACTACTTCATTGTATATACTAATTTCCAACTCTGATGTTCCTATGGATTTAATTTTTTCTTGAATAATCCCTGTAAAACTGATCGATTGTTCTGCATCAATATTCAATAAATGTTCATTCAAATTATCCAATTTACATAGGAAATGTTTGCGCCCGTGTCTATTAAAATTGTCATATACAAGTTCTTAAATAAAAATAAATTTATACATTATTCATTTTTATTTCTTGTCCTGATAGTAAGCTTATACATTCCCATGAATTACTTCCGGATCCTCGGAGTTTTCCTGCACATAGTGTACTCTTCTATTGTCATTCGGGTGATTATTTATGACATTGTTATTCTTATTATTACGATTGTTATTAGTGTTATTATAGCGATAGTTATTATTAGAACGGTTGTTATTATTATAACGGTTGTTATTATTATAACGGTTGTTGTTATTATAATGATCTGGGTTCTCATTATAATTCGTCATATTGTTGCTGTTGATGTTCGACCTGAAATTCGTAATTCGTCTACTAGTATTTCTATTGTAATTATAGCTTTGTTTATTATTATTCTGGTTATTATTCCTATTTATATTCTGGTTGTTGATTCTATTTAAATTGCTTCTATTTAATTTATTAGTATCCTGTCTATTCCTATTGTTTGAAAAGTATAAAACTTGATTATTATTATTTGAAAAGTCATTTTCTAATTCGAGAGCTAATTTTACAGGGGCATTTAAATCTTTTGGCCTAGATGAACAAATTTTTGGTTTCAATTCTCCATTTAATCCGCTCTTAAAAACATTCAGTTAAAGTTCAAAATTTAGCACATCCAAAAAATTTTTGTTGAATATCTGCTAGCACGATATATATTGAACACATTAATTGTTCTCACATTGCTAGCAAGATATATTCAACTGTGGTGATAGCATGCTACGAAATTATTTTACCTTCCACAGTTGCGTGCTGGCGCAGCAGTATTAGCATTTTGTTTAAATTTTGATATGTGCTGTGGTAGTCATATATGTTGCAATATTGTATTCATTTTATATATTTATTTTGTTATTCTATGGTAATATTTAATATTGTATATTGTGCTGCTGTGGCTGTGGCTGTGAAAACACATACATTTATACATTGTGTTTTTTTTATTCATTAACATATGTACAAAGCATTAAAGTAAAGTTCGGGGAATCCCATTTATTATACCCTCCACTCCAGTGTGCAGAGGGTATATATAAGTTTGTCATTCCGTTTGTAACAATTAGAAAAAAAAATTTGGACCCCATAAAATATATATATTTGTGATCCTTATAACAACCGGAGTTGATATAGCGATGTCCGTCTGTCCGTCTGTCCGTCTGTGGAAATCACGATGACGGCATCAATCGGGCAGCTAGGGTGCTCGTTGACATAAAAAATGATTCACTAACATCCTGAAAAGTTTGCTATTTAAAATCGTCCAAATCGGCCGATTAGGGCCCGAGATTTGAATGAAGAACTAAAAAAAGTCTTGAAAAAATATAATTTTCTATGTTGTTCTTGTCACGATCACGCCCTCCATAGTGCAGCTACAGTGATAATTTTTAATGAGAATGATTCACCAAATTCACAGGAAGATTTCTATTTCAAAAATCATTAAAATCGGTGGAACAGGTCCAGGGAAATCTCTGAAAAATTAAAAAAAAATGAAAAATATGATGTTTCTATATTGTTCTTGTTGTTATTCTAAATGTTGTGTTGTTGTCATAGCTGGACTTGTTGTTTTTGTGGTCGTTGTGGTAATAGTATAATAAAAACAAGTAAGACTGTTAAATTCGGCTGTGCCGAATCTTTGATACCCTCCACCTCGGTTTGAGTATTGATAATAAATGTAAACAATATATTTGAAAAAGTAAACAATTTGTTAAACTTAATACCAGATTATTTCAGCAAATTCATTGGGTTGATCCGCTTAACAGATGTTTTTTGTTTATTTCAAGAGTTGGTCTAAAAAGCTTTCTCACATTAGTAATTCGCACTCCAACGAGGAAAGATCGTTTTCGTCTTTTCTCTTATTTCGGATAAAAGAAAACACGTTTCGGTGTTTGCTTTTTGGACATCGTTGTTGCTGATCGGCATGCATTTAGGTTATATACCTATATTAATGCGTTTCCGGTTATATGATATAACCTCTCGATTAATTTAAAATTTTTGCAAATTAAATATCTCACCCTAACCTTCATTGCGAAAAAGCTCTCTCAATTTTTTTCTGTTGTTAAAATATTATCATATTTGGAAAATAATTTTTTTTTACAATTAAAAGGGAGTTTTCTCTATTAGATTTTGTGGCAACACAAAATAACACCATACAATACAAAATCTAACTCAGTGATGCCAACTTTTGATTTTGAATTAAATTATGTTAATAAAATATATTTTCATTTATTGACTCCAAATACTACTACCTGGGAATTATCATCGAACTTCAATTTTTGGGGTTTACTTTGCCTACCATGAAGTCAAATTTTGAAGTCATCCAAGGACTATACATAATGAGGATGTGCAAAACGATAATGGAACGGTTAAACCAAAAGTCTGTATTTACTGCAACATTGTTGATTAATAAAAAGAAACATGTATATATAATTTTTTTTTATTCACCAATAATGTTGAAAATGTAATATCGTAAAAAAAATATTTATAGAATTTTATATGAAATTAAATAAATAAATGATTATTTTTATTAGATCTTATTGATATGTTAAGAATTTATTGTTTTCAATAAGTTTGAAGAAAAAAAAATATGATAAAAAAAATACAATATTTCTTATTTCATTGGAATTCGAACATAAGCGAAAAAGATCAAGAGCCAGCGCACTACGCACTCGACCACCAATATGTTATTCGGCAGTTAAGCATATAAATGTTTCTTTAGTTAAACAAAATCATAGGCAGAACGTTCAACAGAGAATATTGTGATGGGAACGTTGTGGTGAGAATGTTGGGATAGAACGTTGTGGTGAGAACGTTGAGGAGAGAACGTTGAGGAGAGAACGTTGATACGTTTAAAATTTTATCCCAACAAACGATGCCAGTAGTAAAATGCAAATGAAATGGAGAAAAAGTTATTCATACAAACAGTTTTTACATTATTTTGCTTTGTTGGGATGTTTTGCATGTAGTAACAGTAACAAAATCGACCTGATTTTGGCAAGCAGTGAATTTAATTGAGAAATGAAAACTACAATCCATGTACAGTCCTATCCACTTGAATAGCACACTTAAATGTATATATATCAAAAGCTTAAAGCACGCGCTATTTAAGTGGACAGGATTGTATGTTCATTTTAAAATGATATGTTTATTATTTATATCATTTCTACCACCATGTAACATTTCTACAATTACAATATTAATGTTTTTTGAACCAAAAAAAGAAACATTAATGTTATATTTTTTGTTTTTGTACAAAATTGAAATAATTCATTTGATTTTATTATGTAATGATATGCATGAAATTTTCACAATTTTAATAAAAGTATTTTAACTATAATTAACTATACAAATTTATTTTAGAAATTCTTTTTGTTTTTTTTTTCACATGAAAATATTACATTTTATAAATATTTGAAGAGTATATAATATTTTTCAAATTTATAAACGAATATTTGAAAGCAATATGAAATGTTATTATAATATATATATATATATATATATATATATATATATATATATATACATATATTTGTTTTTTTTTTTTTGTAAATAAGTATATAATTTAAGTTTGTAATTAATATATAGGATATGAATATACATATATGTATTGCAACAGTTTTTATGTTCGCAATTCTTAAATAGCATTTGACGTTTTCTAAAATTCATTGAATTTAAATCAATGTTTTCTGTAGTCCGATTCTGAAAATTTCAACGATCCGACAATCGCAAAATATATCGACAGCTATTGTTGTTTGCACTAAGGATTAAGTAATTCACTAAGTACATACATCTTAACGACAGTCGACAAATCTATTTTTCTATTTATTTAAATTGTAGACGAGTGGCATCTCTATCAAAATAAGCGAAAATCACAAAGAAGAATAGAAAAAAAAACAAATTACTTCGTGTTTGACAGGATGATTTTATCTTTATGTTTAATATCTTTTTTTTTTACTAATATTTGTGTTTATTTATTTGAAAATGAAATAATGAATTGAATATGCTATTTAATTTTTTTATTTATATAAAAAAGTCTTTTAATAAAAGCAAAATATTTTCACTATTTTATGATTTTTATTTAAGTATGACGACATTTCAACCTAAAAATTTTAGTTTTTATCGATTGAATAAACAACACAAAAATGGTTGTCGTTTAGATAACAACAACAGCTGAGTTTAATAAAAGCGAATATCGTTTAAAAATGTTACTGATAATTTTGCGATTTTCTTTTTTTTTAACGATTCGACTATCGTTAAAAGAAGTTACTGAATCGCGGTAGTGAAAAGCTATTAATTTCTCCTGAATGTCAATATTTTTTTTAAATGTAAAAATTTTTTAAATGTAAACGTAGGTATTGGTGTTTTTTTTTTTTTTTTTTTGAATTTCAATTTGTGTTTAACGAATAAAATTTATATATTAAAGATGCAATAGATGTCTTCTAAATTTAAAATTATAATTTCCGACGTTTTGATATAATTTTCTGAAATTCAATTAATTGTAATTTATAATTGGAAGTTTTTAATTCCAGTTTTTAGAATTGATATTTTCTTGAATTTGAATGGAAAATTTAAAAAGAGCAATTTTGTATTTATGTGGATAGTAATGCTTTAGTAATTATAAACAATTTTTAAAAATTAGATGTAATCGCAATCAGATATTTTGTAGGTAAAGCAGAATAATAGTTCTATATAACTATGTAAATATATATATTTTATGGGGTCCAAATTTTCTTTTCTAATTATTACAAACGGAATGACAAACTTATATATACCCTCTGCACACTGGAGTGGAGGGTATAACTAACAATTTGTAAATTTTTTTTTAACTCTGGTAGAAAAATTTAAAAGTTTCCATTGTTTTGGCATCACTAAAAAAATTTGTTAAATCATTTCTGTTATTACCACGAGCCTGCCTGCAAAATTTCAGATCGAATGGGTTACGGGAAAGGGGTTAAAATCGATCCAAAATTTTTTCGACAAGCAGACACTACGAGTTAATATAAAGGGAGCAAAAATTCACCAACATCTAAAGCAAATAATGCTAAAATACCTAGTTGTTAATAAAAAAAAAATGTAAATTTAGCAAAAAAATTTTATGTATAAATTAATTTAAAAAAAAACACAAAAATAACGTTTGATGTTGTATTTTTTGTGTGTAATATTTACATATACATACATAAACGTATTAGATAATACAAATAATATACATATATTATATTTATGTATATCCATAACAACTGCATGTTAGAAATAAATCGGTATATTATTTTATTTACATAATTTTCTGCAATATTTTATTGTGGGGAAAATACATTTCTTTTGCTTTAACAGAGTGTCACTTCATTTTGCTCAGCTTGACTATGCCGCAATAGATGACGCCACAATTTTTGTTCTAATTAGCCTTGCAATAGTTACTTCTATTTTAACATGAATGTCAATATTTTCAACTAGATATTATACAGAACAATGTTAAGAGTATACACGGGCTGGTCTTTTATTTCATATGTTTTTTCATTATTCTTTTACAAATATGAACATAAGTTTGGCATGTTAACTTTTTGTTGTCTTTATAAAATAGAGTTACCGAGTTCATCAATGAGTTTTTTGCTTTCAAAACAGTTTTACATAGTTATATAGAACTATTATTCCGCTTTACCTACAAAATATCTGATTGCGATTACATCTAATTTTTAAAAATTGTTTATAATTACTAAAGCATTACTATCCACATAAATACAAAATTGCTCTTTTTAAATTTTCCATTCAAATTCAAGAAAATATCAATTCTAAAAACTGGAATTAAAAATTTCCAATTATAAATTACAATTAATTGAATTTCAGAAAATTATATCAAAACGTCGGAAATTATAATTTTAAATTTAGAAGACATCTATTGCATCTTTAATATATAAATTTTATTCGTTAAACACAAATTGAAATTCAAAAAAAAAAAAAAAAACACCAATACCTACGTTTACATTTAAAAAATTTTTACATTTAAAAAAAATATTGACATTCAGGAAAATTAATAGCTTTTCACTACCGCGATTCAGTAACTTCTTTTAACGATAGTCGAATCGTTAAAAAAAAAGAAAATCGCAAAATTATCAGTAACATTTTTAAACGATATTCGCTTTTATTAAACTTAGCTGTTGTTGTTATCTAAACGACAACCATTTTTGTGTTGTTTATTCAATCGATAAAAACTAAAATTTTTAGGTTGAAATGTCGTCATACTTAAATAAAAATCATAAAATAGTGAAAATATTTTGCTTTTATTAAAAGACTTTTTTTATATAAATAAAAAAATTAAATAGCATATTCAATTCATTATTTAATTTTCAAATAAATAAACACAAATATTAGTAAAAAAAAAGATATTAAACATAAAGATAAAATCATCCTGTCAAACACGAAGTAATTTGTTTTTTTTTTCTATTCTTCTTTGTGATTTTCGCTTATTTTGACAGAGATGCCACTCGTCTACAATTTAAATAAATAGAAAAATAGATTTGTCGACTGTCGTTAAGATGTATGTACTTAGTGAATTACTTAATCCTTAGTGCAAACAACAATAGCTGTCGATATATTTTGCGATTGTCGGATCGTTGAAATTTTCAGAATCGGACTACAGAAAACATTGATTTAAATTCAATGAATTTTAGAAAACGTCAAATGCTATTTAAGAATTGCGAACATAAAAACTGTTGCAATACATATATGTATATTCATATCTTATATATTAATTACAAACTTAAATTATATACTTATTTACAAAAAAAAAAAAACAAATATATGTATATATATATATATATATATATTATAATAACATTTCATATTGCTTTCAAATATTCGTTTATAAATTTGAAAAATATTATATACTCTTCAAATATTTATAAAATGTAATATTTTCATGTGAAAAAAAAAACAAAAAGAATTTCTAAAATAAATTTGTATAGTAAATTATAGTTAAAATACTTTTATTAAAATTGTGAAAATTTCATGCATATCATTACATAATAAAATCAAATGAATTATTTCAATTTTGTACAAAAACAAAAAATATAACATTAATGTTTCTTTTTTTGGTTCAAAAAACATTAATATTGTAATTGTAGAAATGTTACATGGTGGTAGAAATGATATAAATAATAAACATATCATTTTAAAATGAACATACAATCCTGTCCACTTAAATAGCGCGTGCTTTAAGCTTTTGATATATATACATTAGGTGTGCTATTCAAGTGGATAGGACTGTACATGGATTGTAGTTTTCATTTCTCAATTAAATTCACTGCTTGCCAAAATCAGGTCGATTTTGTTACTCTTACTACATGCAAAACATCCCAACAAAGCAAAATAATGTAAAAACTGTTTGTATGAATCACTTTTTCTCCATTTCATTTGCATTTTACTACTGGCATCGTTTGTTGGGATAAAATTTTAAACGTATCAACGTTCTCTCCTCAACGTTCTCTCCTCAACGTTCTCACCACAACGTTCTATCCCAACATTCTCACCACAACGTTCCCATCACAATATTCTCTGTTGAACGTTCTGCCTATGATTTTGTTTAACTAAAGAAAAATTTATATGCATAACTGCTGAATAACATATTGGTGGTCGAGTGCGTAGTGCGCTGGCTCTTGATCTTTTTCGCTTATGTTCGAATTCCAATGAAATAAGAAATATTGTATTTTTTTTTATCATATTTTTTTTTCTTCAAACTTATTGAAAACAATAAATTCTTAACATATCAATAAGATCTAATAAAAATAATCATTTATTTATTTAATTTCATATAAAATTCTATAAATATTTTTTTTTACGATATTACATTTTCAACATTATTGGTGAATAAAAAAAAATTATATATACATGTTTCTTTTTATTAATCAACAATGTTGCAGTAAATACAGACTTTTGGTTTAACCGTTCCATTATCTTTTTGCACATCCTCATTATGTATAGTCCTTGGATGACTTCAAAATTTGACTTCATGGTAGGCAAAGTAAACCCCAAAAATTGAAGTTCGATGATAATTCCCAGGTAGTAGTATTTGGAGTCAATAAATGAAAATATATTTTATTAACATAATTTAATTCAAAATCAAAAGTTGGCATCACTGAGTTAGATTTTGTATTGTATGGTGTTATTTTGTGTTGCCACAAAATCTAATAGAGAAAACTCCCTTTTAATTGTAAAAAAAATTATTTTCCAAATATGATAATATTTTAACAACAGAAAAAAATTGAGAGAGCTTTTTCGCAATGAAGGTTAGGGTGAGATATTTAATTTGCAAAAATTTTAAATTAATCGAGAGGTTATATCACCGAAAACGCATGAATATAGGTATATAACCTAAATGCATGCCGATCAGCAACAACGATGTCCAAAAAGCAAACACCGAAACGTGTTTTCTTTTATCCGAAATAAGAGAAAATACGAAAACGATCTTTCCTCGTTGGAGTGCGAATTACTAATGTGAGAAAGCTTTTTAGACCAACTCTTGAAATAAACAAAAAACATCTGTTAAGCGGATCAACCCAATGAATTTGCTGAAATAATCTGGTATTAAGTTTAACAAATTGTTTACTTTTTCAAATATATTGTTTACATTTATTATCAATACTCAAACCGAGGTGGAGGGTATCAAAGATTCGGCACAGCCGAATTTAACACTCTTACTTGTTTTTTTAATGTAGCAGTCGCGTTTATTTTATGTATTTTAGATAAAAGAGGAATAATATGTTAGTATTAAACAAGTGTATCTCGCGAAAATATTTCAGGTCGTAGATATTTTTTTCGCATAAAATATACGCGTGTTATTTAAAACAAAATAAGTGCAAAATAAATAGAAAAAGCAAAAATAGAAATAAATAAACGTGAGGTTATACGTTCATATGTAGGTTTGGTTACCGAGAGCGGTGTACCATTTGATCTTCTAAATAGTGAAAACATGAAAAATTTATTAAAGCCGATAAGCAATGCTTTATCTATTGATGGAAACAAAATGTTTGCATTTAATGCAGATAATGCGAACAAAATTTTGTGTTATTTGGTTTTGAGCTTCGAAATTCCATAAAGAATGAATTGAGCAATAATCTTTTTTCAATAAAAATAGAGAGCGCTCAATACGGAAAAGACTCAGTGATAATATCTAGAATGATCGGAATGGTTGAGCTTAAAGGGGCAGGTGCTACCACAGCAAAAAATTTGGCATTATAAATTATTAAAACTTTAAACAAATATGACTTATCCTTGAATCAAGTGATTAAAACTACGTCGATATTATCAAATTGTATCACAAAATATGACGATGAAGAAACCTATGTTGACAATGAAGAGTACGTAAAAGTCATGGACGAAATTGATGCAGATACCGATCTTAATATCGGAGAATTTATTATTTGTAGATGTGCTGCGCATACTGCACAACTAGGGTTGCCAGACGGGCTGGATCTGGCTGGATTGTCCAGCTTTTTAGGTGCTTGTCCAGCGTTCAGCTAAAATTAAATTTGTCCAGCCAAACAGAAATTAAAAAAAAAATCCTTTAAATGCTTTATCTATAGATAAACAATATTTCAAATATGTGTAAGTCCATTTTACATAAGTACTTTTTGCTAAAGTCTCGTCTCTGATATTTTACCTTTGTTCACATCATTGAGAACTCTTATGAACAAGACTGATATGCATAATCACTTGTTTTTTTCCCTGTTAACTCATCACAAAGAATACGAGGATATACCAACACTTAAACAGCTGTGTAAAAATACCTAAAAAATCTTGTTGTTAATAAGATTAGTAAGTTTTAATTTATTTGTCTTCCATAAATTGTTAAATACATTTTATGATTTTATAATTTGTAGAACATCGTATTGAAATGGAAACAGATGAAGAAGCTGGCCCATTAAAAAAAAGACACACAACTTTCTGCGAATATGCGAAGTGATTACAAAAAAAAAGATAATTACACAACGAAATGTAAATTGTGTCAAACAGAGATTTTAGTAAAACATGAAGGTAGTCGGTCGTTAAAAAAACATTTAAAAACAAACAAGTAAGAAAATTATTGTCGGTCTAGACTATCTCATAGCCCCAACTGGAAATAAACCAGTGGGATTTTTATTAATTTTTTTGGCTGCAGATATGAAGAAGTTCATATCGGATGCTATATCTATATGGGGACTAGGCCCCAAAATGCATCGATCCTGATTATGGTTGGTAAAGTCTCTTGTATTTTGCAAAAATATATACAAAAAAATTTGAGAAGAACCAGTGTAATATTTTTGTTTTTTGATAGATTTAAGTGAAGATCGGGAAGAAGCTCTCTGTGGGGCCTATGACTAAGAGTTGTCCCATAGGGATTATTTCTGGACTACTCATTAATGGATGTAATAAACGCATACAAACCCAATTTGAGTAAGATCTATATGACAATTTGGATCTTATGGCAATTTATGTCGATTTCATAGGAGTCATTTGTATGGGGGGTAGGTCTGAACATGGATCGATTCACACCAATTTCAATAGCGTTCATCCTATGGCCGATAAAAGCTTATTTACCAATTTTCATCAAAATATATTCATATTTGCGACCTGCAGTTTAATTGCAAGGTTAACATGGACACACAGACGGACGGACGGACATCGTTAATTCGAATCAGTTAGTGATTCGATTCGATCGGTATAATAAAAGATGGGTCTATGTCAAATATTTTTCGTAGTTGCAAACAGCAGCACAAAGTCATTATACCCAAACCACATAGTGGTATAGGGTATAGAAAACATGTTAAATTGGAGATGTCGCAGAAATTGCGTCAGAGCATTACAAGTTTTGTTGTACCTTCTGAAACAAAAATTAACACTCAAATTGCCAGTGCGGAATTGGCATGTGTTTACCACAACGTGAAACATGGACTTAACTACAATAGCCTCGATTGTCAAATTAAATTAAGCCCAACTTTATACTGTGATAGTAAACTCGCCAACAAAATGTCTTGTGGGCGTACAAAAGCGGCAGCCATAGCTAGAAATGTTTTGGCTCCTTATTCACAACAAATTACAGTTAGTGCCTTAAAAAAGAACTATTACTTTTCTGTAAGTATTGATGCTTCTAACATTGGAAATGTTAAAACCTACCCATATGCTGTTCAATATTTTGACCCGGAATACGGTATCCGAAAACAAATTTTGGATTTTTAAAACGACCCATACGAAACATCAATGGATATTTTTTTAAATATAATACGAGGCATATCTATATTTCTTACGCAATATAATGCGAGAATTTCATTTAACTATTTTGTCTCTTGAAAGTGACTCTTACAATTTTGGAGTTACACGCTGTATTGACAAGACTCATGAAAAGCCTTAAATGTAGAATAAATGATAAATTTTATGTAGCCAAGTATGTAATGTTTTAAAAAATCTTTCTTTTGATGAACAACAAATGTTTACATCAGAAGCCGATGAATTGCTAAAAACAGCTGTTTCATATTTAGAAAAACGTTATGATTTTGGAGATAACTCCCTTTTTAAAATAATTTTATTTTTAAGTTTAAAAACATCTTTGTTTTCTTGGACTGAGTTACCAAAACTACCACATATTCTAGAAATATCTGAAGCTATAGACAATGATAACTTATATAATGATTTTTGCTGTCTTCGAGTAGTTTACGACTAGTTACCACACGATTTACCAAATGATAAAATATGGTCTTTCTTTCTTACAAAAACAATAATATCTAATATCTTTTATTTTTTCGATTCCTATAAGCAATGCCTTTTGCGAAAGAGTTTTAAGTATTTTGAATAATTTATATAGCAAAGAAAGAAACAGAATGTCTTTTGACTTAATAAAGGCAGAAGTATTTATTAGAATAAATTTGGAGAAATCTTGCAAAGATTTCCAAAAATTTTTGCAAACTGTCGCTGGTTCAGAACTAGCCAAGTCAGTGGATACACAAAATATATGTGGCAACAAAAATTATTTTAGAATAACTATTTTAAAAATATTATAATAATTTATATAGCACCTATAACCTGAACTGATGTTTTTTGTTAATTTTGTTTTTGTTATTACTCTTTTTTTTTTTGAAATACTTATATTTTTTATTTTTAAAACTTTAAAAAATGAACTGATTAGCTGTATATTTTTTTTTATACGTTTTTTATCATACTTTATTATGAATTATTTTATTAAAATAAAATTTAAAAACTTTTTTTTCGATAAGACAAAACTTTTAAAATGTCCAGCTTTTTTTAAAAAATCCAGCTTTTTTATGCCGAATGTCCAGCTTTTTCCAAATCGGGATCTGGCAACCCTATGCACAACTCGTTGCTATTGATGTTATAAAGAAAAACCATGTTAGCATTTTTGTATTACAGTGTCGCAATTTAGTAAAATATTTGCATAAATCGTCGAAAGGATTTCGTGCTCTTTTTGAAACAAATAAATTAAATTTACCCAGAATAGATTTAGAATGATTAAAGATGTACAATTAGTAAGCGCTTTAATCGAAAGTGCTGTTACAGCATGTGATCTTGACGATAACTTTTGGGATAATATTGATGGGCTTGTACTCGTTTATAGTCCACTAAATGACATATTAGTAAAATACCAAGACGAAGCATTGAACTATGGAGACTTTTATTGCCAGTGGATTAAGTGCAAGTTGCTGATACAGCAAATTGTCCAACAATTGGCAGAAGAATCTGTTCCAAAAATTATCGGTGATTCTTTGTTAAAAAGCATTGAAATTAGATCTGAGAAATTGCTTGAAAATGAGGTTCTAAATGCTTGTCTCTACATTGATCCAAGGTTTCAACACACTCTATCTAATTCGGAAAAAGTTTGGCTGTTGGATATTTAAAAAAAGTTTGGGATAGAGATGTTGGACTTAATAAAGAATATTCTGTAAATTCGAAACAAATTGATGGCAATAATAACGTTGACGATGATGATGATATTATAACAGCTTTTTTAAAACAAGACTTAATAGAAGACGGAGAGTATAGTTACAAATGTTCATACCAAAATCGAAATGCTCAAGTTACCCTTTTTAAAAAGTAGTACATGCGTACTTAAATATTGGATAGAAAGACGGTCGACTGATCCGGAATTATTTATTTTATGCAATATTGTGTTGAGCGTTCCGCCAACGCAGGTGAGCCAATGCTTAAAATAATTATACCTATCACGCATTGAATAGAGTATACAAAGTTACCATATTTAAACGATATAACAATTTGAAATTTTAAATATTTGAATATTAAAATATTTTTTGAATGTTAAATAAAATAAAGTTAACTTGAAATAAAAAAAATGAATTACATTGTAATTCAGTGAGTTAAAAAAGTATTTTAAATTTTCAATTAAAAGTGTGATGGGTAATTTTTTTATACTTTTGTAAAATTTGCACTTAATTTTGTTTTCATATTTTCGTAGCTGACAGTAGAAAGGGCATTTTCATCATTAAGAATAGTTTTAACTGAAAGTAGAAATAGATTAAGCCAAGAAAATCTTCTAAATGAAGCAATTGATCAGGTAACCAGTCTGCCAGAAAATGTTATGGAATGAAATTATTTTTTTTTATTACTATACCATTTTGTTCTTTCTTAGTTATAGTGTTGATGAATACTTAAATTTTTTTTGTTTTTATCCATTTTTTATGTTGTCCTTATTTTTTTTTAAAGAATTTTTTAATATGCTTTTTTCATTTTGTCTTATTTTTTTATTTAAATCTTATTAATTTAAATAAAAACATAATAAATATACACAGTATTACCAATTATTGTTTTTAATGCACTTAATTAAACGTAAATTATCTGAATGGTGTTTATGATATGTATGTTACCGATAAAAAATTGTTACCATATAAAACCACAATCTTGTTAAAATATGGATCTTAATCTTATACACCATACTAAAACAACTCGATTTTGAATATAATTTCATTAAATATGCTCACCACAGCAGCAAGAAATATTTAATATTTTCATACCAACACATAATATCAAAAATGAATTCCACAGCACCAAATAAATGAACGACGACAGCACTATAAAATTATACAAATAAAATGCAGTTATTGCTGTGACAGCGCACAATCAAAACAAAATACCCATAAGAAATAATTTCATAGTATAATGTGCCGACAGTTTGAATATATCTTGCACGTTGCTATTAAATTATGAAATTTATAGCAAATCACGACTACTACAGTATTAATTTTAAACTCTGCATTCAGTGCATATTTTTCATTAGTTTAATCGTGTCTGCTTGAACTGGGCTGCAATTGGCTATTTCTCCTATTTGTAATTCGTTTAACTGTGCTATTAGATTCAATAGTTTGTCATGATAATTGTTCAACTCATGTTCTTTTGACAAAACGTGCTATGTGAAGCTTGTGTTTGTGCGATAGTTTTCGTTGTCTTGTATCTATCACTAAGAAACTGTATCAAACTTTCGGTGTTGTTCAATTTAACATTGAAGACAAAATTTAAAAGCAGCGTTTCTTGTTCTGGTGCCAAACCATGTCTAACCAATTCTACTATGGTGATAAAAGATTTAAGTTCTCGTTAGTTCCCTGTGAATTCTGGAATTGTTTTCAAAGCTAATTCTAAGTTAAAATTTTGAGTCGCCATATTTATTGAATTTTGTGTTTGTTTATTGGTAACAGATTTATTTTCCATTTCCCTCGGGTTCTCTAGTAAATATTGTTTAATCTTCGTATAGATATTATTGAATTCTATCCTAAAATAAGATAATTTTTCGCTATCCTCTTCTAGTAGTTCTTTTGTTCGGAAGTTTTCCCTTATCTTATTTATGATTTCTTATTTATTCTGGATAGTTTTCCCTGTGTATGTCCTTCCTGGACTTTTCTTTAAGTTTGAACAATTCTTTTAAGTTTTCTATTTCTTCTTCCATTAAATATTTTTATAAAAATAGTAATGTTATTAGTTTTTCTTAAACTTGATCTGTAACGATATTACAGCACATAATTTTTAAAGTATTGATAAATCTTACATGCTAAATACAATAAAATTCCTACTATAATTAATGTTATTACAAACTCTGGTATAATGTGTTTGGTAACTCTTTCTGAATTATTATTAGTGATAAATTTTTTCTCAACTTTCTTGATTGGATTTCCCCAAATAAGACCTACCATTGTGTCTATAAACCAATTTATTTATAATTTTTGTTTTATATTTTATTTTTAAACATTTGTAACTGCTAATCTATTTTCATGTTTTGTCACATAACTTTTAAAATATTTATATACTTTATGCGCCATGTATAAGACTATTATTACTACTATTAATGTAATCACGTACGCTGGTACCATTTGACAGATAATTAGTTTTATCCTTCCGCTGAACGAATATGGTTGTGTATACGCTTGAACAACGCTGGGAAATATTGCGACATTACTTTGAAAATCATGGTAATGTTGCAGAATGTGTGCGAAAATTGCGTACGGATTTTGGAAGAAGAGAAGCACCGTCAGCTCCGTACGTTCGTTATCTTGTGAAAAAAAGTGAAAGAAACTGGCATCCTCATCGACAAACCAAAGCGTGAAAAGTCAAAAACAGTGCGTACACCCGAGAATATTGCTGCTGTGGCAGAAAGTGTGCGTGAAGCGCCATCAACATCAATTCACCGTCGTTCTCAAAAATTGAACATTTCGGAGGCATCATTGAGACGAATTTTGCATAAAGACCTTGGTGTGACGCCATACAAAGTCCAATTGGTTCATGAGTTAAAGCCTACTGACCATCCAATGCGTTTTCGCTTCGCTAAGTGAGCCAGCGATCGACTTACAGAAGATGCCGATTTTGCCAAAATAAATCATCTTTTCAGATGAAGCTCATTTTGATCTTGGCGGGTATGTAAACAAGCAAATTGTCGCATTTGGGGCACAGAAAACCCGCACGCATACATTGAAAAGCCGATACACCCAAAACGAGTCACTGTTTGGTGCGGATTTTGGTCCAGAGGCATAATTGGGCCATTTTTCTTCGAAAATGAGCAAGGAGTGGCCGTTACAGTCGATGGCGATCGTTATCGGGCCATGTTGAACGAATTTTTGTTCACAAAAATTGAAGAGGAGGATATTGGCAACATTTGGTTTCAACAGGACGGCGCTACGTGCCACACAGCCGAAGCTACACTCGATGTTTTGCGCCCTGTTTTTGAAGATCGCGTTATCAGCCGCAGAGCTGATGTCGTTTGGCCACCTCAGAGCTGCGATTTGACACTGTTGGACTATTATTTGTGGGGTGCCCTCAAAGATAAGTGTTACGCCAGCAAGCCAGAGACAATTGACGCTTTAAAGGACAATATTCGTGAAGCCATTGGTGAAATACAGCTGCACACAATCGATAATGTGCTTAAAAATTGGACCGATCGTACAGGCTACTGCATGGCCAGCCGAGGCAGCCGTTTGAATGAAATTATTTTCCATTATTAACCGGAAGGATTGCATTTTCAAACAAAAAAAGAAATTTGAGATAATATTCAGTAGTTTTTTTTTATAGCATTTTCAAAAAAAAAAAAAAAGTTATTTGGCGGACCCTTTATTTTCTTGTATTTCCACCTTGCTTTGCGGTTTTCCCATCTTAAAAAAAAAATCGGTTATTTTTTACAAAAAATAATTTTCAAAGTATTGGCGGGATCGGTGCAGACTATGTCCAGTTTTTATTAATTTTGATAGTTTTAATTTCTATTCTTATTATTTATTCAGTACTCCAGGATGAGGTTGCAAATTAGTTTTAATTACTTATTTTTATTTATTATTATTATTAAGTTGAAGTCTTAATTTTATTCATTCAGGATTCCAGGATAAGGTTGCCAGGATCGCCATATGAATGAATAATAATTCATATTATATTATAAATGATAAACAGATTTATATCAATGTTTTATATTATAAATGAAGTGGTGTTTATGTGATTTAAGTATGAATGTTTACTCTCGGAAGATATTTTAGTTATCCTTTTTTATACCCTATACCACTATGTGGTTTGGGTACAATGACTTTGAGCTGCTGTCTGTAACAACCAAAAATATTTGACCTAGACCCATCTTTAATTATACCGATCGAATCAGAATCACTTTCTGAGTTGATTTAACAATGTCCGTCCGTCCGACTGTGTGTCCATGTAAACCTTGTAATCAAACTGCAGGTCGCAAATATGAATATATTTTGATGATGTTTGGTATATAAGCTTCTATCGGCCATGGGATGAACGCTATTGAAATTGGTGAGAGTCGGTCTATGTTCAGACCTAGCCCCCATACAAATTACCCATATGAAATCGACATAAATTGCCATAAGATCCAAATTGTCATATAGATCTTACTCAAATTGGGTTTGTATGCGTTCATTACATTCATTAATGAGTAGTCCAAAAATGACCCCTTTGACCCCATATAGAGCTGCTTCCCGATCTTCACTTAAATCTACTAAAAAAAAAATATTGCACTGATTCTTCTCAAATTTTGTTTGTATATATTTTTGCAAAATACAAGAGACTTTACCAAACATGATCAGGATCGGTCCATTTTTGGACCTAGTCCCTATATAGATATAGCATCCGATATGAACTTTTTCATATCTGCAGCCAAAAAAATTAATAAAAATCCCACTCAAATTTGGTTTTTGCTTACTTTCTATGTCCAGTTAGTTGGGCCTAAGAGATAGGGTCTCTAAACGCATGGTATAGGGTATCGTATAGTCGGTCTAGACCGACTATAATTTTCTCACTTGTTTTTGTATGACTAATACTAATTCTTATTGCTAATTGCTTATTGCTACATTCTTAATAATCATATTTCTTATTCTAAAACCCACATGTTAAAATATACTAGTGACACACTTAATTAATATCAGATTTAAATTACAATAATTTTAGTTTTATTAATTGTATCATTTGTTTTATCATTTTAGTTTATGTTACATGTTATTTATGGTATGGTGCTACGATAGGACACCTTCTAGTTCTTTCAATTTCATTTTCCGGAGATAATTAGGGAACACATCTTGAAATGCACTGCGAACACGGTTTTTAATTTTAATTGTTCGCGAAGTTAACATATTGAATATATTATTAAGAATTCCAATATTGTTGAAAATGTTTATATAAACAAAATTGAATTTCTTGAAATTTTCTTTTAGTTTGTTTTTGGTTTGATCTGCTGATTTTTGTTTATTGCCACAGCAACGTTGGCAATTAATTAGTATTTACAACACCCATTAAAACTGTGTAATTGAATTTCTTATAGTTAAAATAGAGAGATCCACTTCCACGAGGTTTGGTAATAGCAACATATTGTTTGTCATCTAAAATTCCATCTATGGTAAAGCGCATCAGCTTGCTTTTTTCAGTCATCTTCGCTTACTGGCAACTGCAAAAGTCATCATCAAACGAGAACTATATTTTATTAAGATTTCTTTTTAAACATTTTTTTTGAGTACTACTAACCACAATATATTCTCTAAGAACTTTAATTATGGCCTCACAAGTTTCTAAAACAATTGTGCCAATGGTTTGCGGCGAAAGTGCTGATGAGAATTTTAAATCCTCGAAACTGTTACCACTTTCGAAATACCGCAACGTCACGGCCAAACGCTGACGCACTGGAATTGCCTTTCTCCAATTAGTATCTTGCTTTTTTATTAGCCGGGCCACGTTTGCTAAAAGTTCTTCAAAAGAATATTTAGTAATGCGAACATAGTTTTTAAAATCAATTTCAGAAGAAACTTCTAATTCTTTCAATAAGTTTTCCTGTCCTAGTATTTCCCGATTAATGTACTATTTTTACACCAGAACCCTCTTTTTTTCTTCTCTTTCCTTCTTTTTGGTGCTAAAGTTGCAAAATATAAGCGCAGAATTTTCTTTTACACAACATGGTTGTCTTCTAAATAATTTTTTAACTTGAAATAAATTGAATCAATAATATAATAAAAATCATCAAAATCTTTAAAAAAAAAATCAGTCATATAACAAAAAATTATTATATAAAAAAATAAGTAAGAAAATTATAGTCGGTCTAGACAGACTTGGTAAAGTCACTTATATTTTGAAAAAATATATACAAACCAAATTTGAGAGAAATCTATGCAATATTTTTGTTTTTTGAAAGACTTAAGTGAAGATCGGGAAGCAGCTCTATATGGGGCCTATGACTAAGAATTGTCCTATAGGAATTATTTTTGGACTACTGATTAACGGATATAATAAACATATACAAACCCAATTTGACTGAGATCTATATGATAATTTGGATCTTATGGCAATTTATATCGATTTCATAGGGGTCATTTGTATGGGGACTAGGTCTGAACATGGACGTAAGTTCACCAATTTCAATACCGTTCATTCTACGGCCGATAAAAGCTTATATACCAAATTTCATCATAATATATTCATGAGTCTGAGTGGATCGGTATAATAAAAGATGGGTCTAGGTCAAATATATTTGGTAGTTACAAACAGCAGCACAAAGTCATTATACCCAAACCACATTGTGGTATAGGGTATAAATATTTTTAAGCGATTTTTTCGAGAACACCGTTAAACGTTATTTTTTTTTTTCAAAAAATATAATTTTGCTTAGAAATAAATGTATTGTAAAATATGGTGTTGTTGATGCTACTCTTCCTGTCGCATCAAAATTTCAAAATAGTTTTGATATTTGCTCAGACCAATACAAAAAAATCATTTTGATTTGATCTCAAAGCAACTCCAGCCATACAGCCATTGACTGAATAAGACTAGACTTCTATAAAGGTCTATAAAGCTCTCTCAATTGTTTTGTTAAAATATTGCCATATTTGGGAAACGTGGAAATTAAAGCTTTTTATACCCTATACCACTATGTGGTTTCGGTATAATGACTTTGTGCTGCTGTTTGTAACAACCAAAAATATTTGACCTACACCCATCTTTAATTACACCGATCGAATTCGAATCACTTCTGATCAGAATCACTTCTGATTCGATTTAACGATGTCCGTCCGTCCGTCCGTCTGTGTGTCCATGTAAAGCTTTTAATCAAACACTAGGTCGCAAATATGAATATATTTTGATGAAATTTAATGTTGTTAGACGATAAACTAAAGTTTTAAAACAAGATATAGAGAAATTCAATATAAAAGGTAAATTTAAAATATATTTGATAATAAATCAAATAAAAAAAACATAATAAGTAAACGAAGTTATAAAAGAAAAGTGAAAGAGCAACCAAATTTGTACAAGAATATCTGGTTCCAATGTCTACATATGGTCTCATGAGAACTGCCTAGTCACTACCTAATCAATAGTAGCAATGTCGCTAGTGATTTGCAATGGCACTTACATTGACATTTCCTGCAGGGACAATACAAAATCTAACATAGTAAAACCCAGTATTTGTATTGCTATTTATTTGTTTTCCAAAAAAAAATCTTATAATTATAGGTAAGGATTTTTACATTGTTGATTATTATAATTGTTTAAATAAAATGATTAAGTTCAAAATAAAAAAAAATTACAAAACATGAAAATAAATAAAATCATACATAACATCGAATTTATAAAAAAAAGGTAAGGAAAAATTGACTAACAAAGCAAAAAGGAAGAAAAAAATTAATAAAATTATGCATAGGATTTAAAAATTTGTTTCCTAAACTGTTGGGCGTTGCTTATAAATTTAAGATTTGATGGTAGCGAGTTCTAAAGACGGATTGAATTCACATAGAATTGAAATTTTGAAAGAGAGTTTTCGTATTTAACAGGCCGTATGTCATTTCAGAGCGCGTTAATTCAAATTTTCCGAATAGATACATTGAATGGCGAGTGAATATAACCTTATATAAAAGTATCAATGTTCTAATGTTCAACTGATCAGAAAAGGTTCCGCGATAAAGCTTTTTAGAGTGCTGGGATATGTGGTCATATTTTCCCAAGCTAAAAACATATCTTAATATGGAGTTATACGTTGATAGAAATTTTCTACTACTTCTGGAATCACTTTTTCATATATTTCGCATCCATATAACAATGTGGGAATGAGATAAGTTTTAGCAATTAGTATACGAATTTTGGTGTAAAGTATTGGGTATTCCATAAAGTCCGTAACATTGAAAAAGTTTTCCCTGAAGCAATATTTATATGGTCAGACCACGTCAGTGACTCGTTAAAAGTAACAACAAGATTTTTCGCAGTTTGTACTATTTTTATTCGTTGATTATTCAGAGGTAATATTGGCTCCTGGGGCAAGATCAATGTTCTTTTGGCTATTACTAAACATTTAGACTTGAGAGCATTGAGACACAGTCCGTTCGCATTTGCCCATCCGTTGACTCTCTCAAGCTCCATGTTAATATTTTCAATGCAATTGTTGATATCGATGTGACTACTGACATGGAGTTGCACATCGTCAGCGTACATATGTATATTATAGTATTGCAGTTGTCGTGGTAGATCTAAGTCCAAGTAGAGAACCCTGCGGCACACCCTTTAAAACTGGCAAAGAATGAGAAGTTTTATTATTTACAACGACAGACTTAGAGCGACTTGATAAATACGATGATAACAATCGAGTAGAAAATGCAGAGAAATTAAACATTAGCTTAGAGCAAATAACATCATGATCTACCATATCGAAAGCTTTGGAATGTTCCAGTAGCACAAGTAGTGCTACGTCACCAGCATCGATACGTCGCCGTATTTCTTCAGAAACATCAATTAAAGCCGTTACGCAAATGTGCTTTGGTCTAAATCCGGATTGTCGGTTCTATCATTAATGAATTTATTTAATTGTTGATGGAGTAAACGTTCAAATACTTTTCATAAATAAGGTAAAATGGCAATAGGTCGATATTCTTTGCTAGATTTAGGTATTGGTATTATGTTAGCAAACTTCCAGTTTGTAGGGAAAATGCATTTTGTAATTATATTATTGAATATATAAGTGATATATGGTAACAATTGGTGGATAATTAT
Organism: Cordilura impudica; assembly: GCA_963682025.1. Taxonomy (NCBI): domain Eukaryota; kingdom Metazoa; phylum Arthropoda; class Insecta; order Diptera; family Scathophagidae; genus Cordilura; species Cordilura impudica. Next base: position 228,618,565 of record OY821517.1, read on the forward strand.
TTTTAAACATTTAGGGTGAATTTCATCAATCCCAACTGCATTTGATTTAATAGGAAGACATGTGGACAATACATCTGCTTCACATACACAATCAAAGCTAAATGGATTGCAGCGAATATTAGAGGGTAGATTTTGATCATAGTAACCGGCATTAGGAGGAACACTTGGAAGTTTTGTGAAAGCTTTATTTATCTCATTGACGTCAACAACAGTTTCCACTCTACAAGGTGATTTGCCTATACCTATTTCACGTAGGACTCTCTACGTTTTCTTAGATCCGACTGCAGATGAAAAACGATGCGAACCGAACTCAGATTTTGCGTTTTTTATTTTCATATTAGCATATCTTCTTGCATTTTTAAACTTTATATGCAAATTGTCAGTTTTAAAAATTTTCCGCCTTCTATAAGCAAAATCTCTTCGAGCAATTGCCGTTTTCATTTCCCTTCTGATCCATGGTTTATTCTTAAGGTCCTGTTTAAACGTTTTAACTGGAACTGACCTTTTAAAAACGTTTAGTATGTTGTGCTCTAAAAAATTGAGCTGATCATCCACCGAGAGCATATAACAGATTGAAATTCAATCAATACTGTAAAACTCACAGGTCAGAACATTATCGTTTATTTTATGAAAGTCATAATAAGTAACTGTTTCGGATACATACTTCAGCCGGAAGTCATAAGAAAGAAAAATAAGATCATGTTTGGAGAAACAATACCGATAACTGGTCATATAGCAAAACTTCGTTCGTGTTACTGACAAAAAATATGTCTAGTAATGTGCTATTTGTAATAGTGTAATGAGTTGGAGTTATGGTATTTGTTGGTGTAAAGCCAATAGATTGCATGTCATTTATTAGCCAGCTTTCAATAAGTATGTTTGAATTAAAATCCCCACATATTATTACATCATCGTATTTTACAGTGATGGTATTAAGTTTTTCCAAAAAATTTACTGTATTTACTCTACAATTAGTTTTGTGAACAGATCCAACAAGTAATTTTTTACAACCGGCTACAATTTCAACAAATAATAAGTATAGTATTCTATTTTAGTATTTATATTATTATGGGAATTATCATTTTGATTATCTAAATTGTCAAAATCGTTTGAATTGCAGCATATTTTACTTATTATACCCTTTTTCATATATATAGACCACCTCCACAAGGAGTTTTCCGATCAAACGATATATTTGGAAGTTGTTTAAGGTAACAATATCGTCTGGAATAGATTCCTTGAACCATGTTTCAGATACACACATAATGTCAACGCCGGACCTCACAAATGTATAACGAAATTCAACTATTTTTGGTCTTAAACTCTGAGCATTAATATGAGATATTTTAATATCAGATCGTTGTTTGCAAGTCACATCTTTGGAACTAAAAGGTAAACTATCTACAAGAGATGGCATAATTTAAAAATTCATTTTTATAAGCAACGCACGCAACGCAGAATTGTTCATATTGAAAACTAAGAACAAAAATTAATAAAGTGAGTTTAAGAGAGAAATGTGATTAAACAAATAAAAACATAAAAAATAATAACAGAATAAATGTTGTTAATATATATAACAAAAATTTATATATCATAACTAAGGAGCATCTATTTATTGCCATCAGAGATGCACATAACCGGAGAAAAATTATTAAGCTCCTCTATATTATCGATTCGAATGGGCTGTTCATCAGGATTAAATTTTATATAAACTAATCCTCGCATCTAATCCAGTATGCCAGTGATGCCAACTGCTGAAAGAAGAAAATCATCAGTGGCAAACTAATTTTGAATTATATTATGTTAAAAAAATATATTTACATATCTTGACTCCAAACACTACTACCTGGGAACTAGTGTTTGGACTTAAATACATTTTTCTTAAAGCGAAAAAACAATGCATATTCCTTACATTTCATGGGTATACTATCAATTTAGGGATCCCAAAAGAAAAAAAAAACAAATGTCCGGAAAATTTTAAATAATATAATTTGTCAGTTTTATTTCCGCAAAATTATGAATAATATATAAATAACATTCTCATCAATTAGTTGTACTTCCTTTATCAAAATTTGTTCTTTTGTTTAAAAATTAATGCGCTTTTTATGTAACAATTTTTATGTGCGCAAATATGAATAGATGCTTCATTTGATATCTTTGAATTCAAATTAATGTTTTCTTGTTACAATTTTTGTTTTTTAATTTCAGTTGCTTTTTTAAATGTAACTAGATTTTATTTTTGAAATTTCTTTTAGTTTTAATAGTAATTTTTTTCCTACGTTTTCGACAACTAAAAGAAGTTCAGGGTGACAGTTTCTATAATGGCGCTTAAAGTTAAAGGCCTAGTTAGCCACGCGTAACCGTAACCAAACGTTACGTCAGCTGTTTTTTTTTTTTTTTTGTTACATGAAAGGCATTTAGAGCAGATACCGAACTGAACTGTCACGTAACCGGAACGGCCCAATCTGTTGAAAGTAGATTATTGCTACGTTTGTACGATAAAGTTTGGTTAATTTTACACAACAACATGCTGGTTCGTTTTTTATGTTCTATAATTATACTAAATGCCAACGTACATTTACGGTACGGTTACATTTTAACAACGTGTGGCAAACTAGGTCTTAAATGCTTTTACTATTTTAATACATGGTAACACATCAGCCACTCCACATTTTTCATCCGACATGATTGCTTTATTTGTATTCAAAATCTATTTATAATATATAAGATTTAATAAAACAAAAAAAAAATTGCTGTAAATATTCTCTGTGTACCTATTAAAAAACAATGCACTATGACCGAAATTTCGATTTTAGCGGCAAAAAGTCAATCTTTCAACTCTAAATTTTTACAATTTTTTTGATGGTGTTCAATACCCAACATATTGATAGGAAAAAACTAAAAAAAATGTTTACTGTTGGCAACCGTGTTTATGTACAAACAGCTGTTAATGTTTACATATTTTTTAGTACGTGTTAATACAAGTGAAGGAGCAAAATTTTTATAAAATTGAAAACTGTTTTTTTAATAATATATTCTTGGAAAAAAAATATGAATTCTGATACTCGAGGTGAGTATTTTTACTATACACAAATATAGTTTGCTAAATGTTTGTATTTCGTACTTATTTTGGTGGTTTTTTGTGTGTATTTTTTTGTGAAATTCTAAAGAGTTTTATCGTTTTTCGTGGAGTAAAACTAAAAATGTCATGAAGTGTCATTGAAACTATTTACATGTGATTGTTTGCAGAAAACACAAGTTTTATGTCATGGTAAAAGTGCATGCATTTGACTGCTAATGAACGATTTTTTTATATTTTTGTAGAAACACTCAGGTTCAAAAACTCTGAAATATTTGAGTTTTGGTTGAGAAACAACAGAAATGTTTCGAATTACATAAAAGGAAAGATTCCATACGAAACTGACAGTGAATTAAGTAAATTGATATGTAGTAAAGCTCGGAACTTATCTAATTTTATTAAACTAAAATGGGATAAACAATCCAGAAATGAGAAAGCATTTAGAAAATATAATAAGGAATGGTTGGGTCGAGAAACAATTTTTGTTATACCGAAAACGATTAATGCTATCGGGCGACCAAAAATGATTTATGATGATAGCTGCGAAAGAAATAAAAGGAGATTAGCTTCCGAATTAGCTTCCCAGCAAGGAAACAATGCGCAATTATCAATTATCAGTATCACCTGATGAAGCTCTTATGTTTTTGGTAGAAAACGGATTAACTAAAAAGCAGTACTCAAATATGCGTCAATTAAACATAAAACACAGTAGTAGTATTTATCCGACTTATATAAAGTTAATTAAAGCAAATTGAAATGTAGACCGGATGAAATCAAAGCGAAAGAAAGCCCTGTCGAAGTGAAAAGAGTCCTGGCAGAAAAGAAACAAAAAATTCAAAAAGAGTTTTTGCTTCAAATCGGGCTTCATGTCGATAAGCTGAAAGTAAATGGCAGCGGCAACACCAACGATGGCAACACAGCTAGAAGAGCATTTTCTCAGCATCTGTTACTGGTATATATATTGATTTTTTGATTGCTCTCTCCTCTGAATTTGAAATTGATGCTCAAAGGTTTCGTGCTCATTGCATTAAAAGCAGTGAAAAATTTTTCCAAAACTACGAATGGTACTCGATGTCTGCCACAATATACAAAATATTAGTGCATTTGCCGTAAATAATTAAGGCTTCAGTAGTAGCGTTAGGATGCCTTGCAGAAAATGCATCTGAGGCGCGAAACAAATATTATAAAAAAAATAGAACTGGTGACGCTCGAAAGGATTCAAGAGTGCACAACATACTTGACATGTATCATAGAGCTATGGATAGCTCTGACCCATATATTTCAAGTTTATGTTTACAAGAACGTACAAATAGTTAAAAAAAAAACTTTCGTTTCCCCGAGAAGTCATTGATCTTGAATGCCTGAATTACCACCTACATCTCAAGAAGCCTCCAGCTGCAATTATAGTTCTGATTCTGATGTTAGCTTAGAGTCATTAATAATTATTCATTGGAATTAGAAGCGGATGAAAACGAAGAAACAGACCATGATTAATTAAGCCCTATATCTTTTGAGAATATGTATCCATTATTTTGTTATTTTTAGATTAATACGTAAGCATTTACAACTTCTGTAAAATTATAAATTTATGAATTAAAAAATAAATAAATTTCTTGGTAGCATTCAATATTTTTTTAATAGTGGGCGTGGACCGCTCATTTTTTTCTCAAATTGCTTTTTGTCAGTAGAAGTCCGTATAACAATTTTGGTGAAGCTGTCTTGCCAGGAAGTACTATTTGCCATTAATTTGAAAAAAGGGGGCGTGGTCTGCCCATTTTTCTCAAATCGATTTTTTTTATCATTAGAAGTCTACACAACAAATTTGGTGAAGCTAGCTTGTCGGGAAGTATTTTTTGCCGCTAAAATCGCGATTTCGGCCACAGTGCAATGTAAGGCCCAATTCAGACGACGATTTTTGACGACGCGCTTTTTCTCAATTCTCTTTTGAAGCTGCTTCCAAAAACCTATTGCATTCATACGATGATTTTTAGCTTCATGTCTTTTTAAAAATTTCCTTTAGTTTATTTTTCGCATTAAGAAAAATATATGAATTAATGTAAATTCAAATTATCTTTTTTATTTTTCAATTCATTTAATTTATTTGTTAAATATTATTTAAATTATTTCATTATAAGGTTTAATCTTTTTACACATAATAATTTATCACAATTTTTCACACTATATACAAAAACCTATTTAATATATAAATTATTAAGAGTAGAATCTTTAGAATATCTAATCAAATAGCAGAACGTATCACTATTTAAAAGGTTTACGAAACATATTCAGTTTAAAGAAATTATGCACAAATATTAAATAAAATAAATAAAAATGTAAGCGATTCTTGATCTCACTGAATTGGCCACTTCAAAGTACGAAAAAGAGTAAAACGTAACAAGAAAAAAAGAAATGAGTGTAAAGAAAAATATGAAAAAAGTCTTGAAAACAGAAATCGTGTCTTTTTGTTTACCCTCTTGATTCTCTACACCGTTCGCCTACAAACAAAAAGGACGTTGAAAAACAACGTCGTCAAAAGTCGCCGTGTAAACAAAGCCTAAGGATTTCACAAGGCAGTGTGACATAACCCTGCTTTGTTCTAAAGCTTTCATAAGACTGAATGTCATTGTTTCTTACTCAAAAACAACAACAATAATAGCTCTGACATTCAAAATAACAAAAACAAATAAGGTAAATCATATGTTTCCAAAATAAAATTGTGGTGCCATCTACTGTGCCATAGTCACACTAAGGAGCAAACTTTGTTTTTTAATACCAACTAATTGTATTTAGCCTAAAACAAAATATTACATAATTTTGTATAAATGAAATGCATGTGGAGAAAAAAATTTTGAGCTGATTGGTATAATACATTGACCTTTTATGTATGTATATTACAATGTTATGAAAGCATTTATATTTTATATATAATTTATGAAAACATTGATAAATAATATAAACAAAATAAAATAATATACCAATTAATTTCTAATATGCGGCTATTATGGATATACATATATAGACTACATGTACATATATTATTTAGAGTATTTTGTTATTTGCTACAGTAGAATGTATCAACTTGTAACATTTTGCGATATTATAAAAATCGCAGAATATTGATATGGATTATAGGTATATATATATTTGTTTTATTAAATATATATATGTATGTAAGATATAACTTCAAAAGTTATTATTGTGTTTTTCATTAAATAAATTAATACATAAGAAAATTAGAAAAAAATTTTTCTTAAATTTACATTGCTATTTTTTTTTATAATAACTAGGTAATTTAGCATTATTTGCTTTTGATGTTGTTAACTTTTTATAATATTGCGACAACGACCACAAAAACAACAAGTACAGCTATGACAAAAATAAAAAATTTAAAATAACAAGCCAGAAAAATAAAGAAACATCATATTTTTATTTTTTTTAATTTTTCAGAGATTTCCTGGACCTGTTCATCCGATTTTAATGATTATAGAAAAAGAACTCTTCCCATTGTCTTGGTGCATCATTCTCAATAAAAATTATCACCCTAGCTGTCTTATTGAGGGCGTGATCATTACATGAACAACATAGAAAATCATATTTTTTCAAGACTTTTTTTACTTCTTCATTCAATTCTCGTGACCTTATCAAGCGATTTCGACGATTTCAAATAGCAAACTTCTCAGGATGTTAATGAATCACTATATATGCAAACGAGCAAGTTACGTCACCATAACCATCCAACATATATTTTATATTTACAAACAAACATAACTACAAACACACATATATAAATTTCTTCTTATACACATATCTATATATATGTTATGACAATTATACATATCTACATACATTAATTTTACTAGAAACATATTTACACATAAAATATACAATTGATTATTCATAAATTTTTATTAACTATGTCAAATACAAAGTAAACTCGCATAAAAATTTGTGTTGGCCGTTGTTTGTTTTGAAATTGTATGAGGGTACATTGCCACATTTAAATTCCAAATAATTCTGATTGTTTATAAGATGTGACGATGTACGCTGACACACTAATAGAAAACTTACAATTGCTTTGAATACGTAAACAATGTACCAAACAAATGTAAATGTTGCAACATTGTATTGATTTTGTCAAAAAAAGCAGTATTGATCAATACGACCAATATTGTACGATGACATACATATATCAATTGAATATACAATGTTGCAGTGTACAATTTGAGTACATTGCGTAGAATGTTGAATCAGCGATGTCGATCGATATGATCAACATCGACTGATCAATATAAACCAGAAACACAGCCAATAAACGGTCAGTCTCATTTTAGAAGTCATATTTTCGAATTAAAAATTAAAAAATATATTAAGCTGTAAAATAAAATAAATATATTTTAAAAACTTGACACTAAAAAAATTGTGAAACCATATAACATATTTTAAACTAAAATAAAATAAATATATTGTAGAACTTGAAACTAAAAAATTGTGAAACGAAATAATAAATTTTGGACTTAAATAAAATAAATATATTGTAAAATTTGGAACTAAAAAATTGTGAAAGAAAATAATGAATAAAACAAAAAAAATACAATCGAGATATTTCTAAAATTTACCACGATACATAACTGGCGCAGTCTACGGAGCTTGTTTTACGAGCAACGCTCCCAATGAGGGAAACACCAAAAATCAACAAAAGAACAAATTAGAGCAGCATGCAGCTCATCATTACCTTCAGAACAGTGTAAGTGTAATAAATTCAAAGAAAATAATACAATTTCACACTTACACAGCCATAAAAAAAAAATTTGTGTCGATTTTGTTTAGACCAATATATGATTTTAGTCACATTTAACAATGGAAATTAATGTTTACAATTTTACCCGACGTTTCGATGCTTTTTTGGCTTCGTCTTCAGGGGTTTTTTTTTTATTAATTCTGAAATACACAATATTTTACCTTACAATAAATACAATAAATACAAATATTCTCTTAACTTACTTATTACACGTCCTTTATTATTAATTAAAAGTGCACATGTTTAATTTTTACATTTACAAAAATTATGTAAAAATCGTAAACATGTCGGTCTATTTAAAGAGCTAATTGGTAATGATTATTTATTTTATCTTTGTCTTCTTTGGTGTTCATCGCTTTCTAAAGTAAAGCGTTTGTTTGTGTTGTTCTCTATGTCTAATATTTTAATTTTGTCAAAATCAGCTGAGTGATTGTTTTCTTGTATGTTGTCAAAGTTAAAGTAGTTGTTTTCACCTAAGCAAAAGTTTAAAATTTTAAGAAATACTAGAACACAATCACTCAGCTGATTTTGACAAAATTAAAATATTAGACATAGAGAACAATACAAACAAATGCTTTACTTTAGAAAGGCTACATATACAGAAAAAACTTACAACAACGATGAACACCAAAGAAGACAAAGTTAAATAAACAATCATTACCAATTAGCTCTTTAAATAGACGGACATGTTTACGATTTTAACATAATTTTTATAAATGTAAAAATTAAATTAAGTTAAGAGAATATTTCTATTTATTGTAAGTTAAAATATTGTGTATTTCAGAATTAATAAAAAAAAACCTGAAGACGAAGCCAAACAAGCGTCGAAACGTCGCGTAAAGTGTAAACATTAGTTTGCATTGTTAAATGTGATCAACCTAGCCGTTTTTTAGGATTTAAAAAAAATAAAAAAACTAAAATTAAAATTTAAAAAAAGTTTTTTTTATGAAATATAGCTAAAATTTTTGAAAGGAAAGGTGATTATTTGGGATTTTATAAATTAAACGGAATTAAAAAAAAAAGAAAAAGAGAACGAAAATAACTCTGTGAATTTTGTGTACATTCTTTAATGTCGAAAACATCCAAAAGAGTTTCTTCTTATTCTAGAATTTTTAAAAGCAAGTCCCTTGAAGCCATTTCGGAAAATACAGTATTACAAACCTCTAGAATTATGACAGAATCAAGGGAAACACTTATAAGACCTCCAACAGGGGACACTTACAATGACATTTTCAATTCTCTCAGAATTCCTGACGTGGTTATGGGCCTGCCAAGATTCGATGGAAACCCTAGACTCTTACATGAGTTTGTCAATAATATAGAAGAAATCCTTCTTCACCTTATGGATAAATTTTATTACGGGCCATAAGGAATAAGATCACGGACTAAGCCAATGAGGTACTCCACATGTATGGTACCGCTTTAAACTGGGATGATATTAAGGGAAACTTAATCCTCCATTATTCGAACAAAAGAACCGAATCAGAGACCTTCATGGTATAAGGCAGGACGGAAAGACAGTAGAGGCATTTTGTAGTCAAGTTATGGAAATCCAATCGGCCCTCTGTAATAATATCTTGATACATGAATTCGATCAAAATGTTATATAAGCAAAGAAGGAACTCTTTGCCGAAATGTGCTTGAACTCGTTCATGACAAACCTACGAGAACCATTGGGAGCATCAATTAGGGCAATGAGACCTGAATCCTTAGCTACCGCTCTTTCATACTGTATTAAAGAACAGAACATATTTTATGGACAGGTTAAGAATCGACAAAATTTTTTCCAACAAAATAAACTACATTCCAATTACTTGGGTAATAGGCCCAATTTCGGCCGAAATACTATTAACCTTTACAGTAGGCCCCAACAATATTACAACAAACTTTGAATAATTCAGGTACATACCAGAGACCTCAATTTAATAATTCAAGAAATAATTCATTTACAAATCAGAAAATGCCAGGGAATTTCCAGAACATGGACAGATTCCAGGATGAGATAACGAACATAGAAAATGAACAAAATTTTCAGATATCTGCCTCGACGAACCGAGAGGATACATAGACACTAACATTCATGGGTCTGAACTAGCATATATTAACATTTCTTCACCTTTCGGAAGACCCCTTCGGTTTTTAATTGACACAGAAGCATCCTCATCCTTCCTCAGTCCAGAATTCATTGAAAAATCAGACCAACAAAAGTGCAGACCAGTAACTGTACGAACTGTCTTTAGGGACCAAAAACTGGACAGGAAAGTTACACTAAAGATATTTAAAGAATTCAATCAGGAGGGTGATTTTGAATTTTTACTTTTTAAATTCCATAAATAATTTGATGGCTCATTAGGATTAAATTTCATGACTGCGACCAAAACTGTAATGACCTCCCCAATAGATGCTTAAGGACGGAAGCCGCCGTGATCCCTTCACAGTTCACGACCAATAGAACATCCGGAACACACATAATACCGCCAAAATCGCGTAGACTCCTGACACTGCCTGTCAGTCAACAGACAGGCGACATACAGGTAAATAACATAATAGTAAATTAACAATTATGAATTCAGGGAGGTATTTATAAGGCCAACAATTGGTCTAATATTATTGAGGTACAAAATTTCTCGGATAAAGAACAAATACTTTTCTTGGAACAACCCCTACTTACGGATACATATAATTCTGACAACTTCATAGAAATTAACAACATTGATATATATACAAACAGGAATGGCATAACTAGGACAGATTTTCGAAATGACCTAAGATTGGACCACTTAAATTCAATCGAACATGATTCACTTTCCAGACTATTAAGGAAATACAACGACATATTTTTCAACGAAAAAGATGCACTGACTTTTACGAAACATTCTATCACAACTTCAGATGACATTCCTATCTATACCAAATCGTATAGATATCCGTATGTCCAAAAGGAGGAAATCAGTACACAGATATCAAAAATGATAGATCAGGGGATAATAAGACCGAGCTATGCCCTATAGTTTGCTCCCGTTTGGGTTGTCCGAAAGCGCAAATGGCGATTAGTCATTGATTACACTGGTTTACAGCCAAAAAAAAAATACCAAGAACGCCACATGCGTATATAAGTTAACTGGTACCTCCTGAACACGAAAAACGCTGTAATTTTTTTCTAAGTACCGTTTTTTAGATAACGGTACTTTTGTGTTTTTCGGTGTATGGTCCCACTCAAACCCTTGTGGAGCCCAACCGAACAACAACAATAGTCCGCCATCATTTGGTCATCCCACCAGCCTTTGTAACGTCTCTCGATTTCTTCCATTTCCTGGTGAAATCTTTCACCTTGTTCATCACTTTCGGAGCCCAAGTTCGTGGGGACAATATCCATATGACTGAATAAGAAGTGTAATTTAGGTGTCATATTTGAACCTAAAACTTAAAAAGAATAAATTTTCAAATGATATCAGCCTTTTTGATATACATGTTTTCACTCAACGCTTACCAATGGCATTGAATTTTTGCAGTAATTTATCGATCTTCTCAGCGTAATCAGGACTTCTGTAGTTTCCCAAAAAGTTGTGAACGATGTCCTGGAGTGCTTCCCATGCCTCCAAATGAGCTGAACCTAAACATTCATTAAATGCTTGGTCACCATACAGAGCCCGAATTTGAGGTCCATCAAATATACCAGCTTCAATTTTGCTCGCTGTGGCTCTCGAAAATTTTTGTTTAAGGTAATTCATGGCAAGACTATATTTTGGCAACTTTTTCACAATATTTGTAAATAACCCAAGCTTAATATGTAATGGAGGAAGTATTATCTTTTCCTGAGGAATGAGTGGGTCATTTTTGATATTTTTTTTTCTATCGACTCTTCGGTCTGTTCGGACGTGATTTTTATAAGTTCCGTCGATATAATCGATTTATTATTAAAAAAGTGCCTAATATTGATAATTAAATTAAAATACCTATAAGCGAAAGGACGCTGATAACAATATATTAAATGTTGTTATTTAATAAAAATAAAAATAAACAGAAAAATAGAAAATTAAACTTTCAATTTCAAACATAATAAAAATAAAAAAAATAAAAAAACAAGAAAAACAGAGCATAAAACAAAAAGATTAAAATGCCAGTTGGCCGCTCTCCCCCTACTCTTAATCCAGTGTTAAACCAACAAGAAAACACACCATCACCCGCGCTAATTGCATCTCCTTCAAATGTTAATTTAAGTGAAATAAATGCATCACACCCTCCCACTACACAGTCAACCACACCGTGGAGTCTAGAATGTAAAACTCCTAATGGACAAACAAACAATAATATTTTAAATCGTACTCATCAATCATTCTCTTATCCAGTGGTAAATACGTCAATATACTCTACTGTAAGTACTCATGCTAATTCAGCTACAACAACAACAACAACAATAACTAAGCCTTTGATGTCATACACACAAACAGACACTCTTACAAATACTCTTAATAATCAAACGCATTCACATACAAACATACAAACAAGTAATACGAATACTCTTAACAATCTATATCCACCTTTACAACAGCCGGTAATAGTCGCATCAAATGGTGCTATATCCAAAACTAAAATTACTGAGACATATGTACAGAAAAACGTTGTTACCCCTAAACAGACACAAAAGGGTGTAGATAGATACTTTACGGTACTTAAACGGAAACGTAGTCCACGAGCGGCTACTATTGCCTCATCCTCTAAACAATCAAGGGAAAATGAAGAGGTCCCCGTAACCCAAAACCGGTTTGCATTGTTGGCAAGTGACACCGAAGAAGCTTCAACAGTCGGTAAATCACCCAAACCCCCACCATTATACCTAAGAGAACCAAATTCAAATGAAATTGTTCAATTATTAATTAAACTTATTGGAGAAAAATCATTTTACGTTACCCCAATCAAAAAGGGAAAAATATGTGAAACAAAAATCCAGGTTATTACTGAAAATGACTTCCGCAAGTTGGTTTCTGAATTTGAATCTCTTAAAAAAAATTTTTACACCTACCAGCTGAAGACTAGTAAAGGTCTGAAAGTAGTCATTAAAGGAATAGATTCGTCTGTAGACCCATCTGAAATACAAAAGGCTTAAGAGACTGAGGGCTTTAAGATAAAAAATGTCTCAAATGTCAGAAATCGTGAAAATATTCCCCAACCCTTATTCCGAGTTGAGTTTGAACACGGAGATGTTATCCTAAAAAATGGTGAGCCACATCCAATCTATCGCCTTAGATTTTTGCTCCATCACAGAGTTAGTGTAGAAGAACCGCACAAACGTAAGGGACCACCTCAATGCTTAAATTGCCAAGAATATGGACATACTAAGGCTTATTGCCATCTTAAATCTGTTTGCGTAATGTGTGGTGAGTTTCACCAGTCGAACAAATGCGACAAATCGCGGAATGACCCATCAGTAAAAAAATGCAGTAATTGTAATGAGAACCACACCGCTAATTATAGGGGTTGCCCAGTATATACGGCAGTATTGCGCTCTGTTCCCTATAGAGGACAAGCCTCACGTACCCATACCTCACTAACCCAATACCCTAATTTATCGCAAAACGATCAGAGCAAAATCAATCCTCGCTCATACTCAAATGCTTTGAGATCCAAATCGCACCCTTACCCAAATGCTCAACCAAACCCACAAAATACCAACCCGAATACCCAACCTCACACAAAAACCCAAGCTAGTCCAGATAATGTTCAACCACAAATGCAAAGTTTTAGTAAACTTGAGTCAACACTAGACACTCTAGTCAAAACAATTAATACCTTTACTAGCTCAATAAACAATATGATGCAAGAGATGATGAGATTGCAGTCTATGTTATTACAGGTAGTACTAAATAAACCATGAATAGCCTAAAAATATGTTTTTGGAACGCACGGCATACGCCAACATAAAAACAAGCTTGAATACTTTCTCAGAAATAAACAAATAGATTTAATGCTTGTTTCTGAGACTCATTTAACACCAAGAAGTATATTCGCAATACACGGATATACTTTGTATGTCACAAAAGACCCGAGGAACAGAGCATGTGGAGGCTCGGCGATTCTCATTAAATCTCAAATGAAACACTTACATAGTGTCAGAACTTCGTGAAGACTATCTTCAAGCGACATCGGTGTGTCTCGAAGATTTTGGCAGGAACCTGGTGATCTCATCAATCTATTCACCACCGAGATTCATAATAATAGCGGAAAAATATACACATTTCTTTAAATCACTGGGACCACGCTTTGTGGCAGCTGGCGACTATAATGCCAAGCATCCTTTTTGGGGATCGAGGCTGATTACCACAAAAGGTCGTGTATTATTTGAAACTATTTCAAAATTGAGCATGGAAGTTATTTCCGGAGGAGAACCCACTTACTGGCCGACTGATCGGCAAAAAATACCAGATCTAATAGACTTCTGTTTATCAAAGGGGGTGTCCAGACAACTTGTATAAGTAGAATCATCACTGGAACTTTCATCTGACCACACTCCCACAATTCTTACCATTTTGAACCCTAACAATGTTGTTCACCCGAGTTCCGGAATAACAAACTGGTTAAAATATAAAAAATTTATTAGTACCCATTGTAAAGAAAATATTCCGCTAAGAACACCTAACGATATCGACCTCTCCATCAAAAATCTTGAATTAAATCTTAAAACAGCTGCGCAACTCGCCACTAAGCCCTCACAACACACTGAGGGAATCTACAAAAAACCTACAGAGACTGCTACAATCTAAGAAAATCGCATCACTAAATGCATACCTTGAAAGTTTGGACTCTACCCCAAACACTGACTACTCATTATGGCGTGCTACAAAAGGTCTAAATAGACCAGCCATAAGTAAGCCTCCTTTGCGAAAGCCAAATGGGGAATGGGCTCGCAAGGATTCTGAAAAAGGAGAGTTGTTTGTAGAACACTTAAAAAATGTGTTCACCCCTAACATTTCACAAAATATAGTAGAGTTTCCAACTCTTATACCCCAGAACGAAACAGCTAACCCAATCAGATTTAAAATGCAAGAGGTCGAAAGGGCAATTGTTGACTTAAACCCATAAAAAGCACCAGGGATCGATTAAATTAGTAATAAGATGCTTTTAGAATTACCCCGGGTGGCTTTGATAATAATTCTTTACGTCTTGAATATTATCCCTCAGAATGGAAAGTTTCCCTTGTCACAATGATAGCCAAGCCGGGCAAAGATAATACAAAAGTCGAGTCGTATAGACCAATCAGTCTTTTGTCGAACATGTCAAAGCTGTTTGAGAAATTGTTCGTGGATAAATTAACCTTAGCCGTTCAACAAAACAATTCAATACCAGACCACCAGTTCGGGTTTAGAAAATAGCACAGCACCATTGAGCAAGTACACAGGCTGGTTACTGTTATCAGGAAGGCTTTTGAAGAAAAGAAATACTGCTCTGCCCTTTTTATCGATGTTTCACAAGCATTTGACAAAGTTTGGCATGAGGGTTTACTCTTTAAAATTAAACGCTTGCTACCACCCAATACACACAATCTCTTAGAAAGCTACATCAAAGGCAGGCAGTTTACTGTTAAAGAAAATAGTTTTATTAGCACCCCACAAAATATAAATGCCGGAGTTCCACAGGGCAGTATTTTGGGGCCATTATTGTATTTATTTACTCTATACTTCAGATTTACCAACAAATGTTTATACCCACACTTCATGAGAACCCAACAATAGCGTCTCAAAGATTACAAACTAACATCTCTCAGTTAGAAGCTTGGTTAGAGAAATGGAAAATTAAAGTAAATGAACAAAAATGCATTCATATTACGTTTACCTTACGAAGGGAATCTTGTCCAACAGTTCGTATTAATGATCATAATATACCCCAGAACACACATGTTAAATATCTGGGCATTCATCTTGACCGTCGAATTACATGGAAAACTCATATAGATACTAAAATTACCCAAATGAAATTGAAAACTGTACAACTAACATGGCTTATAGGTAGAAACTCTAATCTTAGCTTAGACTGTAAATTACAGATTTACAACTCGATTATAAAACCCATATGGAGCTATGGTATTCAGCTATGGGGAACTGCCTCGGCTTCCAATGTTGAAAAAATACAAAGAAGGCAAAACAGACTGAGAAATTCTAACATACATAAGGATCTCTACGTCCCACTTATCAAAAGTGAGATCAAAAAATACTGCTGAAGATATATGAAATGACTTGAAACACACCCTAATACACTTGCTCGCAATTTATTAAATAATCGTGGCCATCTACGACTTAGAAGACTGGACACGGCAGACTTGTTACAATAAAATAGCTATAAATGCTCCTGATCACATTTAATCGCTGAGCCCTTGAAGTTTTGTCTGGCACTGGCTGGATTTAATGTCAATATGTAGTTTTAAGATTTGAACACTTATTGTTAGTTCACTTAAATTTTGTGAAGATCCAATAAATAAATATGGAAAAAAAAAAAAAATTTGATACTGTACTCTCCGTGCGTACGTCCACTTCGCTCGGGCCAAACTTTTCGGGTATAGTGATTCTGACGGTCACGGCTGTACCATAGACATAGAAAACAGGGAAACTTCATATTGCCCCCTTGCAATTCAGATAGTATGGCAACTAATTTAAAATCAGAGCAAACCTTCCATTGATGTAGGTCATAATGTATGAGATCGAGAAGATATTTCATTGCTTCATATGTTTCCTTTATGTGTTTTCTATCTCCGATTGGAATTGATGGTTTCGTATTCCCTTTATGAAGCAAGACTGCCTTCAAACTATCCTTGCCTCCATCCAGAAAAAGACGCCATTCCTCTGGGTCATAATTTTGTTGGAGAGCAGAGAAAAGACCACATATGTTGGCACAAAAAGAAAAAATTGCCGTTTTGCGAAAAACTGTGCAAGTTGTTTGCTGCGATCACGGTAATATGTAACACTGTTGCAATCGTGATGCAAGTAATTCACATTTCGATTTCGGCAAATACAAATCTCGGCACAAATCATTGAGCTCGGCCTGAGAAAGTAAATGGGGTTTCTTATTTGATTGCATTTCTGATCCACTGCACTCATCTGATGAATCATTTTTTATTGTTCTTTTCGTATTTCTGTGGGGCCCGCTACAATCAGCTGCGGTTTGGGCCACGATATTGAGTGCGGTACTGGCAGCATCACCGAGCTAACAATTGGATAAACTTGTTCAATTCTACGTCCGATAGCCTTTTCCGTTAAACAGAAATAACAATCTGTTGTATGGTTGATCTGGTTTCTCTATTGCATTGGCTTTCCAAATGTGAAGAAACACTCTTTACCCTTACCAATTTTATGTAATATATTTCGGCAGTTGTAAAAAAATAAAACATTCCAGATCTTCACTATAACGTAGGAAAAAAATGAAATAAAAATTAAAACTTTTGAAAAAAAAACGTAAAAAATAGGCAATTTTTAACTTTGAGCTGCCAAACCTCAGCCACTTCTTATCTCGATCAAACTTTTCGGTTGGGCTCCACAAGAGTTTGAGTGGGACCATACACCGAAAAACACAAAAGTACCGTTATCTAAAAAACGGTACTTAGAAAAAAAATTACAGCCTTTTTCGTGTTCAGGAGGTCCCAATTAACTTATCTGTGCATGTGGCGTTCTTGGTATTTTGCCAAATTAAAAATTTGTAAAGCAGTGTTATAGGACACTTAACGAAAAAATTATTTCTGACAGATACCATTTACCAAATATTACAGACATACTGGAAACATTGGGTAAATGTATGTATTTCTCCACCTAAGATTTGGCTAGTGGACTTCATCAGAGAGAAATGGACCCTAAAGATATTCCCAAAATTGCTTTTACGGTCGATGGAGGACATTACGAATACATACGAATGCCTTTCGGACTGAAAAATGCTCCCTCTACATTTCAGAGAGTCATGCACAATGTTCTAAGGGAACTTGTTGGGAAGAATTGTTTGGTTTATCTAGACAACAAGTCTTCGATAGACTTAGAGAAGCAACTTTTTAAATTCAGATTCACAAATCCGAGATGATGAAAAAGGAAATCGCTTTCTTAGGACATATTGTCACGACTGAGGGTATTAAGCCGAACCTGGATAAAATACGTGCCGTAAAGAACTTTCCAATTCCGAGAAACCAGAAAGAGATCAAATCTTTTCTGGGTCTTTTAGGGTACTAAAGGAAATTTATCAAGGACTTTGCGAGAATGGTCAAGCCAATGACAATATGCCTGAAGAAAGGAAGTTCGGTAAAACTTACGGAAGACTACATAAAGGCTTTTGAGCATGCAAAGCAAATCTTGATTAATGATCCGATCCTGCAATACCGTGACCTTACGAAGCCTTACCACGGATGCCAGTAATGTGGCACTTGGGGCGATGCTTCCACAAGGTACAACAGGTAATGGTAGACCAATTTGCTTTGCTAGTCGCACATTATCGGATACTGAACTGAATTATTCAACGATAAAGAATTAGTTGATTGCGATAGTATGGTCAACTAAATATTTCAGACCATACCTTTTTGGTCGAAAGTTCGTTACCGATAATAGACCCCTAATTTGGTTAATGGGTCTAAAAGAACCAAATTCAAAACTAATAAGGTGACGAATAAAGTTAGAGGAATTTGACTACGACATAGTGTATAAGAAAGGAAAAGCCAACACTAACGCTGATGCTTTGAGTCGCATTAAAATTGGGTCCAATAACTCTCAGGAGGAGATCAACACTCATTCTGATGAAATCAACATTAACGAGGAAATAGAAACACCAAGTTCCGATGATGACATATCCGTATGAGGGACACAGGGCATTACCATACATTCTGCCAATGAAAATTTACATGACGGAATTTATATATCAGAACGACCATTGAACGAGTTTATTTTGCCACTTATACTGGAAAAAACTGATTCGAAACCATCGATGACCTTGGAAACCATATTCCGTAATAAACAACGACATACTATTAAGGAAATGATTCTAATGAACAAGATATCATTGCAATTTTTCGGAGATTCCTCCCACCTAATAGACTTTCTGTAATATATACATATGATGACACTTTCAAAATAGTACAATCCACCTACACAAAATTCTTTTTCCATGGTAACCTTTTTACATAGATTTAATAAGACATAACGGAAGATGATGAACAGGAACAATTGATAAAAGAATATCATGACAAAAATAACCATAGGGACATAAACGAGACTCATGCTCACCTTAAGAGAAAATATTTTTTCCCACATATGGAAGATAAAATATCACGTACTGTGTTATTTGTCAAACACAAAAGTATAATAGGAATCCACCAATGATAAAATTCCAAAAACCTGAAACGCCACTAAGACCTTTGGAAATCATACATATCGATGTTTACGCCATTAATAAACAAAAATTTTAACAATAATCGACAAATTCTCCAAATTTGCATGTGCATTCCCTATCCCTAATAGAACAAGAGTCTCAATAGTTAAGGCCAAAAATAATTTCGTTACCTTTATGGTAGCCCGGAGAAAATAATATGCGACCAAGAATCAGAATTTAATTCTAACATATTCAAAGATTACTGCAAACAATATGATATCACAGTTCATTTCACATCTTTCTAACAGAGTAGTAGTAATTCACCAGTTGAATGAAAACACTCGACGCTTACTGAAATATATCGAATAGTACTGACCAAGAGAAAAGATTTAAAGAAGTCAAAAGATCACGAAAACTCACACCTTACGAACTATTCTTTGGAAGAACTCACGAATTTAATAAAAAGATCACATTTGATGGAGTACACGAATATCTAAGAAAGCTTAATGAATTTAGGGAGACATCATTTCCCTCTATTAGGGAGAAAACGGAAAGACAAACAGAGAAGGGAATTAATAAATTTAATATCAATAGATCTGATGCTACAAGTAGAGAAGTAGATGAACTAATATTTATGAAAGAATCTAGGCGAGATAAGTTGACTCCCCGGTTTTCAAAACAACGAGTTAAAAGCGACAATAACGTTATCTTAATTACGCAGAACGACAAGAAAGTTCATAAGACTAGACTTAGGACTAGACAAAAGTATCAGAACCTCACGTAATTACCCCATGTTATTTAAATTTCATTTCAGACTTATTCTTGAATCTGCACAGATTCTGGAAATTCGTTACCTATACCCGTGTTCTGTATTTTATGTGAAAAGTTCTCACATCGATAAAGTATGAATCAAAAAATCCCACTGTTTCTCGATTTGTGCGTAAAAACTGTGTCTGTATTTTAATGTGAAAAGTTACAACACTGGTTACATTCTTATTGGAATATGCCAAGACAGCTGTCCAAAAAATAAAAACAGACAATGCATAAAAACATAAAATTATTCAGAAAAAAAATCATAAAAAATTTCAATTTAATTTAACAATAACATTTTTATTTTCTAATTAAAAAAAAATAAAGACAACGTAAAAAAAGAATTAAATTTTATATATTATGTAAACCTCAATAGACATCACAATAAATTAAATTATATGTACATACATTCAATATATAGAATTATGTTACATTAAACTATTATTCCTGATTCTGTGTAACCGAATCACCATCAACAGCATCCATTGTGATAATGGCGAGAATTTGGTATTCAAAAGAGCTTAACGCGGAGGGTACGTTCTTGAAAGGTCCACCATCGATTTTGTTCATGACGCTTCTCGAATATTGCTTCTTAACTCCAGATTTTAAGTCAAGCCAAAAAATTTCATAATCTTGTCAATCAATACGAAACAAATTTTAACCTACCTCTTTCCACTGCACCACGGATTTAACGCGGCATCCCATGGGATATCTGAGCGCTTCCTACTTCGGAACAAGTCTAGTTTAATGGCTATACCCCTTTTTAATTTTTTTGGAGGGGATAGGGGCTTTTGGTGTGGTTTAGGAGAAATATTTTTTTGAGTTCGCGCCCTTCTTCGGAGTGATGGACCGACAAAGCTTTGACCTTTATTTATACATAACTTTGTTACTTATTATCGGATTTCAGCAATATATATATCACTTGAAAGCTTACTTAAGTGCCTCTCATTATGAAATGAAGCTAGTGGGCCCAGCTTTCATTCTTTGACCTCTTTCAGGACCGGATATATTTGAGATTTTACCTAAACTTTTACCTAAATTTTTTATTTGTTTTTTCAAAACATACATCGAAATGAAGCTAGTGGACCCAGCTTTCATTCAGTTGTTGTAAATATGAACATTATACAGATAATTTTATGAGATAATGGGACGTTTTCGAAAAAAAAAATTTCAAAATACAAAAAAATCAATAAGTTCATAATGGGTTAATGGATTTCAAATTTTGAAATACCAAATGAAAGTAACAAAGTTATGTACAAATCAAGGTCAAAGCTTTTTCGGTCCATAACTCCGAAAATAGGCTCGACCGCAAAAAAAAAAATTTCTCCTAAGTACCGGTTTACACATGAAATTTTTCTTTCTGAAACTGTTTGAAATTCTCTTTTAAAATTTCATCCGTGTCTACACACTGAAATTTTTGTATTGAAATTCAAGATTTGTTCATGTTTACTTTATCATTTTATCTGTTTATTTTATCATTTTAATTTATTAAAATTAACTTTATTTCAATTTATTATCTTTCTTAACTCAAACAAAACATAAAAATTAAAGAAAACTTAAAATAACTTCACCTTGACAATTGCGAAGCAAGAAAAGAGTACATGAAAGTATGTACCCCCTGCCATTCTTCTCTCCCGTCTCACCTATAAACTCAAGACTTTCATTAAGAAAACTATCATGTGTGAACACAGACTAAATAACACCAGAAGTCCCGATACCCTCCAAAAAATTAACGAAATGGGGGAGTAGCCACTAAACTAGACTTACTTTCAGTAAGAAAACTATCATGTGTGAACACAGACTAAATAACACAGAAGTCCCGATACCCTTCAAAAAATTAACGAAATTGGGGAGTAGCCACTAAACTAGACTTAAGCCTAAGTTTTTTTGTTGTTTGGGAAATTTTTTATAATTTCAGAATAATTGTAATTGTAATGATAAATAAAAAATTAACAGATTTCTTACCTTTTGGGGTAAATTTGACAGTTCAATTTCAAAACTTCTCTCATGCCTATTTTACAGAAACACTTTTTTCTCATTTTTCCAATAAATGTGAGACAAATTTTTTTCACAAAATAAAGTTACAGAAAGTTTGTGTTAGTTCGCAACGTTTTTGTTTCATTTTATTCGTTCCATGTGAAAACTTTCGGATGTAAGAGTTATAGAACATAGCTACTGGACAATCATCAGGATATAGTAAAATTTGAATTGGGACCAAAAAGATTAATAGAAAATTATCGAAACTTCGTGCACATAGTCAGCCTGAGAGATTACATGGTAAACTTAGGAAAAATAACAGAAACACTAAAGACATTGAAGGAACATGGACGAGACTACGAAATGAAAGAACTTTTAGATGTAAAAAATTTTAAGTTGAAAGAGTTGAGGGACAGACTTAATTCAATCCTCCCATTTAAGGGGACGAGAAGAGGGCTTGTAAACGGAATAGGATCAGCAATAAAATTCATAACTGGGAATATGGATGCGAATGACGCCGAAAGAATTAACGCAGAAATACGCAAAATTCAGAGGGAAAATAATGCAATGAGAAATGGTTTAAAGGAACAAGATTCATTTAATGAGTGAATTGTCAAAAGGTTTTGAGATATTACGGATCACATTATTATTGAACAGAACAAAATAAGGAAGAATTTTGAATCAAATTTTAATATAATTTATAAAAATGAAAGAGGCATCTATGAGATGCAGTACTTGAATAGAATTAACTACAACATAGACCTATTTTACGATCATATAACAAATATAGGCGAGGCAGTTATTCTCGCTAAATTAAATATTATTTCTAAGTATCTTCTGAATACTGTGGAGCTTGCTAGAGTAAGAGAGATCATGGAATATAATAATCTCCCAAATAGACAAGACGTCATGGGATATGACAGCTCCTTAGGCTCAGGGAAGTTCACCTGAATTCAGACGAAGATATATATGAACTCCTGGAACTACAGGCCTACTATAACAATACTAATATTATATTTAATTTTAACATCCCAATACTAACAAAAGAAACTTACAAACTTTACCACATCATACCATTACCTATTTACAATACTAAAGAAGTAATAATTTCACCATAAATAATACATAACAAACATAAATTATATAAAATAAATAGCATCTGTCCCAAGGTATAAGGTATATATTACTGCAACTCAGCTGAAGAAGAGCCGATAGAACAATCAACCTGTTTACAACCTGTTTACAAAATAATCCAACTCGAAAATAATAATATATTATTTATAAATATTCTACAACTACTAATAAAATGTAATTGCAGAAAAAGTACAACTCAAATAAAAGGTACTGGCATTGTATACTTCAAAGGATGCAAAATCGAAATCAACTTTATCATATATTATGATGACTCACCGACATTTTGGGATAAAATCAACCTCATACCCAATAATAATTTTACAATGAAAATAAAACATACATCCAATATAACAACGTCGATGACATTGGAACAACAAAATTTTGACAACCTCAAGAACACACTGCCATCAGCCATGTCGGATCAATCTACGCAGCTTTGTCAACCTTGTTAATGTTATTTATAATTATAACAGTACTGTCATCAAGGAAGAAGATAATATATACAACCACTGCAACAATTGCAGTTCCTACCCCACCAAATTCTTTGTGGCCGTCGCTTTATTCCAAGGGGGAAGGAGTTACGTCACCATAACCATACATATATACATTGGCACATTTAAATTCCAAATAATTCTGATTGTTTATAAGATGTGACAATGTACGCTGACACACTAATAGAAAACTCACAATGGCTTTGAATACGGAAACAATGTACCAACCAAATATAAAGTGTTGCAACATTGTATTGATTTTGTCAAAATAAGCAGTATTGATCAATACGATCAATATTGTACGATGACATATAAAAAAAATTGCTTTTCTATGCGGAAGCAATATAGGCTCCGTGAAATAACTCCCAGGTGCAATAAGTCCCAAGGAAAAAATGAAATTAGTCCCAAAAATTTTTCATACAAATGTGGGAGTAGTTTCATTATGAAATAACTCCTAGCCCTGTCGGATTTATTTAATTTTTTTTTTGGGAGTTATTTCATTTTTTTACCTGGGACTTATCTCATAATGAAATAACACCCAAAAGAATTTAACTTGGGAGTTATTTCATTTTATTTTATTTTTCGGTGTTATTTCATTTTTTTATTGAAGTTATTTCATTTTCAAAAATTTGCAATTTCTTAAAATTTTCAACATTTTAAACGGTATATATAACGGGATATTTCAGATAATTTCAATGATATGCCTTAAGTAGACCAAACTCAATCTGTTGCTTTATAAATTTTGAAGTGTTAAGTTTAAGCGACAATAAAAACAATGACCACTTTACAATATGAAATTGTATGCGGAAAGCGCAGAACCAGTAAATTGCTGTACATTCCGGAAGAAAAGCAATTTTATGTAAAAAAAATCAACATCGGACAACAAAAGATATTATGTGTGCTATATCAAAAACTGTAAATCGAGGGTTACGCTAGACGAAATGTTTGCACAAGAAGCCCAGAATTCATTCCGCATAACCATACGGTCCAAAAAGAACTGTACGACGCCACAGTGGACCATTTGACGAGAAGGCGGTCAAAAATCTATAACTTTTGATTGGATTGGAATTTTGATATGCGCTTTTTTTTGTTTGGTAGGCGAGACTTTAGCCTTTAAGTTTTGCTATAAAACGTAATTCTCGATCGAAAATAAAACAAGTAAGAGTGTTAAATTCGGCTGTGCCGAATCTTTGATACCCTCCACCTCGGTTTGAGTATTGATAATAAATGTAAACAATATATTTGAAAAAGTAAACAATTTGTTAAACTTAATACCAGATTATTTCAGCAAATTCATTGGGTTGATCCGCTTAACAGATGTTTTTTGTTTATTTCAAGAGTTGGTCTAAAAAGCTTTCTCACATTAGTAATTCGCACTCCAACGAGGAAAGATCGTTTTCGTCTTTTCTCTTATTTCGGATAAAAGAAAACACGTTTCGGTGTTTGCTTTTTGGACATCGTTGTTGCTGATCGGCATGCATTTAGGTTATATACCTATATTCATGCGTTTCCGGTTATATGATATAACCTCTCGATTAATTTAAAATTTTTGCAAATTAAATATCTCACCCTAACCTTCATTGCGAAAAAGCTCTCTCAATTTTTTTCTGTTGTTAAAATATTATCATATATGGAAAATAATTTTTTTTACAATTAAAAGGGAGTTTTCTCTATTAGATTTTGTGGCAACACAAAATAACACCATACAATACAAAATCTAACTTAGTGATGCCAACTTTTGATTTTGAATTAAAATATGTTAATAAAATATATTTTCGTTTATTGACTCCAAATACTACTACCTGGGAATTATCATAGAACTTCAATTTTTGGGGTTTACTTTGCCTACCATGAAGTCAAATTTTGAAGTCATCCAAGGACTATACATAATGAGGATGTGCAAAACGATAATGGAACGGTTAAACCAAAAGTCTGTATTTACTGCAACATTGTTGATTAATAAAAAGAAACATGCATGTGGCACCCTGTCACATCCAACACCAATTACAAACACCAATTACAAACACCAATTACCAACATTTATAAAAAAACATGAATTACCAATTAACCCGGAACATATAATATCTAGCGACGCGTCTTTTGTTAAAAAAGAAGAAAATGAAGTTCTTGTCTTTTTCCTGTCGTCAACACCAACACATCATTCGACGCATCATCACGGAAACAATTTCGACATTTTACAAGTAATACAAAACAACGTGTGAAACAATAAACTCAACAAAGATAAAAAGCAACACATCGTACAAAATACACAACATACAACATAATCAACATTGAAGCAAAAACATCACAACACAATTAATTTAATCACTTACTTTTACATATATTTTCAAATTAATGAAATAAAATTAAATTTATTTTAAAACATTTTACTTAAAAGCTTATAATTTAAATTAAACAGATAAACAACAAACAACCCATATGCATATATAATTTTTTTTTATTCACCAATAATGTTGAAAATGTAATATCGTAAAAAAAAATATTTATAGAATTTTATATGAAATTAAATAAATAAATGATTATTTTTATTAGATCTTATTGATATGTTAAGAATTTATTGTTTTCAATAAGTTTGAAGAAAAAAAAATATGATAAAAAAAATACAATATTTCTTATTTCATTGGAATTCGAACATAAGCGAAAAAGATCAAGAGCCAGCGCACTACGCACTCGTCCACCAATATGTTATTCGGCAATTATGCATATAAATGTTTCTTTAGTTAAACAAAATCATAGGCAGAACGTTCAACAGAGAATATTGTGATGGGAACGTTGTGGTGAGAATGTTGGGATAGAACGTTGTGGTGAGAACGTTGAGGAGAGAACGTTGAGCAGAGAACGTTGATACGTTTAAAATTTTATCCCAACAAACGATGCCAGTAGTAAAATGCAAATGAAATGGAGAAAAAGTTATTCATACAAACAGTTTTTACATTATTTTGCTTTGTTGGGATGTTTTGCATGTAGTAACAGTAACAAAATCGACCTGATTTTGGCAAGCAGTGAATTTAATTGAGAAATGAAAACTACAATCCATGTACAGTCCTATCCACTTGAATAGCACACCTAAATGTATATATATCAAAAGCTTAAAGCACGCGCTAATTAAGTGGACAGGATTGTATGTTCATTTTAAAATGATATGTTTATTATTTATATCATTTCTACCACCATGTAACATTTCTACAATTACAATATTAATGTTTTTTGAACCAAAAAAAAAGAAACATTAATGTTATATTTTTTGTTTTTGTACAAAATTGAAATAATTCATTTGATTTTATTATGTAATGATATGCATGAAATTTTCACAATTTTAATAAAAGTATTTTAACTATAATTAACTATACAAATTTATTTTAGAAATTCTTTTTGTTTTTTTTTTCACATGAAAATATTACATTTTATAAATATTTGAAGAGTATATAATATTTTTCAAATTTATAAACGAATATTTGAAAGCAATATGAAATGTTATTATATATATATATTATATATATATTTTGCGATTGTCGGATCGTTGAAATTTTCAGAATCGGACTACAGAAAACATTGATTTAAATTCAATGAATTTTAGAAAACGTCAAATGCTATTTAAGAATTGCGAACATAAAAACTGTTGCAATACATATATGTATATTCATATCTTATATATTAATTACAAACTTAAATTATATACTTATTTACAAAAAAAAAAAAAAAAACAAATATATGTATATATATATATATATATATATATATATATATATATATAATATATATATATATATATAATAATATATATATATATATATATATATATATATATATATATATACATATATTTGTTTTTTTTTTTTTTTTGTAAATAAGTATATAATTTAAGTTTGTAATTAATATATAAGATATGAATATACATATATGTATTGCAACAGTTTTTATGTTCGCAATTCTTAAATAGCATTTGACGTTTTCTAAAATTCATTGAATTTAAATCAATGTTTTCTGTAGTCCGATTCTGAAAATTTCAACGATCCGACAATCGCAAAATATATCGACAGCTATTGTTGTTTGCACTAAGGATTAAGTAATTCACTAAGTACATACATCTTAACGACAGTCGACAAATCTATTTTTCTATTTATTTAAATTGTAGACGAGTGGCATCTCTGTCAAAATAAGCGAAAATCACAAAGAAGAATAGAAAAAAAAAACAAATTACTTCGTGTTTGACAGGATGATTTTATCTTTATGTTTAATATCTTTTTTTTTTACTAATATTTGTGTTTATTTATTTGAAAATGAAATAATGAATTGAATATGCTATTTAATTTTTTTATTTATATAAAAAAGTCTTTTAATAAAAGCAAAATATTTTCACTATTTTATGATTTTTATTTAAGTATGACGACATTTCAACCTAAAAATTTTAGTTTTTATCGATTGAATAAACAACACAAAAATGGTTGTCGTTTAGATAACAACAACAGCTGAGTTTAATAAAAGCGAATATCGTTTAAAAATGTTACTGATAATTTTGCGATTTTCTTTTTTTTTAACGATTCGACTATCGTTAAAAGAAGTTACTGAATCGCGGTAGTGAAAAGCTATTAATTTCTCCTGAATGTCAATATTTTTTTTTAAATGTAAAAATTTTTTAAATGTAAACGTAGGTATTGGTGTTTTTTTTTTTTTTTTTTTTTTTGAATTTCAATTTGTGTTTAACGAATAAAATTTATATATTAAAGATGCAATAGATGTCTTCTAAATTTAAAATTATAATTTCCGACGTTTTGATATAATTTTCTGAAATTCAATTAATTGTAATTTATAATTGGAAATTTTTAATTCCAGTTTTTAGAATTGATATTTTCTTGAATTTGAATGGAAAATTTAAAAAGAGCAATTTTGTATTTATGTGGATAGTAATGCTTTAGTAATTATAAACAATTTTTAAAAATTAGATGTAATCGCAATCAGATATTTTGTAGGTAAAGCAGAATAATAGTTCTATATAACTATGTAAAACTGTTTTGAAAGCAAAAAACTCATTGATGAACTCGGTAACTCTATTTTATAAAGACAACAAAAAGTTAACATGCCAAACTTATATTCATATTTGTAAAAGAATAATGAAAAAACATATGAAATAAAAGACCAGCCCGTGTATACTCTTAACATTGTTCTGTATGATATCTAGTTGAAAATATTGACATTCATGTTAAAATAGAAGTAACTATTGCAAGGCTAATTAGAACAAAAATTGTGGCGTCATCTATTGCGGCATAGTCAAGCTGAGCAAAATGAAGTGACACTCTGTTAAAGCAAAAGAAATGTATTTTCCCCACAACAAAATATTGCAAAAAGTTATGTAAATAAAATAATATACCGATTTATTTCTAACATGCAGTTGTTATGGATATACATATATATAATATATGTATATTATTTGTATTATCTAATACGTTTATGTATGTATATGTAAATATTACACACAAAAAATACAACATCAAACGTTATTTTTGTGTTTTTCTTTTTAAATAAATTTATACATAAAATTTTTTTGCTAAATTTAAATTTTTTTTTTTATTAACAACTAGGTATTTTAGCATTATTTGCTTTAGATGTTGGTGAATTTTTGCTCCCTTTATATTAACTCGTAGTGTCTGCTTGTCGAAAAAATTTTGGATCGATTTTAACCCCTTTCCCGTAAGCCATTCGATCTGAAATTTTGCAGGCAGGCTCGTGGTAATAACAGACATGATTTAAGAAATTTTTTTAGTGATGCCAAAACAATGGAAACTTTTAAATTTTTCTACCAGAGTTAAAAAAAAATTTAGAAATTGTTAGTTTTTATTATACTATTACCACAACGACCACAAAAACAACAAGTCCAGCTATGACAACAACACAACATTTAGAATAACAACAAGAACAATATAGAAACATCATATTTTTCATTTTTTTTTTACTTTTTCAGAGATTTCCCTGGACCTGTTCCACCGCTTTTAATGATTTTTGAAATAGAAATCTTCCTATGAATTTGGTGAATCATTCTCATTAAAAATTATCACTGTAGCTGCACTATGGAGGGCGTGATCGTGACAAGAACAACATAGAAAATTATATTTTTTCAAGACTTTTTTTAGTTCTTCATTCAAAACTCGGGCCCTAATCGGCCGATTTGGACGATTTTAAATAGCAAACTTTTCAGGATGTTAGTGAATCATTTTTTATATCAACGAGCACCCTAGCTGCCCGATTGATGCTGTCATCGTGATTTCCACAGACGGACAGACGGACAGACGGACAGACGGACATCGCTATATCAACTCCGGTTGTTATAAGGATCACAAATATATATATTTTATGGGGTCCAAATTTTTTTTTCTAATTATTACAA
Source organism: Cordilura impudica (assembly GCA_963682025.1). Lineage (NCBI taxonomy): Eukaryota > Metazoa > Arthropoda > Insecta > Diptera > Scathophagidae > Cordilura > Cordilura impudica. The sequence goes on from OY821517.1 coordinate 228,648,588, forward strand.
ACGGAATGACAAACTTATATATACCCTCTGCACACTGGAGTGGAGGGTATAAAAAGTTACGGAGGATTTAAAATACATTTTCATTTGTAGTTGAATTTTAGTACAAAAGTGAAGTGTTAAAATGTAAAAAAAAGGTTTTTTTCAATATAATGTCTTATTTTTTCAGTTAATTTTACAACAAATACTTTTTAACAATTTTTTAAGTTCATTTTTTCAGAAAATGCCAAACTTTGGCCCCCGTAAACTTTTTAGTCCTAATGTGCACAAGGGCCAAAGGTTGTTTTTTTTTTTTTTGAAAGTTCCCGAGTTAAAATAAAATTTATTAAGCAGCGAACGTAAAAGTTACCTTATATTGGTTCAAGATAGAGAAGTTTCAATGAAAAACTCGTATGTTTTTGCTTTAGTTAAATTTTTTTTTTATTGTCTTTTTATATATTTCTATATCAATTTTTATTTTTATTTTTATATAACAATTTTTATTGTAAATTTACAAAATATATAAATTTTTAAATCAAGAAAATTTTTTAACTATATAAAAAAAGTGTAACTTATTGTTAGTGTAATGAAAAAGTACTTTAAATCAACCAATTTTAGCAAAAATTTCTTCTAAATAGCCTTGATTTTCATCTTCTAGAAGTTGTTTAGCTTCTTCGTCTAATTCAATAGAGGTAGTTTTCCATTTTTGACGAATGTTGGACATATATGGATCTGAAGTGCACAACAAAATAGTGATAAGGTCTTCATTAGTACAACATCTGGACATTTTTCTTGTGTTGTGGTCGCGAAGGAACCTGTAGTGTTTGTTCCTTTTTTCTTGCGCTTCTTCAGATATATCTCCTATTGGTAGCATATTGTTTTGAATTATTTGTTCCCCATGGTACAACATTTTATGAACTGTGGATGGCATATATCTCCAAGAGTATTCTTCATTATAAAGTATAGCTGTTTTATTGGTGTACTCTCCAAATTTGTTTGCATATATCTTTCTGCTGCATGCTAGAACCTGTAATATGATTTTGAATCGTCTTATTAATTCATGATCTACACCTGTGATAGATGCTGCAGTTTCCGGATCGGAAAAAAATCTCCTTGCAGTATTTCCATCATTTGTGTTTCCTTCCCCTTGTTTTGGTTGGTCGATTACGAGGCCTAGCTGTAGATATTTTTGTTGAATTTGTTTTTTTTTTGCTTTCTTTTTTCTTCAATTTCTTTGTTTTTTCTCACTGTTTCGCCTTACGGACCAAATTCCAAATCATAGCCCAATTTAAGAATATGCTCCATGAAACGTATTCTAGCATGAAGAGGGGAAATTCCAAATTCGTAGGCTTTCTTAAAACTATCGTCTTCTGGTGGGGGGTTGGCTTATTTGACTTGATGTCTTTTGGCATATAATGCAGCTTGACGTTGACTTTGTTCCAGTTAAAGCTTGTGCAACTTTTCCATCAATCATTGTGAGACACATTTGAAAATGTACTTCAATGTCTTGGTCATCAAATTTAAATATTACTGGTTGAAGTTCCTTAATTCGATCTTTTATTTTTTGAACTTCTTCAGTTATGACATCTTTGGTTTCCTTTTTGAATGCAAATTTTATTGGTCTGCAATTCTTTGTTGAAGAAGGAATTTCATTTTTCCATATATCACTTTCTATTGCTCTACTAGTTGACGGCTCTAAGACGCTATACCTTTTTGTTAAGCGCAATGGAACGAAAGATACCATAAATAAATTAGCATCTGATGAATTTTCGGCATTAAATTGCTTGTATTGTTTCTGACCAGAGGATCCATCACATCCCCATTTAGAAATTAAAGTAATGCTGCCATTACCAATTTTTTTTAAATGATCAGTATCAAGCGTATTTAGCAATCGTTCTGCAGTATGTTCAAGGAGATCTTCCAATTTTATTTCTGCTGATGTTGAAATGACACTAATAGTAGATTGTGAAGGTAAGCATTCTTTTTTGGCAGAAACTAAATCTCGATACTCTGGAAAAATTCCACAAATCTTTTCATTGGCTCGCTTCCGCAATTCTTATATTGATTTTTGGTCAATTTCAAATCCAAAAATAGGGTGAACGCTTCTTCCGGCGTAAATTTCTTATCTTCAATTGGTGTAGGAATGCTTTTCAAAATCCTCTTTGTGCGCCTTGGGCTCGCTTCTACTATTTTTTCAATTTTTTCAATTTTATTTTTTTTATTTTGGGTTGGTTGAATTTGGTGCAAAAATGAATCCTTAATAATTCTTTGAGAAATTTCTTCATTGATATTCTCCAGCTTGCGCCTTCGAGATCTTTCACTACATTCGTCAATTGGTTTTGCTGGTCGACCATTTTTCCACTTTCGTTGGCAGTTGTAGGTGCACTCTCAAAAATAATTTCCTTTATTAACCAGTCTTGGTAACGTTTGTACATCTTTGCCTTGCTATGAGAGCATTCAATGTACCGTCTTTTCAAATTCGATGCAGAATTAGTAATTTTTCCTTTGTGCATTTCAATGTCTTCTAGGTTACAATTCTTAAAGAAGTCGTTGCTCACTATGTGCAAAATTACATCGTCTACATTATTTCGTTGAAAATAAATATCTGCCAGATCTCTGTAACAGTACTTAGCCATTGCACAAATTGTAATTAATAATAATTGTGGAAACATTATTATAAATACTCTTTCTTGCAATTATGTAAAAAAAATTTTTATCTTTTATTACCACTGTTAGAAGCATAAAAAACCCACACCCTAACCCCTTTTAAAAGGTGAAGCATATCTGCTCATATCGTAAAGGGCTATGTCGCAATATTTTTTTTTTACCATTTACAAATTTTTATCTTTTATTACCACTTTTAGAAGCATAAAAAACCCACACCCTAACCCCTTTTAAAAAATGAAGCATACCTGCTCATATCTAAAAGGGCTATGTCGCAATAGTTTTTTTTTTACCATTTACCTGTTATTTAAATTGTTTCCCATTTTGTCAGGTATTTAAACTACATAACTCTAATTCAGACTATTAATGTTTTTGAAAGATACCTATGTAAATGTACCTGTAACAATCAAGCGCATTATATCTCAACCCTTTTTTATAAGTATATAACAACTCCTGACAACTCTACCGACACACAAAAAAATACACCGCGGTGCACCGGTACGACCAACTTTTGTATTCATAACACTCAGACGGACGGACGGACATCGTTTAATCGACTCAGAAAGTGTTTTTGAGTCGATCCGTATAATAAAAGATGGATAAAGGTCCAATATTTTTGGCAGTTACAAACATCACCTCAAACTTAATATATCCTAACCACATAGTGGACAACTTTTGTATTCATAAATTTTGCAGAAAATATCTAACCTTGGGTCAGAAAAACTGTTCTGGTGCACACGGGCGGAAACTGGCGGGTGTATAATGGGGTACAGGAGTATAGGGGAGGGTTCGGACTATAGAAGAGTGCAAGATTTCTTCTGACTGCTTTTGACTGGCAGGACCTTTTTTAAAATATTTTTTTTTTAAATTTCGGAATGACTCAGTGATTTTACATATTTAACATTAATAGTATGGAAGCCACAAAATTAAACAGAATTTATTTCACTTCAAAGTCTTTTAAATCAAAAAAGTTACAGTCATTCAAAAATAAAAATTTACAAAGAAATTTTTAATTTTAGCAAAATACTGAGAAAGCCCATTTTCGAAGACCCTGTTCGCTGTGATATAGTTGAGATAGAGTCGCAATTTTTTGGCTCCCGAGGTTTACTAATATTTACTTTCAAATGAATAACATAACTTTAAAATCGGTAACAAAAAAAAATGATTTTTGGCCGCCTTCTCAAAATATGGTCCACTGTGCGTTGTTAAACAAGGGTAACTCACTATTAGTTGGAACGCCTCCATATCGAAGGTGTTCTACATGAGTAACTTTTATCATGATTTTTTGTTTGAAAGCTTGTAAAATTCTCTTCAATCTGAATAAAAGCAATTTTTATAAATATTATTCGAAATATTTTTTCTGTGGCTCTGAAAAATGAATTTCGCTTTTTAAATTCAAAAATTGGTTTTGGAAAAATAAATTAGATAGAAGTAAAAATGAAATTCCAGATTTTTGTAATTCCTATGAAAGAGTGTTTTTCCAACTTTGTAACAAAACAAAATAAAAGCAAAATGAATATCATTTAAAATCGGAGAAAAATTACTTCATATATGTATATATGTAGATGTACACAGTAACATGTTTGAGAATTTTGTAATCTAATAGTAAAAACCCTAGGTTATAAATTGTTGATATATATTATTTAATCAAACATACCAGCTGCTATAATATGAAATATGCATGGAGTACGTTGTTTTCCAATTTTGTTTGTTGCTATACATAACAGTGTTCCATAATCTAGTTCAGTGATCGGAGTATATGTTACAGTTGATGATGTTCCTGAAAAACAACGTTATGAATATTATTAATCATTTTTCATAAAAAAATTTTATAAACTTTTTTTGTGTATTATTTTTGATATAACTCAATACACACATATTATTTTTTTTTGGTTTTATTTCAAGTTATTAATACATACATATTAAAAAATAAGCGCGTTGTTGACAAGAGAATTTGTCGAAATGATTAAAACCAAATTAAAGAAAATCCCGAAACTTGATGATTTATAAATAAATTATAAACTTAATTTAATTAACAAATTTTAATTAATTTCAAATAATTTAATATGTAAGGCGAATTTCAAGTAATACAAAATTTAAACTACAATTGCTCATTTATATATTTACGAATAAAAATGTTTTCATAATCGTCCTTCATACGTCTCAGCGAGTAAGATCAGCTGTGTCGAACCTTCTAAGACCTAGGTGACCACAGTTATTGAGTAGATTTCGAACTAGTAAGTTAGGGTGAGTTTCAAGTTTTTGCAAATATCTTGCACTGTGTCTCATAATTTCATCTTTGACCAATGGAACATTTAAGTTATTATGAATGTTAGAATTTCTAACATACCAGGGTGCACCTGTAATCATTCTTAAAAGTCTATTTTGTCTTTTTTTTGCAATTTTTCAACATTGGACGCGGAGGCACTGCTCCATTAGGGTGAAAGCAATTTTTTTTTGGAATTTCAAGACGTGCGGGCCGGATTATTGTGACACTGGACCTAAAACTTTAGTGCGCAAAATTTGAGCCAATTCGGACAATGCTTTCTGGACGCGCATTGAATTCAAAGTTCAAATATGCATTTATGTATATGTAAAAATTATCAAAAAAAAAATCATTTTTCACAAAAATTTTGATATTGATAATTGCGTTTGAATTAAATTAATAAATAAATAATAATCTAGAGTAAATTATCTTTCTAATAAAATAAAAAAATCTATTATCGGTTCAAAAACAGACCACTTGATTAAGAAAATCGAGCTCAAATTTTTAAAAACATTGAAATAATTTATAACAACAACATTTTGCATTCTCATTCTATTTTGCATCTCGTCTATTGCTATGCCTTTCTTAATTAATGCCAAAACGGTACGTATTTTTTAGCACTATTTCAAAATCTCCAATTTTACTTTTTCAAAAATTTTGTTCAAGAAATTTTCCGAAATCAACGAATAGACCTCAAGGTCTAATTAGCAAAATATATATGATTAAAAATGCCAATTATTGTAGGTATCCCGTTCTTAATTTGGCGAGGGCAGCGTTTTTATTTCAGCGGATTTGAAGAAAAATGTGATTTTTCATACTTTTTAAATTTTTGGGCTACATCTTTTTGGTGTTTTCATATTTCAAACATATTTTGTCAAAATATTATATTGCTTGATATAAGCTTTCAATCTTGTAAATTAAGGTTAAATTGAAACGCTATAAACTGTCCCTCTCTAACGTCAAATTCAAATTTAAGGAGATTTACATTTTTTTTAAAACAAAATATCGAAAAATTATATATTTGTAGAAGGATTTCGATAAAAACATGTTGGTAATATTTTAATTATTCTAAAAAATATTATTTTGGACTTATTTTCTGAAATTAACCCGTGGGATACTCTTGATGTCAAATTGACTTTATTAAAAAATTATAAATATTTTCTTCATCAGGATGTTTTTTAAATAAAACAAATTTAAGGTATCAATAAAATTCCTCAAATTTATTCGTTACTTAATGAAAATATGAAGATTAATTAGTTTTTATATTTAATACAGTATAAACAAATTTGTATATCGAGGGCTTATATTCAAAAAGTGCTATCTGCATCAATAATTATTTTAAAGAGAGCGTTTAAAACCAATTTACATATATACCTTTGTATGAATATAACAATTCTGAAAAATAAATTAAAACTAGGATCATTTTGGGACACGCGAATTGTAAATGAACAATTTTAAATTTTTTTTTCAGAAATAAACGAATTAATTAAAAAAAATATATAAATAATCTTACAAATCGTAATCTTTTTGTAGAGATTTTAAATTTGCATTTTTCGGATAATATTGCCTATAATTTTGTACCTCCTGTTAAATGAAAAAAAAAATTTTTAACAAAAAATAAAATTTGTTTATACTGTATCATAAAACATCGAATAAATTAGAGGAATTTTATGAATACATTAAATTTGTTTTATTTAAAAAAATCCTGATGAAGAAAATATTTATAGGTTTTCATATAGATTCAATTTGACATCAAGAGTACTCCACGGCTTAATTTCAGAAAATAAGTCCAGAATATTATTTTTTAGAATTATTAAAATATTATCAACAAGTTTTATCGAAATCCTTCCACAAATATTGTTTGCATCTGTAATCTTTTTCACAGACAAGTTCAAATAAAAACAAGTAAGAGTGTTAAATTCGGCTGTGCCGAATCTTTGATACCCTCCACCTCGGTTTGAGTATTGATAATAAATGTAAACAAAATATTGGAAAAAGTAAACAATTTGTTAAACTTAATACCAAATTATTTCAGAAAATTCTTTGGGTTGGTTTTCGTCTTTTCTATTATTTCGGATTTATTTCGGTGTTTGCTTTTTGGTCATCGTGGTTGCTGATCGCTATGCATTTAGGTCATATACCTATATGCATGCGTTTCCGGTTATATGACATAACTTCTCGTTTAATTTAGTTTTTGCTAATTAAATAGCTCGCCCTAACCTCCATTGCAAAGGTAATGGTTGTGTAGAGTGGCTATATGCCTTAAATCGTGCTAATTGGAGATGGCTGTATATTTTTCTTTTAACTGGCCAAATATTTCTTCATTGTGGCCATATGGGTCGGATGGAGTAACAAAATAATAACCAAAAAAAAAGCTCTCTCATCTTTTTTTTTTTTTTTAAATATTGCCATATTTTGAAACATAGAGAATAAATTTATAATAATAAATAATCAAATTAGGGATGCCAAACGCAAAAAACCAAAAGTCCCAAACATTTTAAATAAAATAATTTAATGTTATCTTTATTTTCTGGAAAACTTCAAATTTTCATCCAAAAAAAATTGTGAAAATTTATATATAAAAAATAACATTCTCATCAAATTACGTTTACTTATGTAACAATTTTTATGTTAGCAATTCTTAAATATCATTTGAAGTTTTCTTAAATTCATTGAATTTAATTTAATATTTTCTGTAGTGCGATTCTGTAAATTTCAAATTCAACGATCTGACAATCGCAAAATATATCGACAGCTATTGTTGTTTGCACTAAGGATTAAGTGATTCACTAAGTACATACATCTTAACGACATTCGACAAATCTGTTTTTCTATTTATTTAAATTGTAAACTAGTGGCACCTCTGTCAAAATAAGCGAAAAACACAAAGAATAGAAAAAAACAAATTACTTCGTGTTTGAGGATGATTTTATGTTTATGTTTAATAAATTTATTTTTTTTTTTACTAATATTTCTGTTTATTTATTTGAAAATGAAATAATGAATTGAATATGCTATTTAATTTTTTTATTTACATAAAAAAGTTTTTTAATAAAAGCAAAATATTTTCACTATTTTATGATTTTTATTTATGTATGACGACATTTCAACCTAAAAATTTAAGTTTTTATCGATTGAATAAACAACACAAAAATGGTTGTCGTTTAGAAAACAACAACAGCTGACTTTAATTATTATGACTTTAATACTGATAATTTTGCAATTTTCTTTTTTTCACATTCGACTATCGTTAAAAGAAGTTACTGAATCGCGGTACTGAAAAGTTATTAATATCTCCTGAATGGCAATATTTTTTTTTAAATCTAAACATTTTTAAATGTAAACATATTTGGTGTTTTTTTTTTGGAAATTCAATTTGTGTTTAACGAATAAAATTTATATATTAAAGATGCAATTGATGTCTTCTAAATTTAAAATTATTATTTCCGACGTTTTGTATTGATTTTCTGAAATTCAATTAATATTTTCTGATTTATAATTGGAAATATTAATTCCAATTTTTAGAATTGATATTTTCTTAAATATGAATGGAAAATTAAAAAGTGCAATTTTGTATTTTTGTGAATAATAATGCTTTAGTAATTATAAACAATTTTTAAAAATTAGATGTAATCGCAATCATATATTTTGTAGGTAAAGCAGAATAATAGTTCTATATAACTATGTAGAACTGTTTTGAAAGCAAAAAACTCATTGATGAACTCGGTAACTATATTTTGTAAAGACAACAAAAAGTTAATATGCCAAACTTATGTTCATATTTGTAAAAGAATAATGAAAAAATGTATGAAATATAAGACCAGCCCGTGTATACTCTTATCATTGTTCTGTATAATATCTAGTTGAAAATATTGACATTCATGTTAAAATAGAAATAACTATTGCAAAGCTAATTAGAACAAAAATTGTGGCGCCATCTACTGTGGCATAGTCACGCTGAGCAAAATGAAGTGACACTCTGTTAATGCAAAATAAATGTATTTTCCCCACAAAAAAATATTGCAGAATTTTATGTAAATAAAATAATATACCCATTTATTTCTAACATGCAGTTACTATGAATATACATACATACATATATATAATATATGTATATTATTTGTATTATTTAATATGTGTATGTATGTATATGTAAATATTACACACAAAAAATACAACATCAAACGTTATTTTGTGTTTTTCTCTTTAAATAAATTAATACATAAATTTTTTTTTGCTAAATTTACATTTGGGCAATTCACAACAGGTGTTGTATATTGTATGTTGTATTAAAATACACAATACAATCATTTGTTGTGAACACTCAGTTGTATTTTCATATTGTAAAATGCTTTCTTTAGTAATTTTCGATCCAACGAGGAAAGATCGCTTCACCGCTTCTGCTATTTTGTATAAGAGAAAACACTTGTCAGTGCTTGCTTTTTGGTCGTGAGATATACCCTGGAGTTTTAGTTACGTACCTCTTGCATTTTAATTTATAATGAAAAAAAAAATGTTAAATGTTTTGGTTGGTACTGAAAGAGAAAATACATACTAAAAATATAAACATTAATTTTTATATAAATAAACTTATCGATGTATTTGTGTTATTTGCATTATTTGCCATATTTTATTTTATTATTATTTATGCTGATAAAATTCTATGTATTTGTTTTTTCTTTTTCGTAAAAACTGGCATTCACTTGGAACTGATATGTTATGATACAATATACAACATTTACTAAACATAGCAAATGAAGTTGGATCGTGTATCAGATTTTGCAGTGAAAATTACCAACAACAATTTTACACTATTGTAAAGTGATACACGATACAACAGATACAACGATACATTACCCATTGTGAATTGCCCAATTGTTTTTTTTTTTATTAACAACTAGGTATTTTAGCATTATTTGCTTTAGATGTTGATGAATTTTTACTCCCTTTATATTAACTCGTAGTGTCTGCTTGTCGAACAAATTTTGGATCGATTTTAACCACTTTCCAGATATGATCTAACAGATTTTTTTAGTGATGCCAAAACAATGGAAACTTTTAAAAAGGGTTTGTTTTTATTATATTATTACCACAACGACCACAAAAACAACAAGTCCAGCTATGACAACGATGCAACATTTAGAATAAAAACAAGAACAATATAGAAATCTCATGTTTTTCATTTTTTTTTTTACTTTTTCAGAGATTTACCTGGACCTGCTCCACCGATTTTAATGATTTTTGAAACAGAAATCTTCCCATGAATTTGGTGAATCATTCTCACTAAAAATGATCAACCTAGCTGTCCTATTGAGGGCGTGATCGTGACAAGAACAACATAGAAAATTATATTTTTTCAAGACTTTTTTTAGTTCTTCATTCAAATCTCGGGCCCTAATCGACCGATTTGGACGACTTTAAATAGCAAACTTCTTAGGATGTTAGTGAATCATTTTTTATGTCAACGAGTACCCCAGCAGCCCGATTGATGCCGTCATCGTGATTTCCACAGACGGACAGACGGACATCGCTATATCAACTCCGGTTGTTATAAGGATCAGAAATATATATATTTTATGGGGTCCAAATTTTTTTTTTCTAATTATTACAAACGGAATGACAAACTTATATATACCCTCTGCACACTGGAGTGGAGGGTATAAACAACGAGAATAAAATGTATGTCTTGAAAACGACTGACTTAAAGCGCAAGTTGACAAAATTTGTCAATTTAAACTAAGCTAAAGCATTCACATTTATATATATAATATATAGATGCCGCTACGATATTAATGAGAAGGAAAGAGTAAATATAAAAACAAGTCGTATAATATTATTCAATATATAATATATATGTTGAGAGGAAGGCAGGATCGGTCATATAATAAATGTTGAATAAACGTATAGTACTTGATGTATAGGAATTATTTCGCCATATAGTAAAAGTTGAAAGGATGTAAAGATACCTTTGTTTTACTGGCTCTGGACTTCATATGGTTGCCATATGAAGTACTCAAGCTCTAAATAAAAAGACGCTTTCAAATTCACGGTTAAGTTATAACTAATTTTATTTAAATTAATTTGCCCTTTATATACAATTTACAATTTGGATCTTATTGATAAAATTGAGTGATTTATTGCAATCCACTCCAATACATTTAAATTACATAAAATTTACATTAAGAATTCATTTATGCATATTTGTGTCCAGTAAGCAATATACTGAGTGACACTAAAAGTACGACGACTGTTGTAATAGTATCCCCAGCATACATCGCTTTTGTATCCAAAAGCCAAATCGAACACTTCTTGCTTGATATCTAGACCCAAATATACATAGTGTGTGTGTGTATGGATTATGCATTTAGCGTCTTATCTTTTACACTATGTCCATACACACATCGTATTGTTTGTGAGTACATGAATCATAATTAGTGTTTTTATACACCGTGTTCATTCACTCACTACACCCTTACCGTTCTGAAGAAGCATACAATTTTATGTGTAAACAATGATTCTTTATAGATACTTACTGCATAGTGTATGCAATAATTATTTGATAAAAATTTTTTTTTTTAAATCTTAAATTCTTATGATTAGCCATTTGTGGTGTTAAATTGTGGATTCTATGCAATTTACAAACCTATACTCAAATTGTCCTTATAGTGTTTATTTTATATAAATTTTACTTTTCTTTTCAAATTTTATCTTATAGTATATATATATTATATTTTACGTATAATTTTATAATATAGAAGTAAATAAAATATATTCTCTTGAATTTTCAATCTTACAATATAATATTTCAAAGTTTTGCAGTTTCCTTTCATTATTTTCCATTACAATTATATAGTGTTAAATAACATTTATTACATATATTTAATAGGTTAAATTTATAACATAGAAACAAATACGGCAATAAAATTTAATTTCATTTGTTTGTCCAATTTTTATATATTTATCAAAGTTCTAATTTTAAATCTTATTTCAATGAACATTTTATTATGGTCAATGACATGGGAAAAAAAATTTTTTTTTCTTTTGTTGCATCTTCCTGTCTTGAAAATAATAATCATTCATTATCATTCATCATTAAAATAATCATTCTCTTTTTATTTCGTTAGTATAAATTCATTCAGTTTATGTTGCATGGTGTGTCTTTAATATCCTGTCAAATTTCGAGTACAATTTTCCATCATTATATTCTCTTTATTTCCATTCTATTTTCAATTGGGGTTCATTTCATTTCGTCACCTTTAATATTTCAGTGCGAATTCTTTATTCAATTTCATGCTTCATATATAAGATAATATAGTTTCTCCAGTGCTTTAACTTGTTAAAGGTGGAATTTCACTATATCTTGCGCGCTACATTATATTATTCATATTCCAATACAGATAAGAGTTTCTTCACTCCGAAATCTAGTTTCGCAGAATTATCGCTGTATATCTCGCTAGCCCTATTCATTATTCTTATCTCGGGTACGTAGTGTTCTATACATCATGTTGCCGCCACTGGCAAAATCTGCTGACATAAGCTATGTTTATTTACTTAGTTATGTTTATTTTATATAACTATGTCTATTATTTAACCAAACTTGTATAATTATTTAACGAAACATACCAAATGTCAAGTAGCGTCCTCAAGACTACTCCATTTTGTGTACTAATTTCATCATTACAAGTTGGCTCACACGCGGTGCTAAGGAAGTTATCAACTTATAAACTTTAAATATAATTAATATATTTTTATAAAGTTCCTAGTGGTTTTCATACCAAAAAGTAGGTCCACTTATTAATATATTTTCATTTATAAATTCCTAATTTTTATTTTTGTTACTTAGGAATTTTAATATAAATACACTTTGTATAATAAATCAAATATTTTATTAACTTAGTGTGTTTTATTCAAAATCCCGTGGAAATCACTAGCGAGGCGGATTCCTCTCCCAACACATCATGCATCCTATGTGCACAATATCATATTTTCTCTTTTATTCCCCTTATATTCATTTTCCTATCAATTTCACTTGCCGATGCACATACACACATCTTGAAGTGATCAATTCCAATAGGTGCTGCCATCCTCTGTCTCTGTCTCTTATCTGCCAGTAATCACCAGAGTTTTCATCATATTATTCACATTTTCATTTTTTTTTGTGACGCTGATCAGATTTGCTCTTCACTGTAGCCAAAGACTTTCTGGTACAAGCAGAAATAAGAAAGAAAAAAAATAACCTTGATCTTGAAATTATTTTCAAGTTCATGTATGTACATGTAAACAACACCTTATATGGTAATATGTTGATTGAAATTTTTTTTGGGTTCTATTTTTGCAAACTGATTTATGGCGCGAGTTTTTTTTTCAGTCTCTTCGTTGTTTTATATTAATTCATGATTATTCATGTATGTATTGGTCAACTACAACTTGCAATCCTTCTCGTTCTCCCACTTGGTTTTCAGCTATTGGTATTAGCTTACCCCTTCATTCACGCAGTAATCCCACTTACTCTCTCTCTCCTTTTAATATGGGTTGGTATTTTTTTCGAAAAGAGTGAGATTATGAACGAATGTCTGTATATCTATGTGTATTATGGATAACGAGATAAAATGTTACATAATGACATACATAGGCTATTCAATGAGTGGTTGAGCGTATTTAAGACAAAACAGGTTTATTTTTTTTGGTGGCGCTGAGCAAAGGAAAGAAAAGTTGGTATAATTGGGTCGTCAAGAAGATGACGCTAAATTTAATTTGGCATTCTAGTTTTGGTTTTCTGGAGAAGCAGTTTAGTTTGTGTGTTTAAGATTAAATTTAAATTTAAGAACAGAAAATAAGTTAAAGGTTTAAGTGAAAAATTCAAAGGTTATATAAAAGTGAAACAACATTTAAAATGAAAGTTAAAAAGGTTTAATAGAACATATAAATAAAAGCCAAGAAAATTTAAAACTAAAACAAAAGTGAAATAAAATCAATGTGCCAATTTTGGAAGAGAACTATTTTGTAATTTTAAATTTTGTTATAAAAGAAAACTGTACTGTAGAAGAAAATTTGCTATAAAAGAAAAACTGTGTAAAGAAAAATATTTTTATTGAAAAAAAAAAAAAAAACAAAATCAAGAAAAGAACTATAAATTTTATAACTAGAACTGAACATTGTAAACTGTACTTTAGAGTGAAAGGTGAAGGAGTTTTAATAAAGTCACATGCCAAAATTGAAAAGCATATGGCGAGACACAACCACGGCGTCCGGCGGCAGCAGATTCATCGGTACCTCATCGGGATGCAACACCAGCGGCTGAAGGCGGTAAATCAAGCAATTTATAATTTGTATTAAATTTCTCTTTAATTCCTTAATGCCCAAGTAATCAAAAAAAAAAAAAATTATTATTAATAAATTTATCAACATTTCCTATGTTGAAATTAAAAGATTTTACTAAAAGTTTTCTAATTATACATAAATTAAATTTTTTTCTGAATTTAAATACAAAATTTTGAAAATATATAAAAATTTTCTAAGCTTATTTTATAATAAAAAAAAAAAAAAACTAAAAACTTCCACAAATTTATATTAAAATTAAATATTTCTACCAATGAAATTACTAATTAACTTAAAATTACCAATTTATACCAATATAAAGTGACCTCAGCAACGGTTCATGGGATAACTGTACTCCTGTAGAAAGAACTAACCAATTATATAATTCGAGTACAGTCCCGAAAAAAAAGTACAGTTGAGAAAAAAAAAATTAATTTTGAATTTGGATAAACTTTTCTAACTATAAAATTTACATAAAATATTCTATGAAATTTAAACTAAAAATTTTCTAATTCTAAAATTAAACTAAATATGTAAAATGGGTTAGATGTAATATTTTTGCTATAATTAAAATTTTCCTAAAATTAAAATTGGGCTATAAATAAAAATTTTTCCTAAGATTAAAATATGCCTATTAATAAAATTTAGCTATGAATAAAATTTTGCTATAAATAAAATTTAGCTATGAATAAAATTTTGCTATAAATAAAATTTGCTAAAATTAAACTTTTCCTGAATTTTGCTAAATATAATTTAAATTTTTAAAAGCTCTTAAAATGAAGGGTAAATAAATAAATTTTTGTTAAAACCAATGTAGAAAACCAAACCAAACAAATTCTTATCATTTAAGTGGGTTACCTCCAATTAAGATGGAATATCAGGTAACATGGTAGGGAGGGCAAAAAGGGGCATAACAGCTAGTCCCCACCGGAAGGTAAGTATGCCATCCATCCATCATTTAGCGTCTGTTTTTTTTTACAGTTTTTTTGTAAATCGCACGTGAAAATCTGTAGTGCGGTTTCCCTGGGTCTTAACAAGATCTCACCCCTCCGGCGAGCTAGGCCCCCTGCCAGCACGTGCGACCCGTTAAGGCTCAGGGAAGCAGGAAGCGGAAGTTCCACCACCGCCGCACCATTAAAGAAATGGCGCCCAACGTGGGGCCGATAAGTTGATAATTTTCGATAACCACGTTGCTAACACCAACGTGGGGCCCGAACAACAATAGACCGGATTTTTTTTTTCTTTTTAATTCATAATTTTTCTAAAAAGGGACTTAATTTATTTCAATTTTTTAACATCTGTGCACCGGGAAAGCACATTGTTCCTTAATCCTAATCTTTTTTGTATCCGTGATCTTGAAGTCATACTTGCTGATATTTCTGGAATTTTAATTAAATATGGGTACATCCCTATTTACATTAACCGAAATGGAAACTTGTTTGATATTTGAGTTCACATTTCAACATTTTTTTAATTTGATTTTTGTGGTATCCGTTTGCTTTGGTCATTAAAGGTCGTTTTTGGAATACAAGAACTTCGTTCTAGACGAACCGGTTACTTGTCCAAAATGATTTTTATAGTACCGAAATAGCAGCAAACAATCGAAAAGAAACTTAGAATCACAAGTTTAAAATTTTAAAATTTTTTAATTTTGATGGATGGTCATACTTACTTACGGATTTTTTTTAAATGATTGGTTGGGTTAACAATTACATTTGGGTTAACAATTTATTAAATTTTTTTTTTGAAAATATATTGAAAAGTATATTGAAAATTTTGCAATTTTCTGAAAGTTTATCTTATTAACTTATAATTGAACTAAGTTTTGAAATTTTGGAAAATTTTTATTAAATCATATTTGAACTAATTTTTGAAAATTTATATAAACATATATCGAAATTATAATTGAAATTTTTTGAAATCTTTTGAAAATTTTTATATTGAAAATTATATATTAAAAAATTTACTAACAATTTATTGAATTATAACTCTATTGAAAAAGTATATTGAAATTTTTAGAATTTTTTGACATTAAGAATTGTATTTGAACTGGTTTGAAATTTTGATGAAATTATATATGAAAACTATATTGAAAATTATATTAAAACTTTATATAGAAATTTTGAAAATTTGTTGAAAATTAATTTTGAAATTTTAAAAGACTTTTTCTGAACTTTAATTTTGAAATTTTTTTTGCAATTTAGATTTTTGAAGAATCTAAATTTTATTAAATGTAATGGAACTTATATTGAAACTTTTTGATAATTTTTGTAAAATTTAAGTTTTTTGAAACTTATTTGAAAATTTGATTTGAAATAATTTTGCGTGGGTTCGATTAAAAACTCAAACTTTTGATCAATTTTAACTAACTTTTGTAATCACTTTCCACTGAAATTCATTCCCTTTTCGACGGGAACTCAAATTTTTCGTAAATTTAAATTAACGTAAATTATAAAATTTTTTTTGGAATTCATAAAATTCACATGTGGGCCCTACCACCTTTGTTCACTTAGAACTAAAATTGTAATCAATTTGAACGCGTGTCATTTCTTAAATCTTTCCCATTAACTACAGGGCATTCTTTTGAACTTTGCCTAGCTCAGCCAAACTCAACCTTATAAACGCTCATCTATTTACAGCCTATATTGGTTCTATTGAACCTGAACTTAATTTGACTTAAATTATCTGCGTAACATCTCATTATCTTTGCAATTATTATCTTTAGCCCAACTCTCATTCATTCATACATTTCATTCATTATATTGTCCGAATATATATTCGTTTTAAATTTTTATAATTAGTCCGAAATTATGGCGGTACAACATAGTCCAGGAAGTTTAGCTTCGGCTTTGGCCGAAAACGTTTGTCTAATTTGTCAGGAAAGGTACAATCATACCAGTAACTTAGTTTCTACCAGGTGTAGACACATCTTTCACCAAGAGTGCATGTTTAATTTTCCAAACGTTTCAACTTGTTGTCCGCAATGCAATAAAACTGTCACTAAAAACAGTTTGTTAAAACATTCCGTCCGAGTTAATAATGAAAGTTTAGCAGTTAATACTGGAACGATTCCGAAATCCGCGGAAAGAATTTTATCCAGCAGAAAGGAAAGAAATGCAGAGTTCAATGCTAACCGAAATATTTCCCCAGGTCAGACTAGTGGCGAAGGAAGAGAGAGTTTAGAGGATCGTATTAGATCCAAAATAGAAAATAGTTTTCAGGGCGAGATCAATAAGCTTCACGCCGTAGTGGAAAGATTGTCCCAGCAATTCTCAAGCGTAAACCTTAGCGCGAATAGAGAGCCTGAATGGCCCAGAAAGATCTTTCCGAATGCGTCCGTCCCTCGAAATTTTTCAGCACCGTCTTTTCACCAGGTTCCGCATGAACCTAATTTTGTCTCTCGGCGTACTATTAGACCCAATTCCATCCACCCATCAGTACAAGAGAGTCGTGAGAGAACTTCTTTATCGTCCGTGTCCCTTAACAATAGTGGCAAGATTGCAAGTCTGATTAATAGTTGGAACATAACGTTTAATGGAAACTCCACAGGGTTACCGGTCGAGGAATTCATTTATATGATAAATTCGTTAACAAAAGATAGTTTAGCGGGAGATTTCAGGTTATTAAGTGACCATTGTCACATTTTGTTTACGTCCAAAGCTAAAGAATGGTATTGGCGATATCGCAGCACCGTCGATAGAATCGAATGGGAAATTTTGTGCAGGGCTCTTAAAAATCATTTTAGCGATCATTTATCTGACTTAGATATCAGAGAAATGATCAGAGTCCGAAAACAATATGCTAATGAAAGCTTTGACGACTTCCATCATGCCCTTCTACAGCTTTGCGATCGCCTCAGATATCCTCTAAATGAACATGAATTGACTGAAATTTTAAGGAGAAATTTACGACCTCATTTGAGGAGAGAATTGTTCTACCTCCAAATTGACAATGTCTCCCATTTACGCCATTTGGTTTTGCGACGAGAGGCACTGAGTTTTGAACTCGACAGAGCCCCAAAGAACTTTCGAAGACAGGTTAATGAAATAGACGTAGAAGAAGAATTTTTCGAGGAAGATTCTCCAGGAGAAGTTTGCGAGGTCCGCAAACCTAAAGAAGACCCTGCAAAACGACCCAATCACCTCTGCTGGAATTGCAGAGAAGAAGGACACAGATATACGGACTGCCTCGAAGACAGGACCGTGTTCTGTTACGGTTGTGGTTCCGTAGGAGTTTATAGACCCCAATGTGAAAAGTGTCAGGGAAACTTCCAGGCGAGCGCCAGCAACAACACCAGCTCCCGCTCGAGAACCAAATAAATTCGTCTTTAGGCGAAAAACTATTTGAAAATGATGACAACCCCACCAATTTTACGAATTTTACAATTTTGCAGAATGACAAGGAAAAGTCTAAACCAATTTTATGTCCACTCAAGCCATACCATGAGAGAGTTAGATTATATGCATTAGCGAGAAAACGAATTTTCTGCGAATCGATTAACACCCCAGCGAAATTTAACACGCAAATTCATAAAGTAAAAAGAAATACTCTACGAATTAGAATTTTTTATAAAATGTTAAAATTAAACAAGTTTAAAGTCCGAAGTTGCATTGAATCTATTGAGAAGTCAAAATCTGACATAAGACCCTATATCCAAATTGATATCTTTGGAATGAAATTATTAGGCCTTTTGGATTCAGGCGCCTCTTTATCTTGCATAAGTGGTTCCGCTGCAAAAAGTTTTCTTGGTAAAAATTTACCTTTTAAAAATTTTTCTAATTTCGTAGAAGCAGCTGGCGGTCAGCAATATAAAATTTTAGGTTTCGTAGAAACAAATATTACTTATCGAAATATAACCAAACTAGCTCGTTTGTATATAATACCCGACTTAACTCATGATGTATACTTAGGTATCGATTTTTGGCATGCCTTTGGACTTATGTCTATGATTTTTGGGAACAGCCCATTAAAAATTGAAGAGCTTAATCAAGTTTGCGAAGAGAATATTCTAACCAACGAACAGCGAAATAGATTAGATCAAATTATAAAGATTTTTCCAGATTTTGATAAAGAAGGGTTAGGTAAGACCACCATTTTAGAGCATTCGATTGAAATAGAGCCAGGAGTCAAACCCATCAAGCGGAGGTACTTTTGTGTTTCTTCTGCCGTGGAAAAGAAAATACATGACGAAGTTGATCGCATGTTAGCGCTCGGAGTAATAGAGAAAGCCCCTCCTACTTGTTCATGGAGTAGTCCTGTAGCTTGCGTTCAGAGAGAAGGTAAATTCAGACTATGTCTAGACTCTCGAAAATTGAATAGTGTAGCTATTCGCGACGCTTACCCTCAACCGAAAATTAATGGTATTTTTATCTAGATTACCTAAAGCCGAATTTATTTCGTCATTGGATTTAAAACATGCTTTTTGGCAGGTTGGTTTAGAAGAAAAATCTCGGGACATGACAGCTTTTACCATTCCCAATAGGCCCTTATATCGATTTAAAGTGATGCCTTTTGGTCTAACCAATGCACCACAGACCCTTTGTCGTTTAATGGATGCCATTATTCCACCTCATCTTAGAAATCGAGTTTTCGTTTATTTAGACGATTTGCTCCTAGTTAGCGATTGTTTTAAAGAACATTTATTCTTATTGCTCGAAGTGGCTCAATTAATTCGTAAAGCAGGTCTGACTCTTAATATTGCAAAATGCAAATGGTGTATGAAAGAAGTGCGTTACTTAGGTTATATAATCGGTTCTGGGTGTATAAAACCTGACCCCAGCAAATTTTCCGCCATTAAAGGGTTAACTGAACCAAAATCAGCTAAAGAGTTTCGTCAATTTTTAGGTCTTGTAGGTTGGTGCAGATGATTTTTGGAAAATTTTGCATCCCTCACTAGTCCGTTAACTGACTTTACAAAAAAATGTAAAACGTTTGTCTGGAACCCTGAAGCGTAAAAGTCCTTTGATTTAATCAAAGAAAAATTAACCTCTGCTCCGTTACTAGTAACACCGAATTTCGAACGACCTTTCATCATTTCTTGTGATGCTTGCAAAACAGGAGTCGGTGGAGTTCTTGCTCAAGAAGATGAAGATGGAGTCGAAAGGCCCATTGCATTCTTCTCGCATAAATTAAATAGAGCACAACAGAACTATTCGATAACCGAACTTGAATGTCTTGCAGCCGTGTTGAGTATCGAAAAATTTAGAGAGCATGTAGAAGGTCACGAGTTTTGTGTAATAACGGACCACGCTTCACTTAAATGGTTAATGCGTCAACCAGACCTAAATGGCCGGCTAGCTCGTTGGTCCATAAAGCTCCAAGGTTTCAACTTTTCAATTTTACACCGTAAGGGAAGTGAACATATTGTTCCCGATGCATTATCGAGGTTACCGTCCGAAAATGAAAACCCCTTGAACTTTTAGCAACATTGACAGCTTAGATTCATTAGAACCAGAGATAGATTTATCTTCTCCCTATTTTTCTTCAGAACAATATTCTAAATTAATCATTGATATCGAAAACAATAAAAATCGTTTGCTCGATATAAAGGTCGTAGATGGTTTCATCTACAAACGCGTAGAGATTTCACGCGACGAATTTTCAGATGCTCGATCATGGAAGTTGTGGGTTCCACAGGAACTTACCTCTTGTGTAATCGAACGCGCTCATAATCCACCCATGTTTGCACATGGAGGTGTGGGAAAAACCCTCGAACGATTGAGGCGAAATTTTTATTGGCCCAATATGGCTACTCAGGTTAGATCCTTTGTATTAAGCTGCGACATTTGTAAACAAAGCAAAGCGCCAAATTTTATTTTAAAACCACCTATGGGTGTTCAAGCCAAATCGTTTAGACCTTTTCAACGATTATATTTAGATTTTATTGGACCTTATCCGCGGTCAAATGCTGGCAATGTAGCTATTTTTTTGGTATTAGACCACTTCACAAAATATTCTTTATTTAAAGCGTTACGGAAAATGTCGACCACTTCGGTTATTGATTTTCTTGAGAAAAATGTCTTTCACTTATTCGGCGTGCCTGAAGTCGTTATTTCAGACAACGGTTCTCAATTTAGATCGTCCCTTTTTGAAAGCTTTTTAACTAAATACGGCGTACAACATATTTTCACCGCCGTTTATTCACCCCAATCTAACAATTCTGAACGTGTCAACCGATTCATTATAGCTGGAATACGATCATATCTAGGGAAAGACCAGCGTTTGTGGGATATGAATTTAAGCCAAATAAGCGTAGCCTTGAGAAGTTCGTATCATAGCTCTGTAGGCTTTTCCCCTTACTATGTTCTTTTTGGACAACAAATGTTCACTCACGGTCAATCCTATGAGGTTTCAAAGAAATTAGATATGTTAGAAGAAGGGTTAGATGTGGTGGAAAATACGGACAAATTACATTTTATAAGGCAGAAGGTTCGCGAAAATTTAGAAAAAGCTTACGAAGTGAACCAAAGAACCTATGACTTTAGAACTAGGGCGATAAATTTTTCAGAAGGTGAAGTTGTGTACCGACGTAATTTTTCACTAAGCAATAAAGCTGCAGCGTATAATTCTAAACTTGCCCCTAAATTTTTGAAGGCCAAAATTTTAAAGAAAATTGGTTATTGTAATTACAAATTGGTGGATTTAACCGGAAAAGACCTAGGCATGTATCACGCGAAAGATTTGCAAAATGCCAATGCGTAAATACCCTACCTATCCGTTTTCAGTTGATTTTTCCTTTCATGGAAATCAAAACCATCTGTTTTGTGACGGTGATCAGATTTGCTCTTCACTGTAGCCAAAGAATTTCTGGTACAAGCAGAATCCCACTTACTCTCTCTCTCCTTTTAATATGGGTATTTTTTTTCGAAAAGAGTGAGATTATGAACGAATGTCTGTATATCTATGTGTATTATGGATAACGAGATAAAATGTTACATAATGACATACATAGGCTATTCAATGAGTGGTTGAGCGTATTTAAGACAAAACAGGTTTTTTTTTTTTGGTGGCGCTGAGCAAAGGAAAGAAAAGTTGGTATAATTGGGTCGTCAAGAAGATGACGCTAAATTTAATTTGGCATTCTTGTTTTGGTTTTCTGGAGAAGCAGTTTAGTTTTTGTGTTTAAGATTAAATTTAAATTTAAGAACAGAAAATAAGTTAAAGGTTTAAGTGAAAAATTTAAAGGTTAAATAAAAGTGAAACAACATTTAAAATGAAAGTTAAAAAGGTTTAATAGAACATATAAATAAAAGCCAAGAAAATTTAAAACTAAAACAAAAGTGTAATAAAATCAATGTGCCAATTTTGGAAGAGAACTATTTTGTAATTTTAAATTTTGTTATAAAAGAAAACTGTACTGTAGAAGAAAATTTGCTATAAAAGAAAAACTGTGTAAAGAAAAATATTTTTATTGAAAAAAAAAAAAACAAAATCAAGAAAAGAACTATAAATTTTATAACTAGAACTGAACATTGTAAACTGTACTTTAGAGTGAAAGGTGAAGGAGTTTTAATAAAGTCACATGCCAAAATTGAAAAGCATATGGCGAGACACAACCACGGCGGCCGGCGGCAGCAGCTTCATCGGTACCTCATCGGGATGCAACACCACGGCTGAAGGCGGTAAATCAAGCAATTTATAATTTGTATTAAATTTCTCTTTAATTCCTTAATGCCCAAGTAATCAAAAAAAAAAAATTGTTATTAATAAATTTTTTCAACATTTCCTATATTGAAATTAAAAGATTTTACTAAAAGTTTTCTAATTATACATAAATTAAATTTTTTTCTAAATTTAAATACAAAATTTTGAAAATATATAAAAATTTTCTAAGCTTATTTTATAATAAAAAAAAAAAAACTAAAAACTTCCACAAATTTATATTAAAATTAAATATTTCTGCCAATGAAATTACTAATTAACTTTAAATTACCAATTTATACCAATATAAAGTGACCTCAGCAACGGTTCATGGGATAACTGTACTGCTGTAGAAAGAACTAACCAATTATATAATTCGAGTACAGTCCCGAAAAAAAGTACAGTTGAGAAAAAAAAAATTAATTTTGAATTTGAATAAACTTTTCTAACTATAAAATTTACATAAAATATTCTATCAAATTTAAACTAAAAATTTTCTAATTCTAAAATTAAACTAAATATGTAAAATGGGTTAGATGTAAAATTTTTGCTATTATTAAAATTTTCCTAAAATTAAAATTGGGCTATAAATAAAAATTTTTCCTAAGATTAAAATATGCCTATTAATAAAATTTAGCTATGAATAAAATTTTGCTATAAATAAAATTTAGCTATGAATAAAATTTTGCTATAAATAAAATTTGCTAAAATTAAACTTTTCCTCAATTTTGCCATATATATTTTAAATTTTTAAAAGCTCTTAAAATGAAGGGTAAATAAATAAATTTTTGTTAAAACCAATGTAGAAAACCAAACCAAACAAATTCTTATCATTTAAGTGGGTTACCTCCAATTAAGATGGAATATCAGGTAACATGGTAGGGAGGGCAAAAGGGGGCATAACAGCTAGTCCCCACCGGAAGGTAAGTATGCCATCCATCCATCATTTAACGTCCGTTTTTTTTGACATTTTTTTTGTAAATTGCACGTGAACATCTGTAGTGCGGTTTCCCTGGGTGTTAACAAGATCCCACCCCTCCGGCGAGCTAGGCCCCCTGCCAGCACGTGCGACCCGTTAAGGCTCAGGGAAGCAGGAAGCGG
Organism: Cordilura impudica; assembly: GCA_963682025.1. Lineage (NCBI taxonomy): Eukaryota > Metazoa > Arthropoda > Insecta > Diptera > Scathophagidae > Cordilura > Cordilura impudica. The sequence continues at coordinate 228,672,553 of OY821517.1, forward strand.
AAGTTCCACCTCCGCCGCACCATTACATTTTTTAATTATCTTTTTCATTCCTATTATTTTTATTTTTCTTATATAATTTTCTCCTTTACTTTTATTATGCTTATCCTCTTTATATAAATTTTCTCTTTTATTCTTACCATTACCATTGCCAAAGAAATTTCAGCCCATATTGGTGTTATTCAAAAAAAAAAAAATATTTTATCTTCAAAATTAACAATATTTTATATATTCCATTTAAACTTTATTATCTCTAGCTTTCTCTTGTCATCGTGAGAAATTTCACAGCAAATTGTGGTTTTTAAATTCATTTCCTTACTTATTTTCACTCATTGTATATTATAATTCTTGGTAAAAAAAAAAAATTCTCTTTCCGTGTTGATATATTTATTATATTTTGTTATATTTAATTATATTTTCATTTTCCTCTTAAATTTAATTATTTTCTTTCATTTCCCTCTTTTATCTTCTTTCCTTTTTCTTTTTTTTTTATACAATTTAATTATTCTCTTAAACATATTTATTTCTTAGCTTATCATACAGTAAATTTATTATTTATCCTTTTACCACATAGTAAATTTATTGTTTAGTAAATCTAAATTTCTTTTCTTTTTCTTATAAATTAATTATATTAATATTTATATTTACTGTTAATTACAAAAATGTTCTCTTATTCTTAACTTTATCCTTCTTTTATATATATTAAGCTTTCATGTATATTCTATTATCCTTTTTTCTTCTTCCTCCTATTTTCCGTACTTTGCTACCATTCTACATGTTTCTTCCTCCTTTGTGGTGGGATTAAGTACATCTTCCCTTGTTGGAGCTCTTCTCATGCCTATATCTTTCCATAATTTCGTCAACCATTTTAATTCCCTATGTATATCTGATTCCTTTCTATTCATTTTATTTTTCTTCTGTTTGCCAAATTCCTCCATTCCATTTACGAAATAACCCTCGTTTGCCAATCTATTTATTTCTCCTCTAATGTCATTTCTTGAAATCCACTTATCATCTTGTCTGTCGGGTTACAACGTCCTATCCTATCTTCTATTTTATTATCCTATTTAATAAATTTCTCACCAATAAATAACGCAAATTCTATATTATTCAAAAATAATATAATCGAAAATTCTACCAATCCACGTATGAAGAGTATATCCAATAAATTTTCTAATTTCATTCTTCTTCTATTTTCATATGATTTTCGTGTTTTTTATTCCTCAGTTGGTGTTCGCCGTCAAATGCGAAAATGTATAAATAAAAAAACATAAATTTTTCAGTTAATTAAAAATGAGATGAAAGTTCTCAAATTTATTTATTAAAATATATTACCTTTGTACAAAAGTGATATAGAGAAGAAAAAGTCGCAGGTTTCTCGTAGTGGTACGATGAAAAGCCGAAAAGAGACTAGACTAATTATTATGAGTTAAGGATGTAAGAGGGTGACAGAATCTGTGTAAAAACTCCTAACAAAGATGTTAAAAAGGGGAGTTAAATAGATTTTAACTAGTTATTAACCCAAAAAGGGGTCACCGTCTAAAAATGTTATAAATTGAAGAATATATACAAAATTAAGTATTTGTGTTTAAACATTGCCGGCCACCTTGCAGCATCCAAATATGGTGCAACAAACTTAAGAGTAAACTTAAAAATAATATAGCATACTCTATGTATGAAAAGAGACGTATAGTTCAAGTGAGCTTTTCTGTTTATTAATTCATAATTATTACTATTATTATTATTTTTTCAAAAAATGCTTATTATTAAAGTTTATTAAGAGGTCCAGTAGACCTGACCAGCAAAGCTGGATGTTTATTAAGAGGTCCAGGAGACCTGACCAGAGAACTGGAAATTTATTAGGAGGTCCATGGGACCTGACCAGCAAAGCTGGAGTGGTTTATTAGGAGGTCCAAGGGACCTGACCAGCAGAGCTGGAGCTTTATTAAGAGGTCCATGAGACCTGACCCTTATAGAGGGGATTGGCCAGAAATTATCCAGCCAAAGATGGTTAGTTGGGCCAATGGAAGTCCCGGGCTCGAATATATCTTATTGAGTATAATTTGAGGGGTTAGGTCAGGTCCTAAAACCAAAACAACCCGCCCCGCGAGATTAAAATTTGGATCAGCCAGTTGAAATCCAACAAACTGTTCCTTTAGAGTATCAGGAACGGATTCCGTAGGAGTTGGAATACCCCTCATTCTTGACACCTTCGCCGTAAAATTTATCGTCTTTTTTGCGTCATAGGAAGAGCCAATCGTTAGACGACAACATTCGTCATTATCCACCTTCGAAACTGGTATACGGAGCTGATGGACCAAGGACTCGCATATATAGCTGACCTTACAACAAGGATCCAAGCCTGCTCGTACAGGGATTACATTTTTTGGCAGATAAAATCTTCCTATAAGAGTGGGGGAAAAGGATACCACATGCCTTATTGGTAGTGGACTCGGTTGGCAAACGGAAGACATAGAGTTTCGGGTGCGCAGAGATATAATTTTTTTTATGGGTATCTGACTGACCAGAGGGAGAAACTGTACGTGCAGAGGTGTCCTTGTAGATCCGGAGGATTTAAGAGGTTTCGAAGAAGTCTTTGACCGATGAGAATGTAAAAGAACGTTATGGTCCCCTTTACACTCTCGGCACGTAAAGGTGCTCACACAATCTTTAGCCGTATGGGAGTGAGCTAAACAGCGAGACAAGTAGTGGTGAAGAATTACCATATGAAGTTTTTGCTCGTGACTCATCTTTCGGAAGACCGGACAGAAACGTAGAGGATGTTTATTTGGACAAACTCTGCAACGTCGATTAATTGAATCAGTTATTTTTGCAATTTTATTTCTACTATTCGAGCCCGCGATTTTCGAAGATTTTGGCAAAGGTTCGGAGATCGGCGATGGAGTTGGTGTTGCGGTAGTTTCAGGCGCAACAGTTGGAGAAGCACTCCAACAGGAGCAGGTTCATCTATGAGAGTAGGCGTCGATAAAGTTTCAAGAGGAGCAGTCATAGGGGTTGCAGCCGGTAATGATTCCGTTACTTCCATTACTTCTTCATAATCGTCCAAGATAGCATCATCAAAAAAATGTGGTAATGCGTCCATAATTCTAAGAAATAACGTAGGTTAACGACGAAGAAGAAAATTACTATTCTTAGGCGGTCAAAAGGACCAGCTTTGCGATGTGTCGTCTTACAATTCCATTCGCAGTGCGTACGTCTACCACCCTTACATGTCCGTCACTACCTGGGCAAACTTTTACGATAATACCTAATCTCCACGAAGTTGGAGGTAATTGTTCATGACGAATTACCACTAAATCATTTTCTTGAATATTACGATTCGGATGTTGCCATTTAAAACGTTTATGCAAGGTCATTAAATATTCCTCTTTCCACCGTTGGCAGAAATGCTGAGAAATTGCCTTCATTTTTGTAAACCGATTTAATAAACTTATAGGCGATTCGTCAATTTTTGGTTCCGGGGGAGCAAGTATTGGCGAGCCAATTAAAAAATGACCAGGGGTCAACGCAACCGGTTCCTGAGGATTATCGGTCATAGGACAGAGCGGACGCGAATTAAGGCACGCTTCTCTTCTCGTAAGAACCGTCGAAAGTTCCTCAAACGTATATTTATAAGATTGCGTTTCTTTTCGAAAAATGAATCTTAAAACTTTTTACCCCGGCTTCCCGTAGGCCACCCATATGAGGAGCGCCTGCAGGGATGAAACGCCATGTAAGACCTTGGATACCATATGTAGAACATATGGTGGTCTGGCATTCCCGAAGAAAATTTCGAAAATCTTTTTCCAATTCACGCGACGCGCCCACAAAATTTGTACCATTATCGGAGAAAATAGTACTTGGACATCCCCGTCGCGATATAAATCGATGAAACGCCGATAAAAATGTAGCCGAAGATAAGTCTGAGGTCGCTTCTAAATGAATGGCTTTCGTAGAAAAGCATACAAAAATACAAACGTAGCCTTTAGTAATCTTACAAGCCCTGCCAGTAAAACTCTTAATATCAAAAGTGCCTGCAAAGTCAACACCAGTTGTAGTAAAGGGCCTATCAAGAGTAATTCTTTCAGGGGGGAGTGCCGCCATAATCTGACCACATGACCGTCTTTTGTCAATTAGGCACCGTTTGCAGCGACCAATGACTCCACGAATTTTCGATTTTAAATGTGGTACCCAATATTCGAAGCGAAGTATTCGCAACATTAAGTTATTTCCACCGTGAATGGTGCTAGAATATGGTAAAACAATTGTATGCTGTTCAGTATAAGATAAAGATGGGGACTTAACCAACCGACCATTTAACCTTATAACATCCTCCTCACCAATAAATGGATTCAAAGGAATCAGAAAACTTGTCGAACATAACGGTTTTTCTCTATCAAACATTTGTACTCATTCGCAAAATGATACTTTTGAGCTACGATGGCTAAACGTAATTTAGCTTTTCTAATCTCACAACTAGACAGAGTATGATCCTTATATAAATGACGACCTGATTTATGATTTGGATGACTATTATAGAAAAAACGAAAAATGTATGAAAAAACGCGAAGCGCTCGATCAAGACGAGAAAAATCGTCAAGAATATCAACATATATATCCTTTCCTTTTGAGTCAGTAAAGAACGAAGCATGGGTCTTTACACGATGACCTTCAATATCAGTATCAAGAGTAGAGAGATCAGTGATATTCCATTTTGTCTTTTTCTGACGAAGCCAGTTTGGCCCATGCCACCAAAGGTCATTATCTGCAAGCTCCGAAGAAGAGATATCACGACTACCCAAATCGGCAGGATTGTCCTCAGATTGAACATGGTACCAATTATGCTTGCCTACATTTTCTTGAATTCTACACACCCTATTCGCAACGAAGGTGGTCCAAGAACAAGGGTCCTTTTTTAACCACGAAAGGACTATCGTAGAATCAGTCCAACAATAAACCTGGTTAAGTCATATATCGATTTCGCTAAGCACTGTCTTCAAAAGTTCTGAAGCCAAAACTGCTCCGCAAAGTTCAAGCCGCGGAATTGAAATCGATTTTATAGGTGACACTTTCGTCTTACAAGATAACAAGTGGGTATAAATTTCGCCGCTGGAGGTTTCGATGCGAATATAAATCACCCCCGCGTATGACTTTTCCGAGGCATCAGAAAAGACATGAAGTTCAACAGACGAATCAGGGGTATAATGAACCCAGCACGGAATTTGTATACTGTTGACTTCATGATATGAAGTCACAAACTTTTGCCACTCGCTTTCCGTTGAAAGTGGAAGAGAATCATCCCAGTTGATATTATCCAACTAAACTTTTTGCATAATCATCTTTGCAACAACAACAACTGTAGGTTGGTTAGGTCAACCTACAGGGTCAAATAACTTCGCGATCGTAGATAAAACTTCCCTTTTAGTATGGCTCGATTTATGTGCAATAGGATTTACACTAAAATAAAAGGAGTCCTGTTGAGCGTTCCATTGAATGCCCACAGTCTTAGAACTACTAGATTCCACAAACGTTAAAAGTTTAGCGTCGACTAAATGATCAGGAGGAAATCTGTCTAAAATTGTCCGTTCGTTAGATGTCCATTTCCGTAGTTCAAACTTAGCAGAAGACAAAGCCGCTATAAGTTGATCAAGAGCGATCAAAGCAGTTGAAATGTCGTGAGTCCCTGTCAAAACGTCGTCAACGTACATACACTTTCGTAAAATGTGTGATGCTAAAGGGTATTCAGCTTCAGAATCGTCCGCTAATTGTAGCAATGTCCGAGTGGCAAGATAAGGAGCGCAATTAACGCCAAACGTCACTGTTTGCAACTCATAGTCCTTAACGTCCTCCGTCGGAGAATCTCTAAACAAGATGCGTTGAAATGGAGTATGAGAAGAATCAACCCTTATCTGTCTATACATTTGCGTGATGTCGCAATTGAAAACAACTCTAAAAAGTCTCCATCTTAAAATCAAGAGGACTAAGTCAGCCTGTAAGGTAGGTCCGACATAAAGGCAGTCGTTAAGACTATTACCGTTCGAAGTTTTATTCGAAGCGTTGAAAACAACTCGTAATTTTGTTGTCTTTCGTTCGGGTTTAACGACTGGGTGATGAGGTAGATAGCATGCAAAATTATTTGCTGTGGGTGGCGTTGAAACTGGTTTTATATGATCTAGGTCTAAATATTCCCTAACGACGCTATCATACATTTTCTTAGTTTCAGGTTTTCGTAGGAGGGTATTTTCAGTTCTGTAAAATTGTTTCAGCACATTCGTACGAGTATACCTAAATTCAAATGTTGAGGGAATTCAGTTTTAAAAGGAAGGGTCACAATATAACGACCATCTGAACCGCGACGCGTAGTTTTCTTAAAATTCTCCTCACAAATTTTATCAGAAGTAGATAATATTTTCTTTTTAGGATTCTCCTCCAGTTCCCAAAATCTAAGAAGATTTCTATTCAGGCAATCTTCCTCCGAAAATTCTACCTTAGTAGAATAGACTTGAACTTGGGGTTTGTATATTGGACCAGTAATAATCCAACCAAATATCGTAGTTTGAGCTAATAATGAACCCAAAAGATCTCGACAAAATTTTCGGATACAAGTCAGCGCCTAATAACAGATCGACAGGTCTGCTATCATAAAAGTTGATATCAGCTAACCGAAGGTTTGGCAATTTTTCCTTAATAAACGAAGGAACTATAAAGGATGGCAAGTTACCCGATATATTTGGTAAAACGAGTGCCATAGTTTCCAAGATAAATGATGAGTCTATAGGAGACCCAATTTTAATAGGACAAATTTTCCGTGAAGTAGCAGAGACAGCCTGATTCACACCTGAAATTTGAGCATTCGTAGAATGCGTCGAAAGTTTCAGGCGATTTTGAAGCCGTTCAGAAATAAACGACGCTTCAGAAGCCGGGTCAATAAGTGCCCGGGCTGGGTACGTAATACCCTGATGAACGAGATTCACCATTACTGTCCCTAAAAGCACGGTCCTATTTTCCGAGGTATGAAATACCTGGCGATTTAAAGGAGCACTATTATGACCATTTGAAGTAGAGGGGAAAGAATTCGTAGGTAAGGCGTTGGTCAGTCGAGAGGTCGTAGCCGAATTCGCACCGAAATTTGAATTGTTGTTTTCCCTAGCTGAGCTGTCAGACTGTGGCAACTCACGATGTAGCATTGTATGATGACATTTATTACAAATCGAACAATTATGTGTGCTACTACAATTTTTCGCTTCATGTATCCTTGATAGGCAATTAACACAAGAATGAAACTTTTTCACGGTAGAATATCTGTCGGAAACAGATAGACTTTTAAAACGATGACAAGATCGTCAGAAATGCACCTGGTTTTTGCACAAAATGCAATTGGCATTCGAAGAAGAAGAGGAAGCAGCATTTGTATGATGCGCTTTAACTTTATGATCTGTCGACCATTCGGGAGGTTCTGAACTTCTCAAGTCCCGAAGACAGTACAATGTTTGTGATCTTTCCATCAGAAATTGATCCAAATCTTTCCAGAGAGACAAGACCGACTTGTTTTTTATACTCTGCTCCCAAAGATTAACAGTATTGGTCGGTAACCGTTGAATACATAAAAAAACTAATATCGGATCCCAGCTATTTGTCGAAATATCATAAGTAGACATAGTTGTAAGGCAACCATTAATGCCGCGCTGTAAAGGTTTCAACCCAACACTGGTTTCCTTATCAAGAAAAGGAAGCCCGAAAAGTGTTTTGAGTTGATTATTGACAAGCATACGAGGATTATCATATGCTTCCCTTAAATTTTTCCATGCCACATCAAACCCTTGATTGGTAAGAGGGCTTTTCGCCACTATTTCCCGCGCCTCACCACTGGTTTTACGAACCAAATGGCATACGCGTTCGATGTTGCTAAGACGGGAGTTATTAACGTAGACCGCGGAAATAAGATCCCTAAAATTGGGCCAAGACATATAATCACCCTCAAAAATGTCAGTGTCACAAGGTGGAAGCGTTAAATTATGGAAAAAATTGTCAGTCGAATTGCCATTAACAGCCGGCGGCTGCTCGTGAAGCTTGGAATGTGATTCCAAATTACGTAATTTTTCATTAATACGCGGTAAACAATTAACGAACGCGTTAAAACTGGCTTCGTATTTTGCCTCCGCGGCGTCAATATCGTCAGATTCGGTATATTTCGCATTTTTTAAATAACTGAGACAAGCGCGATAAGAAGATTTGGCTTGTTCCCATAACAAGTTTACTTCCTTCCCTCTTATCTCAAAATTGAAAACCGAATGAAGCTCTTCGCGTATATCATTAATCATATTTAACGAGAGCATCCGAATCTTCAATGAAAATATCCAACGCGGTTTCAGGCATTTTTTATTAAATAAATTTTAAAAAAAAATTATTAAAATAAAAAAAAAAATTAAACAAACGAAAATTTCCGAAAATCCACGAAAAATATTTATCAACTTTAAATTCGTAAATGAATTTCACAAAAAAATGCCGATATAAAAATATTAAAAATAATATTATATTTAAAAAAACACACTAAATAAGTCGCGACTATGACGGACAGTAGGGTGATAATATGTAATTTAATAAAAACCAACAACAACACTATAATCATACAAAGCTATGGTTTGTTCAAAATAAAACAGCTTGTGAGATGCGTATGGAAAAAAAACAATGTATTACTCGCGAATAAAGCACAAAAGAAAACAATAAGTAAAAAAAAAAACTGTGTGTATGTATGTAAAGTGTTAAAAAATATTCACTTTAACAAACCCGACGGCTTTTGTTTTTCACAATAAAATTAAAGAGATAAATTCACTTTATAATTTAAACGCTCACTTTATTTTTACACGGTGTAAAGTTTACTTAAATACCGAAAACAAATTGATGTAAAAAATTTTAATAAGGAAAAAAATTAAATCTGTCCGTCCATGTAAACAAATGCACTGTTGATCAAAATTGTACCAAAAAACGAAAGGAATGACAAAGTGTCAAACAAAGGTACTGTATAAACTAACACTTTCGAAGGGTTGTAAGACGATCGCAATAAATCAAAAAGAATTAACAAATAAATAATTTTTAATATGAATATTAATTTTTTATTTCCGAAATTTATTTTGTTAATAAAAAAAAAAATACGCGATTTTAACTCACTAAAGCTCACACTAAAATTGAACTATACGTACCTTTTTTAATTTGAAGAAATAAATAAATATTGTTAAAGCTGAATTTGCTGCTGCTGTTGTTAAAACGATGGACGATGGATGAATTTGCTAAAGTTGGAGTCTGCAAGAAGAAAACTTTTAAATTCCAATTTACTTTTCAGGAATCCGGTTCGACGAAGGACCAAAATGTTTGCCGTCAAATGCGAAAATGTATAAATAAAAAACATAAATTTTTCAATTAATTAAAAATGAGATGAAAGTCTCAAATTTATTTATTAAAATATATTACCTTTGTACAAAAGTGATATTGAGAAGGTTTCTCGTAGTGGTACGATGAAAAGCCGAAAAGAGACTAGACTAATTATTGTGAGTTAAGGATGTAAGAGGGTGACAAACAATGTTTACAAGTACCGTTAACGGTTCTACTAGTTAGAATCTGTGTAAAAACTCCTAACAAAGATGTTAAAAAGGGGAGTTAAATAGATCTTAACTAGTTATTAACCCAAAAAGGGGTCACCGCTTAAAAATGTTATAAATTGAAGAATATATACAAAATTAAGTATTTGTGTTTAAACACTTGGCATATAACCTCTTACTGCTTCTATAATTTTCTCTACTATCATGGTTTTCATTTTGTTCCTTGAAACTTCAAGAATTTTACCGATTACCGCTTTTGTTAAAAAATACTAATATTGTTACCATAAATTGGTGGTAATATAACTGTAACTACCTTATTCATATTTAAAAATGTTCATTCCAAATTTTTCCTTTGCTACAAAATTTTATATTTACCTATATTTAGTCCAAAAAAAAATCCTTCAAATGTTTTTGCAATCTATTCTTCTATCTTCAGTTTTATTTCAATACTTCCTTTATCTAAATTATCCATTAAATTTTCCTTTTTTCAAACAAATAAAAATAAAACTTTGCGCACTTTTACAATCTAGCCAAAAAAAAAAAACCTTAAATGCTCCTTCTAGTTTAGTATATTTCTTCCTTTTTCTTTTGAATTTACAATATTATGTTAACAAAGGAATTTTCTTCAAACTTTACTTTATACTTATTGATTTCATATTTTCACAAAATTATTTTTAAAAAATTTCCTTTAAACTTTACATTCTTTTTTGAATTTATACTTTCACAAAATTAGTAAAAGTTTTAACACTTTCATAAATCTTTTGGAATAACCAACTTCTAGAATTCAGAAGATTGTCAATTTTCCTTGATGTTGCGATATTATTTTACCAAATGCACTTTTTGGATTTAATTTTATATACTACTAGCTGGACCCGGCAAACGTTGTTTTGTCCTCCATGAATTTTTTATTTTAGTTAGAATCTGCATATACCAATACAAAAAAAAAACGCTTGTGCATTTGTTAATATTAATTGAAAACTGTTAAAGAGAAACCATGTTTTATTTATGAAAATGAAAATAAATATTTATTGTAACATATAAGAATGACCAATATATTTATTTTATAGTAATGCTAAAGAGTGAACAATATTTTTAATTTAATTATTCTCGCAGTAAATGAATAAATTTGCTGGCTTTCCGACACGGAAACATGCCACATATATGTAGTTGCTCGTGAGAAAAACAACTGTTTTCGAGCTCCAAACCACATATTTGCAATGATTGTCCTTGAGATTTATTAATGGTCATGGCAAAGCCCAATCTGATCAGAAATTGCAATGTTTTGAATGTTATCGGTGTGTCGGTAGGAATCATAGAAATTCCTGACAGCAAAACATGTTCTCCTTTAAATTTTCCTTTGAGAATTGTGGCCTCAATAACATTGGGCATTATTCTCTTAACACTTAACCTGGTTGCATTACATATTCTCGGAGCGTTGAGGTTACGTAGCAAAATTATTGGAGAACCGACTTTTAATTTTAATAAATGTGGCGGTAGACCGGGTACATCAAGTGAATTCAAAAATTCTGTTGGATAATTGACTGCTTCGTTTTCTTCAACAACACTATCCATAGATTTGAAAGAAAACGTTTCGGAATCAATCATGTCCTGCATAACAAATTAATATTATCGACATCGACATTCTTTGTTGCTAAAATAGCTCTTTCACTTAGCCAATCATAGTTACGATATTGATTTTGAATGTCGGGGAATACATTTTCAATTTTCAAAAATCTTATGGATACTTTAATAGTTTGATTGGTTGGGTTAACAATGATTTTACCATTACCAAGATCAAGTAGTTGTTTTGAAAATTGGTCAGCCGTTGGATCATTTTCTAATCGTACTCGCATGTTCGTTGTTAATTTTATAGTTTGAACGCTACTCCATAATTTTGATGATTTTCAGCAGGCATTTATTTCGTCAGCATAAGTTGATTTTGGTTTGACTGGCAATGTTTGACGAAAATCTCCAGATAATAAAATGAGAGCTCCACCAAAAAGCCTTTCATTGCCTTTCAAATCTTTTAAAGTTCTATGTAATGCTTCTTAGTAATGTTTGTGAGCCATGGTACATTCATCCCAAATAATAATACTGCATTTTTGCAGAACTCTTGCCATACCAGAATAATTTTTGATATTACATAAGGCATTCTCATTTGTTTGTACGTTTAACGGTGATTTGAGCGCTGAATGATCTGAACGACCACCATGCAATAATGGTGCGGCTATTCCGGACGAAGCAATAGCCAAAGCAATTGTTCCTTCCTTTTTGGTTAGAATATTTATATATAAAAGCATTTGTGAATTTTATAACTTATAAAATTTAAATAAATTTGACAACTCATTATTTTTGGAATTCCAGCGCCATCTACCGGGTCCAACAAAAAAATTTTTGGCATCGTCTAACATACATACATATATGTACATACTTAGTTTCAGTAAATTCGCACCGTAAATAAGAATATTCGAAATAACTTTACCCCAGCGCCACCTGTCGGGTCCATTTATACACACAAAAATTTCATATGACGAAACATACACACATTCCGAATTGCAGTCAAATCGCACTGAAAATACGAATTTTTTTTATAACTTGACCCCAACGTAGCTAGAGGGTTAAAACTAAAAAAAACACAGAAGAGCTCGAGGGTTAAAACTAAAAAAAAAAACACAGAAGAGCTCGAACCGAACCTTTGGTGCAAATCTTAGCTTGACTGCTTTTATGGTTTCTGAGATCATTCGTTACAAACAAATGAACAAATTTTTTTATATATGTATATAGATGCCAATATTTCATACAATAAATATCATCGCTAGGATTTGTTGAAAGTTGCTGGAATTGCAAGATCAGTCGATGAGGATCGGCTTATTCAGGATCGTTGTCAGCAGTATTAGTCATTCAAAGCTCATCGTCACCAGGATCGCCATATAATAAAAATTGAAAGGATGTAAAGATACTTTTGTTTTACTGGCTCTGGACTTCATATGGTGTGGTTGCCATATGAACTACTCAAGCTCTAAATAAAAAGACGCTTTCAAATTCACGGCTAAATTATAATTAAATTTATTTAAATTAATTTGCCCTTTATATACAATTTACAATTTGGATCTTATTGATAAAATTGAGTGATTTATTGCAATCCAATATATTTAAATTACATAAAATTTACATTTAGTATTCATATATGCATATTTGTGTCCAGTAAGCAATATGCTGAGTGACACAAACAGTACAACGACTGTTGTAATAGTATCCCCCGCGTACATCGCTTTTGTGTTACATATTTACATTTGCCACCCATAAATACCAGATGGTCAAACGAAAATATAAGATCAAATTAAATCAATGCAAACAAATCGAACACTTGTTGCTTGATATCTAGACCCAAATATACATAGTGTGTGTGTGTACGGATTATGCATTTAGCGTCTTATCTTTAACACTATGTCCATACACACATCGTATTGTTTGTGAGTACATGAATCATAATTAGTGTTTTTATACACCGTGTTCATGCGCTCACTACAAATACTTCAATAAGACATAAGTATATATAAGGCAAATTACAAAAATAGAGTAACTGGAAAGTTATTTACTTGCGCAGGGGCGTAGGTGCGATGAACATTCTCCACCCGTTGGAAGGCCTTGGCTTTCAACCGAATTATCATCAATAGGCAGCAGAGCCATCTTTGCAACAGCACGCTTGATTGTTCCATTATTTGTGCGAACCACTACAACACGGACTACACCATCATCGCCACGTATTACTTTAATAACACGACCTAGTTGGCACTTTAGTGGTGGCAAATTTTCATCCTTTAATAACACCATGGCACCTATAACAATATTGGGTGCACTAGCACGCCACCTTGAACGCTCTTGCAAAAGGGTAAGATACGAGGTGCTCCATTTCTTCCAAAATATCTGTTTCATAAAGTAAACCTTTTGCCATCTATTTAACCCATTATATGCCACTGGTCGATTTTTCGACCACTAACTTTTTGAGCGCATATCTCAAAAGTCTACTATAATTTTTTTGATCTGTTTTCACAAAAATATAATCTGAACTAATTTTTAAAATATCTGTAGTGAAATGATTTTCTAAAGTATTTGACAAAAATTTTGGTAAGAGGATTTTAAAAACCATATTTTAGCACTTTTTTCCAATTAAAAATTATATCTAATAATTGTAATTTTTGTTTCGTATTTTTCATTATTTTAAGAGCCTAAATCCTGTACTATAAGAATCGACGAAAATCAATTTGCATATGACACATTTTCTCATTCTTAAATGCAAACAATCTTTCGTGGTCGAAAAATCGACCAGTGGCCGGAGGCCCTACCATAGAATTTAAAAATTGTTTTGAGTTTAAAACTGTTATTTTCATAATAAATCTGGCAATACTTCCTTTGAAGTTTTTCTGTGTGTCGCCCTGTAGTTTTCTCTTGCTAAGTAATATATCGCGTATTTTAGTCAGGGGAACCCCAGATTATTTTGTTTTACTTTAGTTATAGAAATATTTGTGTTAAAATGTCAGTAAGTGTACGAAGGTGAATGCAAAGAGTTGTGCTGAAAAGTAATTTTACAATATTTTACAATGCCGATTTATAAGGCAGTAAATGTGTCTGAAATAATTAATATTTTAAATGAGCTAGACTCAGATGACGAGGAGGACCAAGCTATAACGGCAGCCAAAGATGTAGATATCGTTTACATTCCACCAGCAACTATAGGATCTCTAACTGATGAAGAAGATTTGGATGACGATAAAATTAATATAAATGACAACAATGATGACCTCATGAAAGAAATTGCTGGTAGTGCAGAATTACAATATTCTCTAGATGAAGGCAATATACAGAAATTGGGTGATGTGTTTGAAAGTACAATTGAAGAGCCGTCAACATCCAACTCACGTAACAAAGGTATGGAAAGGGGAAGCATTACAAAAAAATCGGATTTTGCTATACCTATGTGGCGAAAGCCAAGAAACTTTAGCTACACGACAAAGCCAACGAATAATGAAGCTACTAAAATGGAAGAAATTTTTTTAGAAATTGGTGAGTACTTGGTCCGCTTTGTTTCTTTTGGATTCTTGTATTTACTCAGTCATTTATATATTTTTTATAGGCTCTAAATCTCCATTTGAAATTTTTTCTTTATATTTTGATAATTCCATAATACTGGATATCACAAATTTTTCAAATACATATGCAAATCAGAACAATGCTACAGCCAGTATTACACCTATTGAACTACGTAGATTTATTGGAATTTTATTCTTGTCGGGGTATCATACCTTACCACATATAGACCATTATTGGTCTACGAAGCCCGACATGGGAGTTCCAATGGTAAAGCAAGCCATGAGCCGCAATCGGTTCAGAACAATTAAAAGGTATTTGCATCTATCACATAATAGCCGCTTAGACAAAACAGATCGATTTGTCAAAGTTCGCCCACTAGTTGATGCTCTGAATAAAAATTTTATGCAGTTTGGAATTTTTAGCCATATTGTATCAATTGATGAGCAGATGATTCCGTATTTTGGGCGACACTCGTGCAAAATGTTCATTAAGGGTAAACCAATCCGTTTTGGATTTAAATCATGGTGCATGTGCTCCGAAAGTGGATATTTATTCTACAGTATTTTATATGGTGGTTCAGCCACGCCACACGATAAGGACATTGGTCTTGGGGCTCAAACTGTTTTGGACTTACTGGCAAACGTACCTGATCCCGATTGTCACATAGTTTTTTTTTGACAATTTCTTTTCTTCTTATCATCTCATGTGTCTATTGAGTGAACGCAAATTTTATGCTACGGGTACTATACGCGAAAATCGAACGGCGAAAGCTCCGTTAAAGAATCTAAAAAAAAGCAATCGTGGAGAATTTGACCAGTTGCTAGATAGTGAACAAGAAATATTGTTGGTGCGCTGGAATGACAATTCTGTTGTCAACGTAATTACCAATAACTCAACAGTTGAACCAATGGCTAATGCTAAACGTTATTGCCGTAAGCAAAAAAAAGCTATTACTATTCCACAGCCAAAAGCAATTCAGGAGTATAATCATGGTATGGGTGGTGTCGACCTTCATGACAATGCCGTTGCCAATTATCGTATCTGTATAAAGGGAAAGAAATGGTGGTGGCCAATATGGACTAATGCGCTTGGTAATGCAATGGTCAACGCGTGGAAGATGCACTGCATGTTGGCAAAAATCCAAAAGACAAAACCCCTTTCACAAATTGATTTTCGTTCTGAAGTCACAACACAGCTTTTAAAATACGACAGTGAGCTAAACAGTGAAGATTTTTATATAGTCCCCAACCAACCCCAAGTCAACGAAAAAGTACACTCAATTATAAGAAGCGTTGAAAATAAATATCGGCGCTGCAAATTGTGTAAGAAACATACTATTTTTACATGCAAAAAGTGCAATATATACTTACATACAAACTGTTTTTATGACTACCATAACAATTTGCAATAAATACATTTGAATAAATCCTAAGGCAATATTTTTTCCTTCAAAAATATCAAATAATTTTTTGTTTTTTTTTTTTACTGTTATCGGCCATTGGTCGATTTTTCGACCAGTCCATGTAAAGAAACCTATATATCGGGAGGGAAAATTTTGCTAAAAATATTCTTCATTGGGGTCATAATAACACCCTCCTGCGAGGATTCAAAAAATTCCCACGTTTTAGGGTAGCGGCCAATAATGGGTTAAACGACTAATGTTGATATTAGTTACTTCACGTTCCACTATAGATGTAAATGGGACACCCACCATAAAATTTGCTGGAGTTAGTTGATCAAGATCGCTGGGATCTTCAGAAATTGGACATAATGGGCGAGAGTTTAAAACTGACGATATTTGGATTAGTAATGTACCAACTCATCGACTGTTAATATAGAAAGGCCAACAGTACGATTAAAATTATATTTAGCTGCTTTTAATGCTGCCTCCCAGAGCCCTCCAAAACGTGGGGACCTTGGCGGAATAAATTTCCAATCAATTCCATCTTCAACGCACTGCTGATGAACTTGTTGCAGATGCGATTGACCCAAAAATAACTGCTTGAAATCTTCTAATTCATTCCTAGCGCCTACAAAATTTGTAGCGTTGTCTGACCAAATTGTTTTCGGCTAACCCCTGGTACATATGTAACGCTTTAAAGTTGCTAAAAAAAAAAGACTGCGTTGATAAATCGGGAACAACTTCCAAATGCAGTGCCTTTGTTGAAAAACAAACGAAAATGCATATATAACATTTTACTGGTGGGCGATTCCTTACCTCAGATTTATAATAAAATGGTCCACAAGAATCCACACCGGTGGAAAGAACTACTCTATTGGCTTGTACACGATTTTATGGCAAATTAGCCATTATGTGCTGAGTGTATTTTGGCTTTAAGCGAAAGCATCTAACGCATTTTAAAATTATTTTACTTACAGCTTTCCGTCCACCAAGAGATCAATATTGTTGTCGAATTGATGCAAGTAGACACTGTGGTCCGGAATGTAAAAACTTCTGATGAAAATGCATAACTAAAGCTCGAGTAAAGAGATGAAGTTTTGGTAAAATGATGGGATGCCGGGCATCAAAATCTAAGGTTGAATTTTTGAGTCTTCCACCCACTCGAATTAAATTCGTGGAATCACTAATGGAATCAATAATGCTTGATGACATAATATCCATGCTTGCTTTTAAAGCGTTAAGCATCGTTCACAATGCAAGCGGCAGTTACATTTTTCATGCCATCTCGTTCTCACACACAGAACTTCACATAAGTGCCACTCGTTTTTTTTTACGAAAATGTAATTCACATTTGTCGCTGAAGTTGGTCTTTTCCTACTCCAGCAACATATTTGTTCGAAAGTAGTTGTTTCTATTTAGTACTAGATAGCGTTTTTTTCGAATTTGACATTTAAACTAAGAATTATCAATGAAAATTAAAATTGTTTGTTAAAAAAAAATGTCATTTATGTTATAATATTATCTGTACAATATTATAATTATAAATATTTCACATATTTCTACATTTTATTAATATTCAAAATACAACTCTGTCGGTTGCATTCGAAGAAAACATAAGTTAAAAAACATATGCATTCGAAGAAAACATGTGTTATTGTTTGTTTGTTTTTTGGTCAGCAATTAAAATTTGAAAATGAATGAAGCCAACACATTCAAGTTTATTGAAATAGTTCAAGGGCATGAGAACTTGTGGAATATTAGTTCCCATGGATACAATGACATGGTACAGCGAAATGTGGTCTGGGATGAAGTTGGGAAAACATTTGGTCTAACCGGTAAGTAATTATGTTCGTTGTATGAAGAAGTAACACAGAGTACTTTTTTTAAGATTTTTTTTTCGTTAATATAGGTGAAAAGGCTAAAAACAAGTTTAAGGCATTGAGGGACAAGTATAGGAGGCAAAAGGATCGTGAAAATGCTGCTAATAGAAGTGGTGCTGGAGCTTACGGAGGAGAAATGAGTGTTTTTTAAGCACTTACAGTTTTTGGACAATGCTTTCAAAAAACGAAGGTATGGACATATTTGCAAAATAGACTGAGAGTGTAATATTTTTATACATAATTTTTCCTCAAGAGTCACTGATTCTCTTGCGTGGTCTGCTGACAACACTGGAATTTCTACAGACAACTGTGGTTTCTTCTCCCTAGAATCACAGGATGGGAGTATTATAGAAAACGAATTGTTTAGCACAATTGAACAACAAGGATCTCAGCAAACTACATCAACCCCATTGCCGTCTCCCGTAATTGATTGCAGCACACCGTCGCCTACATTTTCCCAAACCAGAGCGCCAAAAAAGGCAAACAGATCTATCGAGGACATATTTGAAGACCTAACAAATAAGCTAATGTCATGTGTAGAGCCGACTTCGTCTCCCAAATATCACTCGGCAGTTGTTGATTTTATAGTGGAAACCTTGGGCAAATTAAACAAGGATGGAGCCGAGGCATGTGAGAAGGAGCTTCTGAAAGTGGCCACAAAGTTTCGATTTAATTATTAGTTAATATAATACTTTTTTATGGTTTTGTTTTTAAATAAAAAAATGAATTAAATAGTCGATTATTATTGTTGAGTTAAATGTGTGGGTTATATAAAATTCCATAAGAGTTTCTCGTAACTGTTGAACCTCGTGGCCAGCGTTATTCGATCCCAGTTGTGACACATTCTGCCAATTGCTCATATTATCATTACTCTCGATATTTACATTTTCACTGAAGGCAGTAGTGGTGGCTTTTGTTTTTAAAATGAAGTTATGAAGAACCACAGTGCAGCGAATGATGGAAGATGCAGTTTCGCAACTTGCATTTATGACAGTGTGGTAGATTCTTAATTTACTGGTTAATATCCCGAAACTGTTTTCTATTGTTCTTCTAGTAGAAGATAAGCGCATGTTGAAGTGGCGTTTAGCGGACGAAAGTTCTCTTCAACCATATGGACGCATCAAATGCCGTTTTAGGGGACAACAAAATAAAATGGAAATTTTATAATACTATCAGGTAGCTCTGTGTCTTGGGGCAAATTCAAACGATTATGTAACAAATCTTGGCCAAAATCAGTCCGGTTTAGAACTCCTCCTATGAACAAAAAGTTTAAGAATTTATTATATATTATATTAAAATACATACCATCAGATTCAGATCCATACGCGCCCACATTAACATATGTAAAGTTGTAGTCTGCATCGCAAACTGCTAGGAGAACAATTGAAAATGTCTTCTTGTAATTAAAGAATAATTATCCACTATTCGGTGGACATTTAATTACGCAATGCTTTCCGTCTATGGCTCCAATACAGTTTGGCGTTCCAGTTTTTGCCAAAAATTGTTCGGCTATAAACTTCAGGCTTTCGTTGTTAGGTTTCGGAATAAATTCTGCACTAAGTGCTACCCATATTGATTCCATTGTTTCCTTTATTATATTATGTATAGTCGACTTTCCGATACGGAAGGCGTAGGACAGAGATGAATAGCTCATACCTGTGGCTACAAATCTATAAAATAATTTTTTTTCATTTTATTTTCATTTCAACCATAATCACTAGCAAAATGCGCACGCTAGTCTTTACCTTAGAGTTAACAGTAGCCTCACACGCTCACTTATTGGTCTACGGATAGATTTCTTGCTTAATAATGGACCAACTTTATGTAGAAGCAAATCAAATTGAACGTCAGTCATCCTAACAAAGTTATAAAAACTTTCGCTGTCTTTCAACCTCATTTCCCGGACCAGATTAGTGTCATCTCCAAAGGTATCTCTCTTTTGAAGTATATCGCGGACCTACCAGCGTCTTTTATTTTCATTCTTTTTTAACAATATCGCGGATAGACCCACTAACTGGGCCACAACAAAAACGCGCATGTTGTATCTTGAAAGTGGTAGTTGTTGCTGGGTACGATTTGCAACAGCCTATAAATATATTTGGTTCACTTATTAATTAGAATATATGTTTTTTTTTATAATTACCACTTCTTCATTTACACCACCCATTTACAGTACCCATTTTTAAATCGAATGGTGTTAAATAACCAATTTCCTTATTTTTGCTTAATTTGAATTTTAAAATTACTAATTTATATATGTACGCAGCATTTTTCCAAAAGAGTTGTGATGCTTACAGATGGCCGACAAATCATATATATCAGTAGTTACTAGAGCATTACGTCTACGCTCTGGCAATTCAACTAAAAAACAAGTGAGAAAATTATAGTCGGTCTAGACGATACCCTATACCATGGTTAAGAGACCCTATCTCTCCGGTCCAACAACTAATTGGATATAGGAAATAAGCATAAACTAAATTTGAGTGGCATTGTTATTAATTTTTTTGGCTGCAGATATGAAAAAGTTCATATCGGGTGCTATATTTATATGGTCGAAAAATGGAACGACCCTGGCCATATTTGGTAAAGTCACTTATATTTTGAAAAAATATATAAAAACCAAATTTTTAGATTTAAGTGAAGATCGGGAAGTAGCTCTATATGGGGCCTATGACTAAGAATTGTCTTATAGGGATTATTTTTGGACTACTGATTAATGGATATAATAAACGCATACAAACCGAATTTGACTGAGATCTATATGATAATTTGAATCTTATGACAATTTATGTCGATTTCATAGGGGTCATTTGTATGGGTCTGAACATGGACCGAATTTCACCAATTTCAATATCGTTCATCCTATGGCCGATAAAAGCTTATATTACCAAATTTCATCAAAATATATTTTCATATTTGCAACCTGAAGTTTGATTACAAGGTTTACATGGACACACAGACGGACATCGCTAAATCGACTCAGAAAGTGATTCTGAGTCGATCGGTATAATAAAAGATGGGTCTAGGTCAAACATTTTTGGTAGTTACAAACAGCAGCACAAAGTCATTATAACCAAACCACATAGTGGTATAGGGTATAATTAACGTTTTTTGGCCAATTGAAGTTATTACTGCAAAAAAAAATCTGGACCATTTTTCCAAAATTTTGAGCTCAAAAGTTCTTCAGGTGCTGCACCTCTCGATAAAATATCCGCTGGATTTAAATTGGTTGGTGCCACGTCATTTTGTTAGTGAGTGATTGGATACGACTTACCCTGTTAGAAACGAAAACATTGCTAAAAGTAAGGCTGCTGATAATTCAAGCTTTGGTACTGTAAGGGTTTTTAAACGTGATACTCTCGATTTAGAGCACAATAAGCAGGTTTTCACAACACCATCGAGCTCAGATCTAACATAAACGCATATATCGTATGCTGATAAGCTAGCATCACAGAATGCATGAATTTGTATTGTCGCTTTTGATATTGAAACAAAACGAGGAAATGTAAAACTGTGAACGATAGAAAATTTTGACATGAAATCCAACCATGCTGAGTGTAATTTTTGCGGCAAACTTTCGTCCCATTGTACATTATTTTTCCACAAAATCTGCATAAAAACCTTTGCCTTTGTTGTAATTGGACCAATAAATCCCAAGTGGTCATACTGCCGGGCAATTGCAGATAGCACAGACCGTTTCGTCACCATGCTGCCATTCACTACAGGCATAAAGGAAAATATAAAGCTGTCAGTTTTGGGATCCCACATCAGACCCAGGGTTTTGGTTATATCGGTTCCATCATGAAATTTTAAAAATTGTTCACAATCTGATAGCGGAACACCGTGTAAGGCTGCGGTATCATTCGAACACCACTTTCGGATCATAAAATTACCCTTTTGAAGCGAAGCTGAAACTTGCTGCCGAATTTGGATAACATCAGCTACCGTATCGCCACCAGAATATTTTGTTAATTAGACCTTGAAGTCCAATCGTTGATTTGGGAAAATTTCTTGAACAAAATTTTTGAAAAAGTTAAATTGGATATTTTGAAATAGTGCTAAAAAATACGTACCGCTTTAACATTAATTTGGAATGGCATAGCAATAGACGAGATGCAAAATACTTTACATAAGATCATTTTGGGATCAAGAGAATGCTAAAAGTTTGTTGTTGTAAATTATTTCAATGTCTTTAAAAATTTGAGCTTAATCAAGTGGTCTGCGGCGCATTTATTGCCTGGGGAACTTGATATAACTTGGCTGTTTTTCAACCGATAATAGATTTTTTTGTTTTATTAGAGAGGTAATTTACTCTAGATTATGGTTTATTAATTAATTTGATTGAAACGTAATTATTAATATCAAAGTTTTTGTGAAAAATATTTTTTTTAAATAATTTTTACATATAAATGCATATTTGAACGTTGAACTCAATGCGCGTCCAGAAGGCATTGTCCGATTTGGCTCAAATTTTGCGCACTAAAGTTTTAGATCCAGTGTCACAATAATCCGACCTGCATACCTCAAAATTCGAACAAACATTTTTTTTTCATACAAACCGCTGTCACCCTAGTGCCCCATATCTGAATACCATAGCACCATATGGGTTTTATAATAGAGTTGTAAAGAAGCAGTTTACAGTACAATCCGAGATTTGAGTTTCTGCCTATGAGCCATGAAAGTTGTACAATTTTCAACTTGATTTGGGTCAGTTTCGCATCTATATGAGGCTTCCAAGTAAGACGGCGTTCCAAATGGATTCCGAGATATTTGACGTTTGTGTGTTGTGGTATATCATGATTATTGATCTGTACTGGTTGGCATGTTTCTCTTCTTAGGGTGAAAGTGATATGAATGCATTTTTATTCATTAACTTTGATTTTCCATCTCTCTTGCCAATCTTGTAATTTCGAAATGTGGGTTTGTAAAAATCTAGATGCTATTGATGGGTTTTCATGAACATTTAAGATTGCCGTATCATCAGCAAAAGTTGAGGCGTGCGTGTTTACATTTGTTGGTAAATCAGATATGTAGAGCACATATAATAATGGCTCCAGAATACTCCCCTGTGGGACTCCGGCTTGTATATCTTGTAATGAACTTATATGGTTATTTTACTTTACTGTGAACTTACGACCTGTTATATAGCTTTCTAGGAGCTTATGAGCGTTAGGTGGTAGCATGTGCTTAAATTTATAGATCAAACCATCATGCCAAACTTTGTCAAAAGCTTGTGACACATCAATAAAAAGAGCAGAGCAATATTTCTTTTTTTCTCAAAAGTGTTTCTTATAACTGTGACCAGCCTGTGAACTTGCTCAATGGTGCTGTGTTTTTCCCTGAATCCGAACTGATGATCTTATTGATGGAGTTATTTCGATTTACAGTTAGGGTTAGTTTATTCATTAGCAGTCTCTCGAAAAGTTTTGAAATATTCGATAAAAGACTAATTGGTCTATATGACTCGACTTTCGTGTTATCTTTGCATGGCTTGGGTTTCATTTTATGAGTGAAACTTTCTATTCTAGGGGATAATATTGATGGCATACGATAGCATTAAAAATATAAAGAATTATTCTTAAAGCTATGCTGGGTAGTTCTATAAGCATCTTATTACTGATCTCGTCGATCCCTGGTACTTTGTTTGGGTTTAAACCAGTTATAGCCTTTTTGACTTCTCGTATCTCTAACCTGAGTGGGGTATTTTATCTTTGCTGAGGCGTTACTGGAGGCAGCTCCACTATGGAGCTTGATGTGTTGGGTGTGAAAGCATTTCTCAAGTGCTCCACGAATGGTTCAACTTTTTCAGAATCACTTCTCCATTTGATTTGAACAAAAGAGGCTTTATCGTTATGGGTTTTTTAATATTTTTTGTTGTACGCCATAATGAGTGGTCAGAGCTCGGTTTGCTATCAAGGTTCCTCAGGAAACTATTTAAAGATTCGATTCTCTGGGTTTCCAATAGGGTTCGTAGCCTTCTAAGACAGCTGTGCTGTTGCCATTCTCTTCGTGCTCTTCTTTTTTTTCAAATAAAGGCGAGTTTGAGATTTAATTCAAAATTTTTGTTTGAGAGGTCAATATTTTCTGGCATTCTTAGCTGTAAGTTCTCTGAGCAATGTGTGCTGATAAACTTTTTGTATTTTAACTAATTTGTTGCTTTACTTATCAGCGCGAAGTCACCAATGTGTTGTACAATTTTTTTAGGGTTTAAAAGAGTAACAATCGTAGGTGTGTGATCCGAAGAGAGTTCTAATTATGATTCGACATGAACCAAGTGTATAGATATAGACTTTGCCACTCCGAAATCTAATATATCAGGTGGTTTTTGCCTATCTGATGGCCAATAAGTGGGTTCTCCGTTTAAGATAACATCCATGCTCATTTTGGATATTGTGTTATACAATACACGAACTTTAGGGGTAATTAGTCGTGACCCCCAGAATGTATGCTTGGCATTATAGTCGCCAGCAGCTTAAAAGTTTGTGCCTAATGATTTAAAGCAATTTTTGTAATTTTCCTCCGTTATTGTAAATCTCGGGGGGTAAGTAAATCGATGTGATCACTAAGTCTGCTTCAAATTCTTCAGGGCATATAGTCGTTGCTTGAATATAATTTTCTCGCAGCTCGGGCATTAGAAAGTGTTTAAGTCGAGATTTTATGAGAATAGCTGAGCCTCCACATGCTCTGTCTCTAGGGTCCTTAGTGTCATATAATGTATATCCTCGTATTGAGAAAAAAATGCGTGTTGTTAGATGAATCTCAGAAACAAGCATTAGATCAATATTCTTGTTTCTGAGGAAATATTCAAGTTCGTTTTTATGCTGGCGTATGCCGTTTGCGTTCCAGAAACTTATTTTCAGAGCATTCATGGTTTGTCAAGCACCGCTAGCAATAACATAGATTGCATTTTCATCATTTCCTGCATCATATTTGTAATTGAGCCCGTAAAAGTGTTAATAGTTTCGATTAGGGTTTCCATTGTTGTCTCAAGTCTGCTAAAATTAATATTTTGCTCTGTGTCCTGCCGAATTTTCGGTTTGGGTTGGGTGTTGGGTTGAAAATTGGGTTATGTGTGTTCTTGGGTTAAGTTGGATATTTTGGTTGGGTTGCGCATTTGGGTTGAGTTCAGTGTATGGGTAGGGAACATTTGTGTTAGATCTTAAAACTTTCGAATAAGATCTAGCATTACACTGTGGAACAAATTCAGGTTAGCAAAAGTTAGGTCAATTCTGAGAGTGAGGGGTGAAAATAGAGGCTAAATTAAAAGACCCGTATCGCGGCGTTTGTTTATGTTAGTTCGAATTTTTTTTTTTATCGACCTTCGAACTTTGCAGTCAAATGCCGATTTTCAGCATATTGTTTATATGGTTTTTTGGCTATAACTCGTCTACTAATTGATATTTTTTCAATCTGTAAAAGCCAAATTATTGCTAGAGACCTGTGCAACAATTAAAATTTTTAAAAAAATTTATTTAGAAAATTTTTGTGGTGCTTATGAAGCAAAATGTTGGAAAAATTATTTTTTTTTCATGCTTTTCGAAAATATTTTCCACAAAACTAAGTCTTTTTTGCTTTCTGTTTGATCTATAATATGCTTCTCAGTTTCTTCAATAAATTTCATTTGAAAAGAAAACAATCATAATACAAAACTTGGGTTTTCCAGCTTAATATTAACTTACTTCTCATTTTTTATGTACCAATTTTGTTCAGTGTTGGTTTTGAAGAAACATTGAAAAAGAAATTATAAAAATATGGAAAAAAAAATATATTTTTGAAATGTTAGTTATGAAAAGTTTTAAGTAAAAAAATTAAATAAATTAAATTAATGATTTGGCCAGTTGCCGTTTAGCAGGCGGCTGTGGATCAACAGCACTGCTCTCTCTAATATCTTGGTCATCGTCATCATCATCAGAAAGGTCGATAATTTCGTCCAACAAATATTCTGGATTTTCATCTTCCCCTTCTTCCTTTTTTCCTCGTCTTCCTCTTCTTCAAAGGTGTTTTTATACCACCAACAAACTTCAGCGAGTATTGCATCTGGAGATTTCTTTCCTCTGTAGCTGAAACGAAAATAGTTTTCAATCGTTAACATGTTTAAATTGTGCACTCTGACAAATGCGCAGCAAATGCGCCACTGGTGTTCGTTATATTTGACTACTTCCAGAATGTGTTTCAAATTATCGAAATTTTCACTAGTGTCAGTGCTATACGCAATCGGAACAGAAGGCATTCTATTTGTCTTGCGCAAAAGCACAACTTTTAAGCTGATTAGTGAACTATCGATGAAAAAACGCCAATCATCTTTTTTATAGGTTAACCCTGTCGTCTCCATTCACTTTTCAATATCGTTTGTAACGACGCAAAATCTGCTCTTGGCAGGGTGAGCTCAGTCACGTCCAGGGTCGTTACAGAAAAGAAATTTCGAAGTTATTCGCAGGAAGAAAAGTAGACATCAGCTTCAACGTTATAAAACTTAACACTTTATTATATAAACAAACTCGTTATGGTTTTATGGTATAACAATGTGTTTCACCCGGAATAGAAATAAACAAAAGGCACCAATTTTAAGTTGAACATGGGAACACAGACAAGCGACTTCAGCGTCTATTCTTGCTGCTTAGATATATTAGACCAGTATACATGTATGACTTCAGCATCTATACATATAACCAACTCTAACATAAATATTCCTTATGTATCAATTTAATGGTAAGCTGCCAGCCAGCTAACTTACCTTGGTGTCTATCTCACGACTGATCATTTTCTGTTTGCTGTTTGGCTTTTTATAGTCACAGCATGGTGTGATAAACATACGCGAATGTATACGTACATACAACGAACTCTACCGACCAATCAGAACGAAGCTGACATGTCATAGTTAGCGTCACTTAGTTGTTAATTTATGTATGCAACCAACTGGGTTTACACAAGACGTACAACTCTTGGTTGAAGTCTTTACTGTCAATGGTGGTGTTAGAGGTAGTTGTATATAACTATTAAAATCATACCGTAATTACCGGGTGCAATTATAAACAATGATAAACATAAATGTAGGTGAACGAAATATACATATAAGGGAAAATAATATAAATATATATATATGTGTGTAGTATAAATGAATAACATAAAGGGGTCTAAATATAATATAGAAATTTAAATATTCCTTTATATTTATAATATATGAACGTAATATTAATATAAATATAATATAAATATAAATAGAATACATGACTATAAATTTCATTTATAATATGCTGTAGGTACATAGTTTAAATATACGAGGGTAAATTATAAATGAATGGATACATGAATTTTATATGAATGTATAAATGACGACAAAATATAAATATACAGCAAATATAAATATACAGATGATATGACGTATTTTTAATATATATACGCTGGTCGGGATCGGTTTGGAGATAAATGTGGGGACCAAAACGAGGGTCGACTTTGGTCCTTACACGCCCTCCCTTCGTCGGGGTCGGCTGCGGTTGCCTGTTTGGGTATGTTGTCGTTGTTCGTTCCTCGCGTTGGCGGTGGTGGTGGGGGTTGGTGTTGTCCAGGTCTTCGATAGAGAATTGTACTGGGTTGGTAGCGGTTGGTGGGAGGCCGAGTTCCTGGAATGGGTGAGCTGTCCTTGGAGTGGCCGGTAACGGGCTGATGATAGCCGTGATCGGAATTAGGCGCGGCATTCGGATGAGTGAACGGTATGCCTCTACCGATGTTTCGCCCACTGGCGGTCCGGCCGGGGTATTTGTAGGTGCCGTAGGGGTTGCGGAAGTGTTGTTGTTGGCCCCGCCCGGAGGCATGACCAGAGCTGGGTCATAGGAGCCATCTGGTCGGGTGAGGACGGACATGAACGCTTCAAGGCTGGGATTTCGTAGGTTGAGTGGCCGTACCACACATCTCATGGCCGTTTCCTGGCTTGGTCGTCCCCGGCGGGGAATACGTGGTAGTTCGCGATCGAGGAGAATGGTGTGTCTTCCCTGGATTGTTCTTCCGCTAAGCGTTGGCGGAATCTCTCTTTTGACATCTGATAGCGTTCTTCTGACATCATAGATTTCTCTGATTGTTATGGTAGTTTAATTGAATGCGTTAACGAAGTCTATGGAAGATATAAAAGATAGGTGAGCATTAGACTAAATCTATAAAGAGTTTTATTGTCTGTTAAATAGTTAAACATTTTGTAGCAATTTGTCGGATTCGTCGTTGGCCACGAATGGCTTTAGTTCGCTAATGTGTGCCGTTCGTATGTCGTTCTTTTCTTGGCCCATCAGTTTGACTATAACTGAGGATGGCAGGGCGGTGATGGTATAGGGTCCAACAAACTTTGGCGCTAACTTCGCCGCGAAGTTTTCAGATGCCTTCGACAGTTGATGTTGTTTGACCAAGACTCGCTGTCCAATCGTGGGTTTCCATGGTCTCCGCCGCTGATTATAGTAACGTCTCTGATATTGAGCCGCACGGACCAGGTTGTTTCGTACAATCTTAAAGACTTCACGTAATTGCAGACTCTTTTCGGTGGGGTTCCACTTGGTGGATCCGGTCCCCACGGTGACTTCGTCATATAGTGCACGTGGTAGCCTGGGTTCGCGACCTTGGGTAAGGAAGTCGGGTGAATAACCAGTAGATTCGGATGCGGCGATGTTCATGGCCAACGAAATTTCGGGTAGCAGGTCATCCCACGTGCCGTGTTTATTCATGGTGAACTGGGATATCATCGTTTTGACGACGCGATTTGTCCTTTTCGTCGGATTTTCTTGGGGGGTGTATGGTGCTGTGAGCTGGTGTTCGACCCCCAGATCTTTTAGGAAACTTTTAAAGATTTTACTGGTGAACTGGGATCCGTTGTCGGTTATTGCCATCTTTGGTACACCGAACCGTGCCAGAACTCGTTCCCGGAATGCCTTGATTAATCCCTCGGAGGTGGCTTTACGTTGTGGTATCAGCTCTGTCCACTTAGAAAAACGGTCGACGATAACCAATAGCATTGTGTTGCCGTGTTTCGATCGGGTAGTGGCCCCACGAAATCTAGGCAAATGGTGGTCCATGGCTCCTCAGGTACCCTGGTAAGCATTTCGCCGGCTGGCTTCTGTTGACAGACTTTGTATTGTTGGCAGGATTGGCAGCTTCGTACATAGCGGCTGACATCTCGGAAGAGTCCAGGCCAGTAATACCGATTACAGATCCGATTAATGGTTTTTCGGATGCCGAGATGCCCTGAGGTGGGGTCATCGTGATTTTCCCGCAATACGCGTTCTCGTTGCGGGGTTCCTACACAAAGTTTCCACGGTTGGCAGTCTTCGTCGTTGTGGTTCCTGGGGAAATGTCTGTAAAGCTGATTGTTAATTAAAGAAAAGTCTGAATATTTTTGAGGGTTATTTTTAACCGCATTTATTTGTTTTTCCAATCATACACAATTCGATGGGTTGTTACCTGTAACCAGCCGCTGGAATGTTTCTAGGGGTTGCCGCGCTAATGCATCGGCCACGGTGTTTTGTGTGTCTTTCCGGTATTGAACGTGGAAGGTATATTGCTGGAGCTCTAAGGCCCATCGAGCCAACCGGCCTGTTGGTGTCTCTATTGAATTGAGCCATTTGAGGGATAGGTGATCGGTGATGACGGTGAATGTATACCCCTCTAGATACATCCTCATTTTCCTTATGCCCCACACTATGGCCAAGCACTCCTTTTCTGTCGTGGTATAATTTTTTTCAGCTTGGTTCAGGTGGCGGCTCGCGTACGCTATGACTCGTTCCACTCCATTCAGCTGTTGAGTGAGGACAGCACCAAGGCCAAAATCGCTAGCGTCGGTTTGTAGGGTGAACGGCTGGGAGAAGTCGGGGCAGGCCAATACCGGGGCTTCTGTCAATTTTGCCTTCAATGTTTCGAACGCTTTCTGTTGATCGTCCGCCCACTTAAAATGTTTCTCCTTCTTCATTAAGGAGGGTAGTGGCTGAGATATTTTGGCAAATTCAGGTACGAATCGTCGGTACCAAAATCGTCGTACGTCGCGGACATTCTTTGGTGGGGCCATTTTGGTGACTGCGGAAACTTTGTCGGGGTCGGTTCGGATTCCATCTCCACATACAACATGACCCAGGTATTTAATTTCCCGTTTGGAGAATTCACACTTTTCGGGGTTTATTTTTAAATTCGCTTTTCTTAGACGCTGGAACACCTCCTTCAGGTGCTTGATGTGTGCCTCCAACGTTTGTCTGGTAATGATGTCATCAAGATACGCAAACGCGAGGGGTTCCATATCCGGGCCGATAACGTGGTCGAGAGCACGTTGGAACGTTGCCGGGGCCGAGTGAAGTCCGAATGGCATAACCTTCCACTGATAAAGGCCACGTCCCGGAACGGTGAAAGCTGTGAAAGGTCTGCTCTCTTTAGCCATGGGAATCTGCCAGTACCCATTTTCTAAATTGAGGCAGCTGATATAACGCGCTTCTTTAAATCGGTCGAGTATGTGGTTGATACGTGGTAGTGGGTATGCATCAGGGATGGAGCGTGCATTTAGTTGGCGAAAGTCCATGCACAGTCTCCAGGAGCCGTTCTTTTTCTTGGCTAGCGTGATGGGGAAACTGTACGGACTATTTGAAGGTTCGATACATCACTTGGCCAGCAGATTATTTATTTCGGCGTCGATTACGGCTTGCATCGCCGGATTCCGGTTGGCGTATCGAATTTTTATCGGTCGGTTGTCTTTCATATGAATCTGATGTTCGGTGAGCCTAGTCAGACCCTTCATCATTTTGAACGCCTGTAGTTCCTTTTCTAAAAAAGCACCAATTTGAAGTTGCTCTTCCGAGCCGGAACGAGTACGTGGGTAAATACAAGAATTGACATTGGATACACTTACCCGGTCCGAAACGGTCGTGGCTGGGCCTTGGGCATTGTCCCGACTGGTTGCCATACAGGGGTGGTCCACATGGATTTGATCGTCTTCCAGGCAGAGTGATAAATGTCCAAATGAGACGGTGGTTTTAAAACGCTTCAGCAAATCCAACCCTATGATCATTTCTTCGAGGGCTGCTGGCAAGATTAAAAAAACAGCTCGTTGGATGGCCTGATCGACCATCACTTGGCAGTCGATGGAATACCGGATTTGATTCGTTGATCCATCGGCGAGTACGACTTCCAGCTCTCTAGGTGACCGTGGGTGATTGGCGAAGGTGGTGTCAGCCAGGTCTTTGCTGATGTAATTACTGGTTGCTCCCGTATCGATGGTGGCTATTATGGCAGTGTTCCCGAATTGCACATCCGCACTGAGCCGATTATCTTCACACCGTAGGCCGAGTACTTTTATATGTGGGTGGCTTTGCTGTTTAGAGACACGACTCACCATCATCCTCTGTTGTTCATTTCGTCTGCCGCGTGAGTTGTTATCGTTGGGAATGCTTTCGAGATCGTCGGCCAATGCTAATAGTTCTGCGAGGTCAGAGAAATCCCTTCGGCGAATGTACCACAAATAATTTGGTGCGAATTTCTGAAAATCCGCTCCAACTGTTGGGCTTCGGTCATCTCCGTATGGCGCATCAGGTTTTGGAGCGTAATCTTTGAAGGGCTCTCGTGGCCGTTGGCATCTTCGTCGGATATCATCTTCTAATTTCTCAAAGAACCGAGCTGGAAGGAAAAATTTTAAAAACTCTGATTTAAACGCCCCCCAGGAGCCCCAATGCCTGTTGTTGCTATGGAACCATATTAATGCTCGTTCTTTAAAAAACTCTGGCATGGTTCCCGGTAAAAACGATTTATTAACGCCATACATCACGGTCATCTCTTCAACTCTTTCCATGAAAATTAAGGGGTCCATGCCACCATCATACCTGACTCCCCACTTGCGTACACAATCGATTATGCTCACCATCTGTAGGTTATCCCGTTCAGCTGAGCGAGCTTCCGGTGTGGCAATGTCTGCTTCGGATTTAGCCTGACTGTGTGCGGACTTGGCTGGACTGTTGTCTCCCGAAATGGTGATCTTGGGAATTTTAGCCGCTGGTTGGTTGCTGGTGGTGTATTTCTCCTGTAATTCCAGGAGTCGTTTCATCCGGTCGGATGAATGTTCGCCACCCACAAATTGCGCCAGTTGTTTTCGCATCTCCTCTACCCCACTTGCCGGTTGAATGTCAAATTCGTGCAGGCAGGTCAATAGATCATCCTTCCGCACCGAGTAAGCCCATGAGATCCGCGACATGGTGATTAATTTGGACGGGAAGGGAATTCGAAAGCTTTGAAAAGATTGATTAGTATAAAAAATTTATTGTTATAATTGTTTTTTCAAATAAGCAGGGTGAAATTTAACCCTCCACAGTGATGGTCATTCCTTTCCACGGCCACTGATAATTTTCTTCCCGGCCACTGAATTCACGGGATAAAAAAAATTTAAAAGTTTTGAAATTGTCCACGACCTCCAAATTCACGATATTGGTTTTTAATAAAAGAAAATAGTTTTTTTTTTAAGTGTTCTAATTTACCGCGGTCACTAAATCCACAAGGTGAGATATTTTCCCCGGTTTATTACACGCCGACACGTCACAACCTTCACGGGCAGGTTCTTTTATTCCCGTCGGTAAATTCACTTTATGATCTCCGTTGACACTTTGGTTTATTACACGCCGACACGTCACAACCTTCACGGGCAGGTTCTTTTATTCCCGTCGGTAAATTCACTTTATGATCTCCGTTGACACTTTGGAAACTTAATATTGTCCCACACTTTCACGCGGCCGTTTTGTTCTGTTCAAGTTTATTATTTTATTCCCGTAATTGTCTACCGACGGCACCTCACTGATTTTTTTTCACGGGTCACCTTGTGGCTCTATTTTTTTATTATTTATGTTGTATTTTTAGACTTTAGCATTCCGGTTAAACCGCCATTTACAATTTCACGTTACACACATTTACGTTAAACAATTCAATTTTTTTTTTCAACAGTTTATTTTGTTTCACGACACGACTTAGTTTGTTTGGACTCGATTATCCAAAGTTTCGTTTCTTTTATTCCGAAATTTTAGAGAGTGTCCCTACTCGGGCGCCACTGTAACGACGCAAAACCTGCTCTTGCCAGGGTGAGCTCAGTCGCGTCCAGGGTCGTTACAGAAAAGAAATTTCGAAGTTATTCGCAGGAAGAAAAGTAGACATCAGCTTCAACGTTATAAAACTTAACACTTTATTATATAAACAAACTCGTTATGGTATAACAATATGTTTCACCCGGAATAGAAATAAACAAAAAAACTTTAAGGCACCAATTTTAAGTTGAACATGGGAACACAGACAAGCGACTTCAGCATCTATTCTTGCTGCTTAGATATATTAGACCAGTATACATGTATGACTTCAGCATCTATACATATAACCAACTCTAACATAAATATTCCCTATGTATCAATTTAATGGTAAGCTGCCAGCCAGCTAACTTACCTTGGTGTCTATCTCACGACTGATCATTTTCTGTTTGCTGTTTGGCTTTTTATAGTCACAGCATGGTGTGATAAACATACGCGAATGTATACGTACATACAACGAACTCTACCGACCAATCAGAACGAAGCTGACGTGTCATAGTTAGCGTCACTTAGTTGTTAATTTATGTATGCAACCAACTGGGTTTACACAAGACGTACAACTCTTGGTTGAAGTCTTTACTGTCAATGGTGGTGTTAGAGGTAGTTGTATATAACTATTAAAATCATACCGTAAGTACCGGGTGCAATTATAAACAATGATAAACATAAATGTAGGTGAACGAAATATACATATAAGGGAAAATAATATAAATATATATATATGTGTGTAGTATAAATGAATAACATAAAGTGGTCTAAATATAATATAGAAATGTAAATATTCCTTTATATTATTCATTTATAATATATGAACGTAATATTAATATAAATATAATAATATAAATATAAATAGAATACATGACTATAAATGTTCATTTATAATATGCTGTAGGTACATAGTTTAAATATACGAGGGTATATTATAAATGAATTGGATACATGAATTTTATATGAATGTATAAATGACGACAAAATATAAATATACAGTAAATATAAATATACAGATGATATGACGTATTTTGAATATATATACGCTGGTCGGGATCGGTTGAGAGATAAATGTGGGCACCAAAACGAGGGTCGACTTTGGTCCTTACACGTTGCAGTAAGCGAAATTTTTTGCATCATTCACATTGAAGAACTTTTCTGACTCTTTTTGGCGTTTTCGATATGCTGTTACTTTGGGACCTTTCGCCAGCAAATTATTTCCTTTCAAAAATGAAGCCAGTAGTGCTGATTTTTTCTGAGTCAAATTTGCAACAATTCCATCCAATTGGTTTTGTGTGACTAGGATTGGGTCCTTTGATGTTTCATAGGTTGTACCTTCACCAGGGTCGTAATCTGAGAAGAAATGCATGGAAGTAGCAGCGGCGGTTGTAGTACCGATATCTGTTTGAAGATCAATACTTCGGTTTTATTCTTTGCTTTCCTTCTATTCAAAGTTTTATGGTAGTTGATATATCCATAGCAATTTTCTTCTTGATGCGGGATGTTGTCTAACCACATCTTTTCACTTTTCCATTGCATAAGAGTTGAATAGCAATTAAAGCAAACTTTTTAGGGGCATAGTTTACGTCAGTGATAAACTCTTGCGAGAAATATTGTTTATAGGCTTCCAAAAAAAAAATCACTCGCATTGCCACATTTTTCATCGCTTGCTATGAAACGCCCACAAACATTACAAAAATGATCCATTTTACATTTTGGTTCCGACATTTTGAATACAATATATATTAAACAATGTTTATACCCTATACCACTATGTGGTTTGGGTATAATGACTACCAAAAATATTTGACCTAGACCCATCTTTTATTATACCGATCGAATCAGAATCACTATCTGATTCGATTTGACGATGTCCGTCCGTCCGTACGTCCGTCTGTGTGTCCATGTAAAGCTTGTAATCAAACTGCAGGTCGCAAATATTAATATATTTTGATGAAATTTGGTATATAAGCTTTTATCGGCCAAAGGATGAACGCTATTGAAATTGGTGAGAATCGGTTCATGTTCAGACCTAGCCCCCATACAAATGACCCCTATGAAATCGACTTAAATTTCCATAAGATCCAAATTATCATATTAATCTTAGTGAAATTGGGTTTGTATGTGTTTATTACATCCATTAGTCAGTAGTCCAAAAATGAGCCTATGGGACAACTCTAAGTCATAGGCTCATATAGAGCTGCTTCCCGGTCTTCACTTATATCTATCAAAAAACAAAAATATTGTACTGATTCTTCTCAAATTTTGTTTGTATATATTTTTGCCAAATACAAGAGACCTTACCAAACATGTTCTGGATAGGTCCATTTTTGGGCCTAGTCCCCATATAGACTTTTTCATATCTGCAGCCAAAAAAAATAATAAAAATCCCACTCAAATTTGGTTTATACTTATTTTCTATATCCAGTTAGTTGGGCCTGAGAGATAGGTTCTCTAAACGCATGGTATAGGGTATCGTATAGTCGGTCTAGACCGACTATAATTTTCTTACTTGTTTTTTGTTATTTTTATGAAACCGATGCACTTAACTTAAATCACTCACAAAATGAAATAAGTTCCAAAAAAATTAATAGCGAATTTTATCACGACCGAGTGAAAATTAAAAGACATCAGCTTCGGCTGAGTTTCGAGTCTTAACTGAATCTTCATTTTTAAAATTAGTTCGCTTGTACGAAATAAAAAAAAATCGCTACCTGTGCGGTGGTTGAAAACAAAAAAGTTGTTTTACTAATTCCTAATTCTTGGAACTTCCCTTTTTAATTACTTCTACCTAAATCGCTATTTATTTAATGGTTTTGGGATTTTTAACGCAAATTATCGACTAAGACCATTTTCTTTTCAAATGAAATTTATTGAAGGAACTGAGAAGCATATTATGGATCAAACAGAAAGCAAAAAAGACTTAGTTTTGAGGAAAATATTTTCAAAAAGCATGAAAAAAAAATAATTTTTCCAACATTTTGCTTCATAAGTACCACGAAAATTTTCTAAATCAATTTTTTTTAAAATTTTAATTGTTGCACAGGTCTCTAGCAATAATTTGGCTTTTACGGATTGAAAAACTATCAATTAGTCGACGAGTTATAGCCAAAAAACCATATAGAAAATATGCTGAAAATCAGCATTTGACTGCAAAGTTCGAAGGTCGATTAAAAAAAATTCGAACTAACGTAAACAAACGCCGCGATACGGGTCTTCTAATTTAGCCTCTATTTTCACCCCTCACTCTCAGAATTGACCTAACTTTTGCTAATCTGAATTTGTTCCACAGTGTAATTCAACAACCGAATTCAATTTTATTTGACTAGATGAAAGTAGAAGGTAGAAAATACCTGGATACCGAATGTAAATTAAAATCACCAATAATTAAAATCGAGCCTACGGAATTGGCCTTCGATACGATGGATTTAAAAGCTTCAAATTGGGCATTACATATCAATTGATCGGAACTCGGAGGAATGTAAAAGCAAGTTATAATAACTTGTTTACGGTTAAGTTTTATTTTAACTCGAATAAATGCTATAGCACTCAATGAAACTGATGTTATTTCTTCCGGCGGTAGAATGTTTGAGAAAGCAAATAAAACGACAGCACCAGTTGTATTAGTAACTCTATCAAGTCTATTAATTTCATATTTGTTGAAAATAGTTTCGGTGTTTAAGATTTTATTACTTATCCAGGTTTCAGTAAAAATAATGATATGGTAATCAAAATCAAAGCTTTCAATGTAAAGGTTTGACAACTTCGAATTTAATCCATTAACATTTTGATACAAGATATTTAATTGGTTATCAGAATTTCGATTTTGTTTTTTGGAGCATTGTTAGGGAGGGTAAAGAGGTCGAAATAAACATCGAAATGAAGCTAGTGCATCCAACTTTCATTCAGTTGGTGTAAATACCAACATTATAAAGATCATTTTATGAGATAATGGTACGCTTTCAAAAAAATATTAAAAAAAACTGAAAAAGGTTCATAACTGGTTAATGGATTTCGGATTTTGAAATATCAAATTAAAGGCGCTCAAGTGAACTTTCCAATGATATATATATTGAAATGATATAAAATATCAAAGTTATATACAAATCAAAGTCAAGGTTTTGTCGGTCCATAACTCCGAAAATATGCTCGACAGAAAAAAAAATTATTTTCCTAGAATCGCAATAAAATGTTGTATAAGTGGTAAAAATGTGGAACGGATCGGGGTGTAACCGGTAAACTCAACTTAAGCCATAATTTTTAACTTTAGCGTCTATATGATTTTAAAACAAGTAAGAGTGTTAAATTCGGCTGTGCCGAATCTTTGATACCCTCCACCTCGGTTTGAGTATTGATAATAAATGTAAACAAAATATTGGAAAACTCAACTTAAGCCATAATTTTTAACTTTAGCGTCTATATCATTTTAAAACAAGTAAGAGTGTTAAATTCGGCTGTGCCGAATCTTTGATACCCTCCACCTCGGTTTGAGTATTGATAATAAATGTAAACAAAATATTGGAAAAAGTAAACAATTTGTTAAACTTAATAATTTGGTAATTATTTCAGAAAATTCTTTGGGTTGGTTTTCGTCTTTTCTATTATTTCGGATTTATTTCGGTGTTTGCTTTTTGGTCATCGTGGTTGCTGATCGCCATGCATTTAGGTCATATACCTATATGCATGCGTTTCCGGTTATATGACATAACTTCTCGTTTAATTTAGTTTTTGCTAATTAAATAGCTCGCCCGAACCTCGATTGCAAAGGTAATGGTGGTGTAGAGTGGCTATATGCATTAATTCGTGCTAATTGGAGATGGCTGTATAGTTTCTTTTAACTGGCCAAATATTTCTTCATTGTGGCCATATAGGTCGGATGGAGTAACAAAATAATAACCAAAAAAAAAGCTCTCTCATCTTTTTTTTTTTAAATATTGCCATATTTTGAAAACATAGAGAATAAATTTATAATAATAATCAAATTAGGGATGCCAAACGCAAAAAACCAAAAGTCCCAAACATTTTAAATAAAATAATTTAATGTTATCTTTATTTTCTGGAAAACTTCAAATTTTTATCCAAAAAAAAAAAATTGTGAAAATTTATATATAAAAAATAACATTCTCATCAAATTACGTTTACTTATGTAACAATCTTTATGTTAGCAATTCGTAAATATCATTTGAAGTTTTCTTAAATTCATTGAATTTAAATTAATATTTTCTGTAGTGCGATTCTGTAAATTTCAAATTCAACGATCTGACAATCGCAAAATATATCGACAGCTATTGTTGTTTGCACTAAGGATTAAGTGATTCACTTAGTACATACATCTTAACGACAGTCGACAAATCTGTTTTTCTATTTATTTAAATTGTAAACTAGTGGCACCTCTGTCAAAATAAGCGAAAAACACAAAGAATAAAAAAAAACAAATTACTTCGTGTTTGACAGGATGATTTTATGTTTATGTTTAATATCTTTATTTTTTTTACTAATATTTCTGTTTATTTATTAGAAAAGGAAATAATGAATTGAATATGCTATTTAATTTTTTTATTTATATAAAAAAGTTTTTTAATAAAAGCAAAATATTTTCACTATTTTATGATTTTAATTTTTGTATGACGACATTTCAACCTAAAAATTTAAGTTTTTATCGATTGAATAAACAACACAAAAATGGTTGTCGTTTAGATAACAACAACAGCTGACTTTAATTATTATGACTTTAATACTGATAACTTTGCAATTTTCTTTTTTTCACCTTCGACTATCGTTAAAAGAAGTTACTGAATCGCGATACTGAAAAGTTATTAATATTTCCTGAATGGCAATATTTTTTTTTAAATGTAAACATTTTTAAATGTAAACATATTTGGTGTTTTTTTTTTTGGAATTTCAATTTGTGTTTAACGAATAAAATTTATATATTAAAGATGCAAGTGATGTCTTCTAAATTTAAAATTATTATTTCCGACGTTTTGATATGATTTTCTGAAATTCAATTAATATTTTCTAATTTATAATTGGAAATTTTAATTTCAGTTTTTATTAGAATTGATATTTTCTTAAATTTGAATGGAAAATTTAAAAAGTGCAATTTTGTATTTATGTGAATAATAATGCTTTATTAATTATAAAAAATTTTTAAAAATTAGATGTAATCGCAATCAGATATTTTGTAGGTAAAGCAGAATAATAGTTCTGTATAACTATGTAGAACTGTTTTGAAAGCAAAAAACTCATTGATGACATCGGTAACTCTATTTTGTAAAGACAACAAAAAGTTAACATGCCAAACTTATGTTCATATTTGTAAAAGAATAATGAAAAAACGTATAAAATAAAAGACCAGCCCGTGTATACTCTTAACATTTTTCTGTATGATATCTAGTTGAAAATATTGACATTCATGTTAAAATAGAAATAACTATTGCAAAGCTAATTAGAACAAAAATTGTGGCGCCATCTACTGTGGCATAGTCACGCTGAGCAAAATGAAGTGACACTCTGTTAATGCAAGAGAAATGTATTTTCCCCACAACAAAATATTGCAGAATTTTATGTAAATAAAATAATATACCCATTTATTTCTAACATGCAGGTTACTATGAATATACATACATACATATATATAATATATGTATATTATTTGTATTATTTAATATGTGTATGTATGTATATGTAAATATTACACACAAAAAATACAACAACAAACGTTATTTTTGTGTTTTTCTCTTCAAATAAATTAATACATAAATTTTTTTTGCTAAATTTACATTTGGGCAATTCACAACAGGTATTGTATATTGTATGTTGTATTGAAATACACAATACAATCATTTGTTGTGAACACTCAGTTGTATTTTCATATTGTAAAACGCTTTCTTTAGTAATTTCCGATCCAACGAGGAAAGATCGCTTCACCGCTTCTGCTATTTTGTATAAGAGAAAACACTTGTCAGTGTTTGCTTTTTGGTCGTGAGATATACCCTGGAGTTTTAGTTACGTACCTCTTGCATTTTAATTTATAATGAAAAAAAAAAAATGTTAAATGTTTTGGTTGGTACTGAAAGAGAAAATACGTACAAAAAATATAAACATTAATTTTTATATAAATAAACTTATCGATGTATTTGCGTTATTTGCATTATTTGCCATATTTTATTTTATTATTATTTATGCTGATAAAATCTATGTATTTGTTTTTTCTTTTTCATAAAAACTGGCATTCACTTGGAACTGATATGTTATGATACAATATACAACATTTACTAAACATAGCAAATGAAGTTGGATCGTGTATCAGATTTTTCAGTGAAAATTACCAACAACAATTTTACACTATTGTAAAGTGATACACGATACAATAGATACAACGATACATTACCCATTGTGAATTGCCCAATTGTTTTTTTTTTATTAACAACTAGGTATTTTAGCATTATTTGCTTTAGATGTTGGTGAATTTTTATTCCCTTTATATTAACTCGTAGTGTCTGCTTGTCGAACAAATTTTGGATCGATTTTAACCACTTTCCCGTGACCTAATCGATCTGAAATTTTGCAGGCAGGCTCGTGGCAATGACAGAAATGATCTAACAGATTTTTTTAGTAATGCCAAGACAATGGAAACTTTTAAATTTTTCTACCAGAGTTGATAAAAAAAATGTACAAAGGGTTTGTTTTTATTATATTATTACCACAACGACCACAAAACCAACAAGTCCAGCTATGACAACGATGCAACATTTAGAATAACAACAAGGACAATAAAGAAATCTCATGTTTTTCATTTTTTTTTTACTTTTTCAGAGATTTCCCTGGACCCGCTCCACCGATTTTAATGATTTTTGAAACAGAACTCTTCCCATGAATTTGGTGAATCATTCTCACTAAAAACGATCAACCTAGCAGTCCTATTGAGGGCGTGATCGTGACAAGAACAACATAGAAAATTATATTTTTTCAAGACTTTTTTTAGTTCTTCATTCAAATCTCGGGCCCTAATCGACCTATTTGGACGATTTTAAATAGCAAACTTCTCAGGATGTTAGTGAATCATTTTTTATGTCAACGAGTACCCTAGCTGCCCGATTGATGCCGTCATCGTGATTTCCACAGACGGACATCGCTATATCAACTCCGGTTGTTATAAGGATCACAAATATATATATTTTATGGGGTCCAAATTTTTTTTTTCTAATTATTACAAACGGAATGACAAACTTATATATACCCTCTGCACACTGGAGTGGAGGGTATAAACACAGAATTTGCCACACTGTTATTAT
Organism: Cordilura impudica; assembly: GCA_963682025.1. Taxonomy (NCBI): domain Eukaryota; kingdom Metazoa; phylum Arthropoda; class Insecta; order Diptera; family Scathophagidae; genus Cordilura; species Cordilura impudica. Next base: position 228,713,881 of record OY821517.1, read on the forward strand.
TTGTATTTTGTAAAAGAAAAAGAAATATCAAATAATAGGTAAGAAAAATTGTGCAAATTATAGTTATAATTATAGTTAATAATAATATGGAAATATTTTTTCAGTTTCTTCTTGGGATGAAGAAGATGTCTTCAAACTAATTGCTTTTGTTGAAAGCGAAGCATGTTTGTGGAATGCAAGTGACGATGGCTACCACAACAAAATATTTCGCGACAACGCCTGGCGAAAGATAAGCGAAATATTTGACAACAAATATTTATATGCAACAAACACAACCAACTACTTCAAATCTAATTCTTGAATTGGAATCGAATGGTATTTGTAAGTACCTACATATGTACATACATATATGTTTATGAAAACAAATTATAAGTTACAACTTAAATTATTTTATACATTTCCTAATAGCTCTCGATAATTCCATCACGACAACGCCGCCATTTTTAACACCACGCCGTCCGCAAGTTTTGAATGCATCATCGGCTTCAACTCAAATTGCAGAAACTATGCGTGAGGCAGTTACTGCTATGAGGGAACGCAACCAAAACGCTTTGGACCCCAACGTTTCGTTTGCAAACTATTTGCTAAGCGAGCTAAAAGCTCTCAAATACAACGTAGCAGCACCCGTACGTAAAAGAATAACTTTACTTTTTTTGCAGTGCGTAGATGAGGAAACAAAAAAATTTGATATATAAATACCTTGTTTTTTAAATCGCACAGTGATAAAAAATTTTAAAAAAATATAATATATTATTTTTAAATAAATAATTTTTTGTAAATAATTTACATATTGATATGGAATGTTGCTGTTGTGTTATTTATGTATGTATGTCGTACAGTTGAAAAATTTTCGTTTAGCCAGATTTGTAGTAACTTAAAAATTGGAACTAATTAAAAACTAAGTACTTGTTTTAAATTGGCATTTGAAATGCTAATTATTTATATTATTATTGATTACTTTAGTGATGTCCGTACGTCCTTGTAATCAAACCACATGTCGCAAATATGAATATACATTGATGAAATTTAGTATATAACTTTCTATAGGCCATAGGATGAATTCTATTGAAATTGGTGGAAATCGGTTCATGTTCAGTCCTAGTCCCCGTACAAATGACCCTTATGAAGATATCATGCTTTATTATTTTTGAGTTTTTCTTTGTTTAAATAAAATAATTTTATGCAATTCAATTTTTTATTTCGTTTTTATATATTTATATAGTTATTTTTATATATGCTTGTATTGAAAGGGGACTTCGCCTTCTTCTATAAAATATTGGGAAAATTCCTCTCTATTGTTGAGGTGCTGGGTGAAATGTAGGAACGATACGTTTGAAGGTTGGTAAAACTATGGCCGCTTTGTTCATTGCGCCATTCACCAGGAATCAAAGTTCCGTCTTCCGCATAATGGTCTACAATATTGGAGTTAAAGTATACTGAACTTTTGCGACTTATCAAATAGTTATGCAGCGTACAGCAAGTGGTGGTTATAAGTCTTGCTTTTGACGGTTCAAGCTTTATTGGGCCACGCATAACTCGGAAACGAGCTGACATAATCCCAAACGCATTTTCTATTACTCGTCTGGCTCTCGATAAACGATAATTAAAAATCCTTTGCGTGCAATTCAAATTGCGCGCATTAAACGGTTTTAATAAGTTTGGTGTAATAGCGAAAGCATCGTCTGCAATAAGCACATATGGAACCGGCAAGTTTCTCAATGGCAGTGGTTCCGGTGAAGGCAAATTAAGTTTGTTATTTGTAAGAGCTTCATTGAAGGAACATTAGCCACCCGAAATAGCCATGAGCACTATACTATGTGTTCCTACAAAACAAGATTGTAACCAACTTAAACTATAATAACTACATCTATGTACCTTTATAATTATAATAAATGCTACCGGAATGAGATGGTGCGGTCAAAACAATGTGTTTACCATCTAATGACCCGATACAATTGGGAAAATTCCATGTTTGTAGAAATTCCTGAGATACTGCTCTCCAATCCTCTTCTGTTGATGGCATCTACATTTAAATCATTCAAAAGAAATTTTGAGCCAAACATATTTTTTAAATTTTATTACCTTTAAATACTCCGGCTGTAGAACTTTATAAGTGGCGCCAGTCGCCAAGTATCTGAGTGTGAGTGCTAAACGTTCGGAGGCTGAAATCGCCTTTGATAATTTGCGTTAAAAATCCCAAACCATTAAATAAATATCGATTTAGGTAGAAGTAATTAAAAAGGGAAGTTCCAAGAATTAGGAATTAGTAAAACAACTTTTTTGTTTTCAACCACCGCACAGGTAGCGATTTTTTTTTATTTCGTACAAGCGAACTAACTTCAAAAATAAAGACTCACTTAAGACTCGAAACTCAGCCGATGTCTTTTAATTTTCGCTCGGTCGTGATAAAATTCGCTATTAATTTTTTTGGAACTTATTTCATTTTGTGAGTGATTTAAGTTAAGTTCATCGGTTTCATAAATATAACAAAAAAAAACATTGTATAGTATATATTGTATGAAAAATGTCGGAACCAATATGTAAAATGGACCATTTTTGTAATGTTTGTGGACGTTTCATAGCAAGCGACGAAAAATGTGGCAATGCGAGTTATTTTTTTTGGAAGCCTATAAACAATATTTCTCGCAAGAGTTTATCACTGACGTAAACTATGCCCCTAAAAAAGTTTGCATTAATTGCTATGCAATGGAAAAGTGAAAAGAAGAAGGCTATGCCTTTAGGTATACCAATTATGTGGTTAGACAACAGCCTGCATCAAGGAGAAAATTGCTATGGATGTATCAACTACCATAAAACTTTGAATGGAAGGAAAGCAAAGAATTAAACTTATGCAGCAGTGCCAAGTGTCCAATTACCATTACCGCACTCAGAATTCGTTCCAGTACCAACATACCGAAGTATTGATCTTCAAACAGATATCCATGGATTTCTACATCCATGGATTTCTTCTCAGAATACGACCCTGGTGAAGGTACATCCTATGAAACATCAAAGGACCCAATCCTAGTCACACAAAACCAATTGGATGGAATTGTTGCAAATTTGTGTTTGACTCGGAAGAAATCAGAACTACTGGTTTCATTTTTGAAAGGAAATAATTTGCTGGCGAAAGGTACCAAAGTAACAGCATATCGAAAACGCCAAAAAGAGTTAGAAAAGTTCTTCAATGTGAATGATGCAAAAAATTTCGCTTATTGCAACGATATTGAAAAGTTAATGGAGACGATAGGGTTAACGTACAAAAAAGATGATTGGCGTTTATACATCGATAGTTCACTAATCAGCTTAAAAGTTGTGCTTTTGCACAAGACAAATAGAATGCCTTCTCTTCTGATTGCGTATAGCACTGACACTAGTGAAAATTTCGATAATTTGAAACACATTCTGGAAGTAGTCAAATATAACGAACACCAGTGGCGCATTCGCTGCGACCTCAAAATAGTTTCATTGATTACAGGCTTAACAGCATCTGGCCGTGCAAAATATCCGTGTTTTTTGTGCGATTGGGATTCACGATACGGAGAAGGTATTAAAGGAAGAAACCAGTACAAACAGCATAACTGGAATAGTCGCATTGGACGGAAATGATCTAAAGACAATAGGCTACACGAAAGTCTTGTTCCTGAAATAAAAATTTTGTTGCCGGTGCTCCACATTAAACTTGGCATTGCTAAAAATTTTTTGAAATGTATCGCAAAAAGACCAGCAGTATTCAACCGCTTAAAAGACATTTTCCCAAGACTAAGTAAGGCTAAAATTCAGGAAAGGGTTGTTAATGGTCCCGACATACGAAAACTAATGAGTCGTTAATATTTTGACCAAGTTCTGACAGACCGAGAATTATATGCATGGCTCGCATTGAAAGCAGTCATTAAAGGACTTTTGGGTAAAGAACGCAAAGACAACTACAGGCAATCTGTTGCAAACATGTTGGCAACTTTCGATGAAATTGGGGTTAATATGTCGTACAAAATTCATCTCTTGCATCTGCATCTTGATCAACTCGCTCAACAGTTGCCAACCGAATCTGATGAGCAAGGCGAACGTTATTACCAAACTGCGCTTCCATTTGAAATAAGGTAACTAAAGAGTGTGCATATTTTGAATTCCTAAATTTTTCTAATATCTTTGTCAGAGTGCACAATTTAAACATTTTAACGATTGAAAACTATTTTCGTTTCAGGTACAGAGGAAAGAAATCTCCAGATGCAATACTCGCTGAAATTTGTTGGTGGTATAAAAACACCTTTGAAGGAGAGGAAGACGAGGAAAAAGAGGAAAAAAGGGAAGACAAAGACGAAATTCCAGAATATCTGTTGAATAAAATTATCGACCTTTCTGATGATGATGACGATGACCAAGATATTAGAGAGAGCAGTGATGTTGATCCACAGCCGCCTGCTAAACGGTAACTGGCCAAATCATTAATTTAATTTATTTAATTTTTTACTTAAAACTTTTCATAACTAACATTTCAAAAAAATATTTTGTTCCATATTTTTATAATTTCTTTTTCAATGTTTCTTCAAAACCAACACTGAACAAAATTGGTACATACAAATGAGAAATACATTAATATTAAGCTGGAAAACGCAAGTTTTGTAATATGATTGTTTTCTTTTCAAATGAAATTTATTGAAGAAACTGAGAAGCATATTATAGATCAAACAGAAAGCAAAAAAGACTTAGTTTTGTGGAAAATATTTTCAAAAAGCATGAAAAAAAAATAATTTTTCCAACATTTTGCTTTATAAGCACCACAAGAATTTTCTAAATTAATTTTTTTTTAAATTTTGATTGTTGCACAGGTCTCTAGCAATAATTTGGCTTTTACAGATTGAAAAAATATCAATTAGTCGACGAGTTATAGCCAAAAAAAAACATATAAACAATATGCTCGAAAATCGGCATTTGACTGCAAAGTTCGAAGGTCGATTAAAAAAAAATTCGAACTAACATAAACAAACGCCGCGATACGGGTCTTCTAATTTAGCCTCTATTTTCACCCCTCACTCTCAGAATCGACCTAACTTTTGCTAACCTGAATTTGTTCCACAGTGTTATTATTGCCCAAAAGCAATAATGGGTATTTGGTTGGGTTATTTTGTGTAGCATAAACTGGGGAACCCCTATAATTTGCAGTGTGGTTTTCACCACAATTACTGCATTTTTTGACACTAGAGTCATTTTGTGGCTTATCGCAATTCCTCGAGTTGTGCAACTCACCGCATCTAACACAAACGGTGGGTAATTGCCAATATCCCTTAGTGTGGCCATATTCTCACAGGGTTCTTCATTGGTAATTCTCCGATGTAGCAAATACTGAAGGCTATATATAGGGTGTGCTTTACCTTTTTTCAGTCGAGTATCACCGGGTTCTAGCTCCACTCGGAATAGGGGTTGGGGTATTTGCTCGCGGCTTAAAATATTGGTTACGGTCTTTATCTTGAAACCGTCAATTTCCAGAGCCTGTTTTATTTCATTTGGATGCACACTGGAATCTACTCCTTTTATCACAACTCTAAGGCCTTTACTGCTCTTAAGTTGATATGTGTAGAAATTTCTCCTTTGGGTCTCAAACTTGGATACTATTTAACGGTAATCATTTTCACGGTGGACTTGTATTTTGGATTCGTGAATATTGCCCTTTCTAACTGAAGTCACGTAAAACGACTTTTCATCGATAAGCTTAATCAAACTTTCCACTAGCTTTTTCGAGTTTTGCTCTCTTAGATATAAAGGTGGTAGTCTTGTAGACTTACCGATCTGTGCAGTATCATCCGATTCAATATCCAGTAGTGATAACGAATTTTGGCGTTCGGTTGGCAGTGCTTCATGCTTAGAAAATTTAGCGGCTGATGCATATTTAGAAGACTTAGGACTACGTTTTCTCTTTAAGACCGTAAAGTACTTCTCAATTCCTTTTTGTGTTGTTGGTTGAGGGGGTTTGGGTATATTTTCGGTAAACATAGTGTTAATTTCTTTAATCGTATCACTTTGTGGAGCTGCTGTTTTAGCTGATATTGTAATCAAAGCAGACTGATTATGGGTAGATAATGATGGCTGTGTTGCTGCTAAATTTATATTTTCCGTGCTAACATTTGGTATTCTTACTAAACTTGTTTTTTCACACCCAAGTAGAGCAGGAGAGCAAGATCGTGCCCTACTATATGGTTTAGTTTTTGTTGTAGTTTGTGTCATGTATTTTTTTTTGGGTATTAGAGCATTCTGCATTGAGTATCATGTAAGCATTTTTTCCGCTGACACTGGGTCTTCTCTCATTTGGCACTGAGTTCTGAGAGCTCATATAAATTGTTTGATGGGTAGTGTTGCTATCAACCTGCTATATATTTAATACATAAACCACCTGGTTGTAATCTGGCGTACTGTAGTAATTTACGATTAGATGTTTTCACAATTGTTCTTTTAGTATTAATATTTTTTGTTTTGTATTTTCTAACATTATATACAGGATAAGTGTCCTCCACACACTGTTTTATCGAAACAAGCTTATAGCTTGGCTTTTTTAATTTATTACGGTCAAATTGATATTGATAAAACGGAAAATTTCACTTTATTGTCGGAGCGATCAAAAACACGTCTGTCTCTCACCATACTCTCACGATCAAATAATTAATAAGTTACTTAACACCGGCCCCCTTGCACGGTTGCTGATTTATGGCAGGCTCCAACATGTCATTGCAAGAAATTGCTATATCATCTAAAATTGTCAACGATGACCACGGTTCCGACGTCCGAATCGGACGTTTTTGGATTCTTGAATCTACTTAACCCTTTGCTGCTGCTAGAGTATAGAGTTTGTTTGCCATGCATACGAAAAATGTTCCTTGAGGGACAACAAAACCCAATATATCTTCAACCAATTGAGCTTGCCTTTCATCAAGTTGAGCTCTTCATAGAGGACCCTAGTAGTAAGTGCCCCGCTTTAATGGATTCTCCATCGCATGGGTAGCTCGAAATTGGCACTAATGGACGAGTGTTTAACACACAAAAACAACTATGTAGGTTTTTATAGCGGTTCTACCCCGAATATTATTACTGGTATAAACCGGCCCGCAAAGTTCTACGCCACATACCCAAAATGGTCTAAACGATCTTTGGGTAGATGACCCATAATTTGGGTACAAAGTTTCGGTTTGTACCGACAGCAAGTTATACAGCTTCGAACTGTTTTTCTTGCTTCCTCTCTTGCATTAAATAACCAAATTCTCTCTCTCATAAGAGAAACTAAAGCTTTAGGGCCAGATGAGAATTGGTTCTACGTAAGTGTTCCGAATACACCTTTACAAAATGAGAGCGCTTTTTCATCAATAATGGAAATTTAGTTTCCTCTTTTACGGGGGGCATTTAACAAGCGTCCGAAGCAATGAAAATAATATGCTATGTTTCTCATATTCTTGAATAAAAGAACTCAAATTACTATTGCTTGATTTAGGAAGAAGCCCATTTCGAATAAGTTTAATTTCATTAGAAAATTCTAATTTCTGAAACAGTTTTGCAATTTTCAAACATGATAAGTTTAGCTCTTTCGCAGTTAATGTATCATTAGTGTGTTCCGAAACCCTTCCCTTAAATTTTATTGCAGCTCTTAATACAATGCAAACACCATTAAAATCTTTTATATGAAGAGAAACGACTTGTTATTTCAATTAACTGATTTTCAACGTTCTCGGATATAACACACATTTTTCGATTTTTTTTTTCAAAAAATTTTAATTCAGGTGGCAAATCAAAATGAACATTTTTTGGCCATTCATCTGGCTGAAGATATAAAAAACTTGGGCCTGTAAACCAAATCGACTGCATTAATTCATCAACATCACTTCCGCCTATTTTTCACTTAGAATCCTATCGACTGCGCCAGTAATGTAACGATTCTTTTGGTGGTACGTTTTGATCTGTCTCTTTATTTCAAAAACATTCTCATAAATACTTATTGATTTCCTACTCATACATACCTATAATCCACAGAAGATGCCGGAAAACAAAGGCATCTTCGTTTTTCACATTATTTTTAAATTACAGAACAAAACGATGTGTTTAGTATAATTGCTGAGTCGTTCAAAAAAATCATAAAAGATTTTACATAACTTGTTACAGATGAAGTGCTCAGTAATTTAATATCGCAACCAGAGTTGCCACTGACAAATTTTTTTTGATATTACATGTAATGTTTGAAATATGTCTACAATGTTTGCATATACGTTGCACATTTTTAAGTCATAACACGCTGTCTCGACTAGCCATAATTTATGACAATGTTCATGTTCAAGTCAGAGAAACAAAATGAGAGAAAACGCGAAGTGGGAAAATTATGTTTAGACATTTCATTTCAAAAATGTTTTTGAACCGTAAACAACAAAAATGCGTTCTTGTACTCAATGCTTTAAAAGAGTTACAAAAATTAAAAATACAAATTGAAGAAAAAAACTAAAGAAAAAGCCCGAGATTTTGGGTCAATCCTTTTTTAGAAAAGAGAAATCTGCATGACCTCGAGTCCCATCTTCTACAGGATATGCTGTGGGAAGATGACGGGGACTTTAAAAATTTTTGTAGAATGACAGTCGACACTTTTGAGCCACTTGTAGCTTTGGTAAGTTTGTAATTTAAAAGTTTGCATAAATTGCGTTGTAACAAAATTAATTTCAGGTGGAACCAGCAATAAAAAAGCAGGATACCAAAATGAGATACCCGATCGGCTCAAAGGTTAGGCTGGCAATAACGTTGCGATTTATTGCTACAGGGGACTCTTATCGGTCGTTGGAGTTTTTGACACATGTTTCGCGGAAAACTATAAGTACTTTCATACCAGAAGTACTAGCTGCAGTATACGCCAGTCTAAGTGATACCAATTTGAAGGTATGGTGTTTACAGAGTTTATTTGTGTACTTAATTGTAATCAATAACTTTTTGCTTTAATTTTCGAGGTTCCTGTAACACAAAATAAGTGGCTTCAAATCGCAAAAGATTTCGATTTGATGTGGGACTTTCCTCACACTTTAGGAGCTCTTGATGGAAAACATATAAGGATTAAATCACCACCAAACTCAGGCTCCGATTTTTACAATTATAAAGGCTTTTTCAGTGTCGTTCTTTTGGCTGCAGTGGACCCATTCGGCAAACTTATATTTATTGATGTGGGGGCAAATGGAAGGGCGACGGACACCGTAATATTTAAAAGTGTTTTTTTACCATTGCTTAAAGTCAGAAAAATTGAATTTACCGACTCCAGAAAAACTTAAAGGACAGGAAGAGAAAACTCCTTATTTTTTAATCGGGGACGGTATTTTATTTTATTTCGATAAAAACAGCGCGTTGACTGTAGCCCAAGAAGTGTTTAATTATAGATTGAGCCGAGCGAGACTAATTGTGGAAATGACTTTTGGTAGACTGGTATCACGTTTTCGAATTTTAAATCGATCGATAGAAGTTTCACTAAATAATTGTGATCTGGTAGTCAAAGCTTGTTGTGTTCTACACAACTATTTGACCAAGTCAAACACAGTTCCCGTCAGCGTAGAAGAAACCGTCAATTGGAGTCTTCCAGAAACAATTACACCATTGACAAAACAAGATATATCTGGCTATAAGTACTCTTGCCGGTACAGAGATAATCTGTGCAAATATGTAATTAATGATGGAAACGTGCCTTATCAATGGAAAAAATTCAAAAAAATTTTAAATAATAAAAAATCTTTGATTTCATCTTCAGATTAATTCTTTTATTTAGTTTATATAAATAATCGCAACAGTATTTATACCCTAATGACTTATGATGTTTGCAACTATCAAAAATATGGATCGGACCATTTTTCGACATAGTCCCCATATAACTATACCATCCGATATGAACTTTTTCATATCCGAAGGCAAAACATTAATAATGCCACTCAGTAAAAAACACATGTTTGGTTTTATGTTTTTATATTATAATATGTAAAAAAAAATTCATAACATTAATTAATTCATTAATAGGGAATATATACATATAATTCAGTATTCCGGGTATTCAGCATTGCAATACAGTTGTATTGGCGAAGGTGGCTTTTATATTGCTTTATGAATAAACAAATAAATAATTAAAAAGGAAAATAAATAAAACACATTTCATAGGTGGTGGTGTTGTAGTTACTAAAAACAAAAATAAAAATAATTTTAGAGAGAATATAAAATTTTGTATTTTCCAATTTAATTACCACTATTCCAGAATATACTGTTAATATTCGTAATGATCTTCGCCAATATTTGCATCTTGCATAGCAGTACGAATTCCATCGTTAGTTGAGCTACGAAAAGAGCTAGCCAACTCGGGCGAAGAACAAATGTCTTCGCTGTCCGATTGCGAAGCACAGTGTGGAGTCGGTACAATTAGTTCATAAGGAACAATTTCAGCCCTCTGTGCAGATGTATGTTCCAACTCAAAAATTGTGTGCTTGGTAATAATTTGCTGTATTTCAGCCATAGAGAAGCGCGAATTGGGGCCAGGTTTTTTAATTGGACAGCAACACTTTTCCCGAATGAACCAAACACATCTACTTCAGGCGGAGGAGATGGATTCCGCACAGCAAAATTAACTACTGCGTCAATAGGTTCATCCAATTTCTTTGTACTATTTTCCAGATTTTCTACTCGCTTACGCTTCCTTTTTTTTGAGAACAGCCTGCCACATCCTCGGTTCCATTTTCTTTTTCATCATTCGTATTTCGTTCATTGCAAGGGATGCTGTTTTTTGCATCGATTGTTGCATCTTCTTGTGAGTAACTCAAGCTGCTGCTATTGTTCTGTAAAATATGCAAGACATTTTAAGTAAATTATTTATAATGTATAAAAATATATACGAACCTCATCAAAATTGGAATATCTTTTCCTTAAAATTATTGCTAAGTGTAAGTATTTAAACTCATTAAAGTAGAAGAGACTTGGCTCATAGACATCTCCAGAGGAACCACTTCTTTTTGAATCTTCTACTTTTTTTCCGCAACATACGTGGCTCGAAGATATTTTATTTTCTTTTTACCTCATTTTCCGTACACTTAAATTTGTAGGCGATTTCCTCCCACGCTTTTCTTTTTAAGTCCGTTCGTTTATAGTTTTCGCTTTTGTAGTTCCACAAGCATTCGTCTTCGCAATATATATTAATGATATTGCGCCATTTTTAAATACTTAAACGTCAAAATCGAATGAAACTTCAAATAAATGGCTGAGTTTATGACAGACTTTCTGTCATGTCAAAAAGTTGGATTTTTTAGTCATGTCATGAACATTTGCGGTCTCCACTAGCCATTGACTTGAACATTGTCATGAATTATGGCTATTCGAGACACCGTGTAAAGAAAAAACGTAGCAAAAAAAAATTAGGTATATGTAAATGGTACAATCTTACACTGAGATTAATTTAAGTAGGTACATATTATGTACTATTTAGTTCAGTTCTTTTAAATTATGTGCATTAATATTCATTCATATGACTTAAATCTTAATTTGCGGACCACACATAGTGAGGGCCATTCTTGTTTACAAGTTCCTTGCATTGCTTACTGCTATTGATATAGTCTATTTTAAGTTTATTTCTATGCGGTAGCGAAATTAAATTAAAAGCAATATTTACGAGATCGCTTAAACTATTTTCATTCATTCCATTTTTAATTGAGAGTACTTTTTCCCAAAATATGTTAATATCCTGTGGGTAAACAAACTATGAATATTGCGGCACAGTGTCTGATTTTCGGCAAATTTTTACAAGCATAGCTTGAGCAAAGATAAAGTGATAAAGCTTGAGCAAAGCCATAACATTGGCTCCATCGGTGCCAAACCAATTCAGTTTTTTAGAGGAATCTCATGCGTAGCAAAAAAAATTTTTTATTTCATTAAAAATAGAACTTGCATCCGCTTTGGCTCCTACAAGGCAATAAAACTATCTTGTAGAACACGAATACTATCGACATATCGAGCAACTAACACCAAGCTTTTTGGAATCGAAACATCCGTCATTTTGACAACAATTGAAGAGAATTTCTTCTCGTTTTGCAGCTTATAGCAAATGCGCGCGTTTTGAGAAAGCTTGTATTTTGAACATTTGCTTTTCAGTTTTCTTTATTACTTTATTCGGATTGGTAAAAGTTCAAACGCAAAGATAAAGTTTGAAAAATTGAATTTATCTGAAAATTCAAATCCCACCAAAATGGTACCCTGCCGACCAAATAAAGAAAAATTTGGTCGGAAAAGACCAAGAGTGGCACCGCTGATCGCAACCACCACTTGTATTAAAACTAACGCATTGTTTACAGAAAGCAAAACGCTGATTTGAATGTTACAAAACCCATTGTTATATTTTGTTTACGTTCGGTATCAATTAACGCGGTCAATTTTAAATCACATGGCTGATTTCACTGTGCTTGCTTCATCAGATTGATTATATATATGGGGTACATATATAACTAGTTTGCCTGAAAAAAAGACAAGGTTCTCATGAGCAGACAAAGGACTGGCGAAGAAGTTTTAAAACAATTGTGAGAAATCATTAGGTATTACACTAGATTATACCAAAATTTTTGCTAAAATAAATTCAAAAAAACTAGTAAAAGCTCTTAAAGATAAAAAGTATAGCACAAAAATTGTTAACTTTGAAATAGAAATACCTATAACTAAGAAAATAAAATTTAAAATAGTTGCTTATAATGTTCATGGGCTGGAAAACAAGTATATTCACCTAGATTTTTTCAAGTATTTTGAAAAGGACTTGGTGTATTATAATGCTTTTAATACATGTAATTATTAAAATGTATAGTCTATCAACTGATAAAATGAAAACACCACTTATTACCTCTACTTTCTTGCTAAGAATGATATCTTTATTTTCAAATCACTTGTTTTTAATGCTTATTTCTGCATTCTTAATCACGTATGCGAAAGTACCTATATTAACAAAATATACATAATAACCTACATACAATTATTTGATTTCTTGTGTTAAACTCTGAATCAGTGGCGGCCATCGAGAGAATTGAGTTAGCAATAGTGTTTATGAGCATGTGTTAGTTGTATTACACTGATCGAAATCCATGGACGTAACAAATGTCGATATTAAATGGGTTTGTGTAGATTTTGTATGAATGTTTATATGAATGACTAAAAGGAAAAATAGTTGAGTTCACGAAGAATATGGGTAAATTTTAAATATATTTTGTTGTTTTAAAATTTTAAATCTTATATTCTGAAAATGTAAGACAAAATGTGAAGAATATTTAATCTCTTTTATCCATTAGGTTGAAGTTTATTAAATTAAATAAGTAATAATAAGTAATTTATTTCTTTAAAAAACAAAAAAAAAAAAAGAAAATAATAGCAAAACTTGAAAAGATATAGAAATTTCAAAGAATAATTAGTGGTATGTTACCAAAAGCTAAAAAAACTTACCAGCCTGCAGTAACTGGATATTTTTTAAAATAAAAAAAAAAAAATGCATAAAAGAGGCGACATATGTAATTTATCGAAAATGTTTAATTTATAGTTTATCAAGTCTTCGAAATTTTCTCAACATTTTGGTTTCTTTTAAACAAATATTCTCTTTGTACCTATTAAAAAAAATATATATGAATTTCAAAAGGCAATGCGACATAGACCTGCTTTGTTCAAAAGCTTTCATAAGACTGAATGAAATTGTTGTTTACTGTTGCTCCTTGGTGAGTATTTTTGTTTTCGTTCGGCTGTATACATATAAGAAGCCGAGCACCAGCGTGCTTGGTACGGTCTTCACTGCTCTGAATTCATAACTCAGCAGAAATCAAGAAAATACACAACAACAACACTATATTCATGGGGGTATAGCGTGATTGTTTATTGCACCGTCCAAACAGTCTAGACACACACTAGCGACATCTACATTTTTGTTTGTGAACTACAGAAATTTTCATAATATTTTTACAACGACTTTCAGATGAAACAACTATATTAATATAACATGCTGTCACCCTTATACACGTTGTATACTTTTTAATTATTTATTTCTGTTTATTCATTGGCACAAATTGAAATTTCTGTGGGCAAATAAACGCGTTCTTATTTCAGTTAATTGTATTGTAAATTGAAATAAGTGTGTTAAATAAGATTTACATTATAATTGATATTTGCTAGCAAAATAATATTGTAATTAAAGTGAGTGTGTTTAACAAAATACATTACAGTAAACAAATTTATAGAAAAAATATATTGCAGGTAATTTCATTAAAACTCGAAACATAAATAAATATATTGGAAATAAATAATTTTTAGTTCTCGTTTAGATAAATCTGTTGCCCATTGCGTTGAAACCTTATTTGGAGTATAGCATATGATGCTAAAGAAGCTAGTGAACCTAGTAGTACTCTTCCTGACTCTTGTTATGACTCTTGGACTTCGTCCAAATCTCCACTGTTACACTATACACCCAATGGTGAAGAAGCGCTGGGTTATACCAAATTTGAACAAGCTTTGAAATATAAATTCCGCGGCAGATCGTGCTTGTTGCAAGCCATTATGTATGCCTCATACTCCCAATAGATTGTGTTTAGAATTCTGGGTGATGTTGTATTGGATTATTTGATAAGGCTATTGTATGAAGACCCTAGGCAGCATTCACCTGGAGCCTTAACTAATTTGAGATCTGCTTTAGTTAACAATACCGTATTTGCGCAATCAGCTGTAAGGCATGAAATCCACAAATATTTTAGACACTTGTCTCAGGTCGTAACGAAGCTATTGATCGTTTTGTGCGTATTCATTCGAAAAACGGTTATAGTATAAACGAAGAGGTTAATATTATGAAGACGTTGAAATACCAAAGGCATTAATTAGGTGATGTTTTCGAGTCTGTTGCAGGTGCGATATTTTTAGACTCGAATGTCTAGATGCTGTGTGGCTGGTTTACTATAGTATGATGCGTCCTGAAATTGAACAATTATGTAATTCGGTGCCAAAATTACAAATAAGGGAACTACTTGGATAAGAACCTGAAACTGCCAAATTTATGTTATTTTTTTATGCTTTAACATTTAACTTGTACATGGGATCAAATTTTTAATTTTCAGCAAACCCGACGTGTTCGTGTTACCGTACAAGTTTTTCGGTAGAAAATATCGGATTGCGAATGTACTGCTGCTAAATGTGCTTTACGTCAGTTGAAGAATTTTTTTTTTATATTTTAATCTATGTTGTGTAGTTAGATCGAAAAATTCAAAAAAATATATACATTTCATTATGTTAAAGCATCAAATAAGTTTTTCAAATAGTTAATAAAGCATTCTTTTGTTTTAGTTGATGCAGAGATAATTAAAAATTTACATTAAATGCTAGTTTTAAATTAAAGCAATAAAAAGGAATTAATGTTGTAGTTAGAGGTTTAACTTTAGCCATTTGTAGTTTTGGCTTTACTTTCGACTTTCTTTACGCGTTTTAAGCCATCTACTATATATTACTTTTCATAAACTGAGCATACATTGTCATCAGTTTGGGGACATCATGTTTAACAACGGTGGAAATCTACAAATACATTTTTTATTTCATACTTCTCTTATATATTAAAATTTGTTTAATTGAGGACTGATGGGCTTTTGTGGAATATGTAGGTTGCGCTACCATTTCTTCTAATGGTTGGTCGTTCTCTCCTACTAAGATTTATTTGCTTTCGAGGTGTTGAAAATATAATTCACATATTTTATTAAATTAAAGACATAATTCCACTCTGACCATACCGCCAATTGCACCAACTTACATTTTTTCTATTCGTATTGATTTGGTTGCTTCTATTGTTTACTTTTATCAAAATTGAATCCTCCATTAACTTCATTCGAAGGTGTACAAGTCCGTCTACTTATAGGAATAAAAGAGTAGAAAATTAATGTTTTATTTATGAAGCTAACGGTGTAGTACCCAATGTGATGGGAATATTACCAGACAAATTACGATGAGAAGCAGTGACACGCACTCTACATGCAAGTCATAATCAAAAACAATAGAATACCACAATTCAACTTGCGAAAAGTTTCGTCACCAGCAACTGGACCAATGGTAAGCTTAGCTATAGTAATTTGTGATTCCTTCCTTTCGGCCCTGGGTTGAGTAGTATTGTATGTAATTGTCTTACTTAAAACAAATTTTTACGAGCATCAACAAAACCCTCCAAAATGTAACTCAAAACCTTAGAATTGGCTTTTGTCTCATCCAACTCCTTTTTCAACTCAGCCAACTTTTTATGTTGTTTGCGTTCCTTTTTCGATAAACTCAACAAACGTTGATGATGAGCCTCCAACTTCTTTTGTTTCAATTCATTTTCTTTCTCTGCATCTACGTTAACATTTTTCTTCAAAGCCCACAAACAAGTTATACATTCCAAGTTGAGTGTTGTTTTTGGCGTTGATTAAATGATTAATGCGACGTACATATTATGAAAAGAGTCATGTAAAGCTTTTTATCATTGGCAAACACAAAACGGAAACAATTCTTAATATCATCATGTTTTCTTTCATCATCACCAGCAGCATGTTTACTTTTCGTTGTTTTGTGCCTCTTTTCGACTGCAAAAATTTCGAATCTTCTCCATCCAACATGTCGGCTACATTATCCAGCATCTCATCTTCATATTGTTCATCATCGTTGTTTTGCTTCTTCCTTTTTGGCCGCCTTTTGTTGTGCCAGCAATAGTAATTTTTGCATTCTCCCTTCGGCCCTGGCTTGAGTAGTCTTGAATGTAATTGTCTTACGTAAAACAAATCACAAGCTATGGGTTTTAATATTCACCTTTTATATTTTTATATCAAAACAGAAAATACGATATTATTAATGTTTTTTAAATGTTTATCATAATAGCAAATACTCACTATTTTTTCCATTATTATTGTTTTTTATTCTGTTTGCAAACATGTGTAGCTGTTCACTTGCACACATTATATTTTGTATATTTTATTTTTTAATCTCTTTCTCAAAGTCCTTGTATCAAATATAAGAAAAAAAAAAGTAAACAAAGCCATACGGTTCGAGATTACTTTTTTGACAGCTGTCAAGTTGTCACGACTGTGTTAGGCTGTGGTTTATTGTACAATACATTCGCTGTATCGGCAAGTGTTTATGTACATATTAACAGTTCGTTGCACAACCTATGGACAATGACATCCAGTCGTAAACTGAAATACATTTATCAGTGACTAAATAAAGTTATCGTCCACCTTATGAATGTACGCTACAATTTAGTTTAACTGTACATTTTTATACTATTGGAGACCCATGTATAGGAGAAAAATATTAAAAAATTTTTAAATAAGTTTAAAAAATTCGAAACCATTTGGAAACCAGCTATAAGAAACAACAAATTTGGAAGAGGGATAGGTGTATATTTTTGTGAAGTCAAAAAAGAATTGTTAGATGTTGGAGTGATGTTTGAGTTCAAAAAATAAGGCGATTTAGATATGATATTTTTAACAAACAATTCTTTTGAGGTAACAATAATTCTACTATATATACGGGGCTCAAATTGGAGGCAAGAATTTAATGCCTTTCAGCAGTGTATGAGATCAGGTGAAGCGATGAATCCAACAGTCGTTGGTGACCTAAATGTGAGAATAGGTGAAGAAGAACAATTAACAGATAGAAATATTGAAACAAATTCCCATCGGTCTTAAAAGCGAAAAGTTTTTGGAGTTTTCTAACAACTATGGTTTAGTTATACTTAATGGAAGAACGATATGCGATGAGAGGAGCGAATTTACATTTGTTAGCAACATTGGTAACTCCGATGATTTCTGTGAAGTATCAATGGAAATACTAGGTCTGATAGAGAGTTTCGATGTTGAAAGCGATATATGGTCTGATTATCTAATGATAAAAATCAATATTTTAGCGAATAATGAGTCGGAAAAAATTACTTTTATACCCAAATTAAATTGGAATAGGCAGATACAGTAGAATCTCGAAAAAGTTAACCGTTAAAGTTAAAAGTTAAAATTGATAAAAGATACAATAATAAACATAGATTTTTCGAAAATAGCACGCTAAATTTAATTCAATGACTTAGGTTTCTTCATTACAAAAAATAAATTTAAATTTAATTCGTATCGACTGGTTTCAAGTCCACACTCACTCTCGACCATTTTCATGCAAAGAAATTTTAAATTAATTTGTGCCGAGTGGTTTAAAGAAGCAGTCGAGACTTGTCCGTTTTTTTTCTTTTGTTTAATAGCTGCTGACCATTCTCGTGCGCTTATTCACATGGTCTGCTACCTGATTTGCATCGTTATTATTTTCAAACCATTTTGCTTTCAACTGCTTTCGAGAATATGAATATCTTGCTCGATAATTGACCCATCTTTATCATTATCGGAAACTTCGAAATCATCATTATCTTCCGTAATTTGATCCTTGCTCCAATTTTCAATTTCATCAATGCTGATGTGAACATTATCACCCATCTTCAACATCAACGAATTGTATTGCCTATTTGATTCAATCAATCCTGACAATGGAATATCATCTTCACTATCGCATTGATCATCATCTCACTTTATGTTATTCCACGCTTTTGTAAGAACAGCTCGGGGCAATTCATCCCACACTGATTTTAAAAGCACAATAGCATCACGAATTGTATGTTCCTTTAAAATATTTTCAATCGAAATGTTTTCTTGTAAGACAATGTTGCATAACAATTTACTTCGATACCTAACATGACCAATCTTATTGGATTCTGATCCATGGGCTGCAAAATCGCTGTTACGTTAGGTGGTAGAAGCATTGTTACAATATTTCCATCATCAGACTGTAGCATGTCAATTGGCCTTTGGTGGTAAATTATTTTCAGCAGAAAATTTGCGAACTTGCAAACTTTTTTATGTCATAAATAAAAGTTCAAAAATGAAAGCAAAAAAATAAAATTACATATGCACCTGCTTTATAAACAAATGATGGAACCAGTTAAAGAATAACTGTGAATTCATCCACGACTTCTTCGAATTGGCGTATTTCAATGAGTTTTCGAATCCCTAAAAGCAACGTGGATTAGCAGATTTACCAATCGCAAACGGCTTCAACTTGTGCGAACCATCTGCATTTGCAACAACAAAAATGTGATTCTCTCCTTTTTTTCGGCCAGCTGCGGTCTTTTCATTTGCTGTGACAAATGTTTTATCCGGTAAAAACCGAAAATAGTGCTGTTTCATCTGCGAGTCGGAGATGCCCATTTCATCAATTTTTGCTCGTGAACTATGAACCAAAGGTGTTACATCCGCCGTATCGCTTGAAAGCATTTCTCCACAAATTTTTAGATGGCGAATACTGATTTTAAAATTGGATCAGTTATTGCACAATTACGCTATAAATGGTTTAAGAACCATTTATACAATTTTGCCTCTGCTTTACGTAGTGTATTCTTGTGTGCTTTTTCATATGTATTCGCAACAGTCACGAAAATTTCATGACGTTTTTTTATTTTTGAGATTGCTACTTTGGATACACTATAATCCAACGCCAATCATATTCCGTGAATACTTGATAAATTTTTTTTAAATCTCCACTTTCTACTCTAAATTTAATCTGATTTGCGATGGTTTCTTCAGCTTTGTTTGCATTTTCACTAAATAATGTTGTTTGGCGAAGAAGATAATAAAAAGTTTTTGCAGCTCAAAACAGAAAAGAGTTTCGGGGAATACCAATAATTAAAACTAAAGCTCAGAAATGCCACTGAGAATTATTAGAGACCAAGAAAAGGTTGGAAAGAAAAGTTAACTTTTTAGAGCGGTACGTGGACGCTGAATTTGGGTTAACTTTACTGAGCGACTAACATTTACGCGCGTTAACTTTTATGAGGTTCTATTGTACTTTTAACCATATTAGATAACAATTGAGTATTGTTAAAAGAACAGGAACATGAATTTGATTTACACGATTTTAATAATTTGATGGTAGTTTCCTACTCATCACCGAATGTTAATCTCAAACAAAACGTGTCTAAAAGTAAACGGTTCTATAACGAATGTAAAACCACCAGAGAGAAAATAATGAAAGCCTTCTGGAAATCAGAAAATATGAACGAAAAGAGGAAATACACAGAAAATAAAAAAATATGTTCAAAGTTATGTAACAGAAAAAAAACGTAAAAGAGGTGGGCTCTGGGCCGAGAAATACGGCAACAAGTAAATTACATTCGTTGTGAAGAAAATGAAGAAAGACTTAAAAATTATTTTAAAACTCTTCTTAACTTTACTGGGAGTGCGGTGGGGATATCTTACGCAACAAATTTAATAGAAGATGATCATCCTGATACAAGTTTTTGACTACAAGAAGTAAAACGTCAACTATCAAAAGCTTAACTCAATAAGTCACCAGGGGAAGACCGAATTCCTTACGAATTTTTCATGAACACATTCACCCGATTATAAAATGGTCATGATTATTTTCAAAAAGCATAATATTCCCAATTTATCAAAAAAGGTGACGTTAATCAGCCTAGTAACAACAGAGGGATATCTTTTATGAATTGTGCTCGTAAGCTTATGCTGGATATTTTACATGAAAGATTATCAGAGTGGTCAAACCGAAATCAGATAATGAACGAATATCAAGCAGGCTTTCATAAGGGGGATTCCTGGATCGATAATATTTATAACGAACATCTATCGTAGATATTAAATTCTCAGACAACCGAAAGGTATACGCTTTCTTTGAAGATTTAAAGGCTGGTTTTATAGAGTACCTCGTACGCTGTTAATCTGCAAATTTCATCAGTACGGAATAGCAATGAAAATAGTAAAATGTATAGAACGAAATCAAAATACACAATCAGCGGTGTGGACAGGTACTCATCTGTCTGACTATTTTGATACATATACTGGAGTAAAACAAAGATATTTGTTGTCGCCACTGTTGTTTGCATTGTATTTAAATGACATTCATGACCATTTGAATGGTGGTTTGTTTATTGATGGTATGAATGTACGTGTTTTAATGTACGCTGACGACATCGTAATCTTAGATGATGATGCATCTACGCTACAAGATATGATTAATTATCTAGAAAAATACTGTCGAATGTGGGGAATGGAGGTTAACCTCCCTAAATCTGAAATTATGTTTAGAAAAGCTGTTAGACCCGGAGCAAATGAATGGTGGTCATTTAACAGTGAAGCAGTAAGAGTTGCCAATAAGCATAAATACCTAGGAATATTATTAACATCAAAAATGTTATATGCCGAACATATAAAAGTCAAATATGACACAGGTAAAGTCAGCATAGGTAAAGTTTATAGGTAGGAAAAAAGATTCACTAACGGCAAAATGGAAAATGTTTCTCGCAGTGTGCAAATCAATTCGGTGTTATATTGCACAAATATGGGGTTACTCGCAGTTTGATGAAATCGATAAGTTGCAGCGTTTTTTCACCAAACGTGTTTTGAATTTTCCTGATAATACTCCCAACTATGTGGTATCAGGTCAATTTTACTCGTACAGTTTACATCTTCTGTATATTTTAAAAACTATCTTTGATTACGAAAACCGAATATTGCCTCATGTATTATCAAAGTTAATTAAAGCTAGGAACATATACTGGTACAAAGACTTTAAAAGTAAATTGCAGGAGTTTAATATAGAGCATGTGGCACCACTCTTATTATATTTACTTTTGTTAACATCACTTTCGATACTTCTTATATAACTAGTTTTTGTAATCGATTTATTTTCTTTCTTCTTATTCTGATTGTCAATGGTTTTGAGTTATTTCATATAGGAACATATATAGGACATTCCTGATAGCCAACACAGTATAAACTAGTGACCCCCACAATAAAAAAAACACGCATTTGGTCTAACAATGTAACGTTAATACCCATATACTAAATTATACGAGTATAAAGTTGGGTTACCCATTATAAATACAATTATGTTAGGTACCTTAAATACATATCTTGTAAAACCAGTACACAAAAACCAGTATAGCGGTATAATGCATTTATATACATAAGTATAACACAGTGTTTATTGCTTATTCATATTTTAAATGTAAGTTAGTTCAATAAAGTATTGTGAAAAATACACAACATAATTGGCGACGAGAAGTGACGGACCCCGTTAAATAATAAAACTATAAAACAACGTGTTGTCACCATATTAGTTCAGTATGTCCCTCATAGGATTCATTGAACAGTTTGCCTATGGAGATGATTTCGAAGAATTAATTCTACCTCATTTTAAACCGGAAAAGATGTCATTGCCGAACGCTTCAAATTGTACAATTGTTCGCAAAAGCCTAATGAACCCGTGAATATATAATAGATTTGAAGTTAGTAGCAGCGCAATGCGAATTTGGGTTATTTCTTAAAGAAGCAATACGTGATCGTTTGGTTTGCGGTGTGATCAGCAGTCAACTTCAGATAAAATTGCTGTCAACATCTTGTTTGATATGGGAAGATGCTTGTAATTTAGCACAGTCATTTCAGTTGGTCGATAAGTATGCAGCCGTCGTCGTACGATATATGTAAAATAAGTCACCAACTATAACATAAAAAGTTCTATAAATATTCGAAATGTTCAAGTAAACATGCAAGTGGAAGATGTCCTGCCAAGGAATGGACCTGCTTAAATTGTGGCAAAGAGGGCCATTCAGCTAAAGCATGTTTCTCTCGTTTGTCGTGGGAGACCAGCATTCGTCCCGTAAGTACCAGAGTAAAACCAATCATGTAAATGATTTGCAATTCAAGTTGGGGTCATTAGATTGGATGAACAATGAGGATGAGCCAGTACTGCGAAGTGTTATGGTTAACGGTGATGGAAGTTGACACCGGAGCGGTAGTATCGGTTATTTCTAATGCAGATTATAAATTTTATTTCAATAACTCTAAATTAATTAAAACAAATGTTCCCCCATTGCACGTTTTAACAGGTAGTGCTGTTGAGATTATAGGAGAAATATCAGTAATGGTTAACGACAAAAATGAATTGAAATTGCTGGTAGTAAAATCAAAGCGACTTTTTCGCCACTGCTGGGTCGAAATTGGTTGGACTATAAATCCAATAAAACAATTTTCGGCCGACATTTTTGTGAAACCAAATTCTCAACCAAAATTTTTTAAGCCATATACAGTGCCAATGAGTTTAAAAGCAACCGTTGAGGACGAGTTAAAACGTATGTGCGATCAAGGCATCATACAGTCCGTCCGTAGTAGTAATTGGGCAGCTCCGATAGTTTGTGTTATAAAAAAAAGAATTTTAAAATTACGATTAACCCTGTTATATAGGGTGATTTTTTAGCTATTATCTTTTTGGCAACACTGGTTTAAACAGCTGACACACGTTTCGTGTTTTATTTCATTGTCAAACATCTTCAGTTTGGTCTATAATTTAACCATGAATCGTCTTACAAACGAACAACGCTTGCAAGTTATTGAATTTTATTATCAAAATGCGTGCTCTGTTAAGAAAGTTCATCGCGCGCTTCTTCCATTTTATGGTCAGTTTAATCGACCCACTGAAGCGGCTATTCGGGCTATTGTGACTAAATTTCGCACCAAATTTACATTGTTGGACATTAAACCACCAACACGCTTACGTAGAGTGCGAACTGAAGAAAATATCGCAGCTGTATCGGCCAGTGTTAATGATGACCATCAATTATCGATTCGTCGCCGTTCGCAGCAATTGGGCCTCTGTTACTCAACAACGTGGAAAATTTTGCGGAAGGATTTAGGTGCGAAGCCTTTCAAAATACAGTTGGTGCAAGAATTGAAGCCGAACGACCTACCGCAACGTAGAATTTTTGGTGAATGGGCTCTTGGAAAGTTGGCCGAAGATCCACTTTTTTACCGAAAAATTGTGTTCAGCGACAAAGCTCATGTTTGGCTCAATGGGTACGTAAGTAAGCAGAATTGTCGATTTTTGAGTGAATATCAGCCAGAAGCATTGGAAGAGCTACCAATGCATCCAGAAAAAGTCACAGTTTGGTGCGGTTTATGGGCTGGTGGCATCATTGGACCGTGCTTCTTCAAAGATGATGCGAATCGTAACGTAACTGTGAATGGTGAGCGCTACCGAGAGATGATATCCAACTTTTTTTGCCCAAAATGCAAGAGCTTGACTTGCATGACATGTGGATTCAACAAGACGGTGCCACATGCCACACAGCACGCACAACAATGGACTTATTGAGAGGCGAGTTCGGTGAACATTTTATTTCACGTTCGGGACCGATCAATTGGCCACCTAGATCGTGCGATTTAACGCCTTTAGACTATTTTTTGTGGGGCTATGTTAAAGCTCATGTCTATACAGACAATCCCGTTTCAATTGACGCATTGGAAGACAACATTGAAGCATTTATTCGTGAGATACCGGTCGAAATGTTGGAAAGAGTATGCCAAAATCGGTCAACATTTGCATGAAATAATCTTCAAACATTAAATTATATGGACCGTACTATCGATTCAAATAAAGATGTCATGCATTTTTCTGAATTTTATGTGTTTTATTTTGGAAAACTTTCCTATAGCTCTTAAAAAATCACCCTTTAGAAATGGATGTATATCCGCTACCGTTAATTGACGATATTCTCATAAGTATGAGAGGTAAAACGTGCTTTTGTATTCTGGATTTGACAAAAGCGTATTTACAGTTATCTGTGAATGATATAGTCGTAAATTTTCAACTATAAACACACACATGGGTTTATATGAGTTTTGCCGATTACCCTTTGGTGTGGCGACAGCACCTAAAAAAAAGATTGTAGGGAAAAATTAAATAAAGTTCTAAATAGATTGCAAGAAATTGGAAAAAGTGTAAACTTTTTTTGAGCATTATTGAATATCTAGGTCATACTCTTTCTCCGGAAGGAATTAAACCTTCCAGTTCTAAAATGGAAGCTAAAATGTTAGCTCCAGAACCTGCCAATGTGGATCAACTTCAAAGTTTCTTGGGATTGATTAATTACTATTCCAAATTTTTACCCAATAGCTCCACAATATTATCCCCTTTGTACCATTTATTACGAAAGAAAGCAAAATGGTGTTGGAACGATGAGTGTGCCTCAGCTTTTGTAAGGTGTAAGAAATTACTTTGTGATAATGATTTATTAGTCCATTTTGATCCAAATAAACTAATTGTAATTGCATGCGATGCATCTCTGTACGGAGTTGGTGCAATTCTTAGTGTGAGTGTTGATGGCCAGGAAAGACCATCCTATATGGTATCGTCCACTTTAAGTAAAGCTTAAAAAATTATTTCCAAATTCACAGGGAAGCCCTAGCGGAGGTTTACGCAATACCTTTACAGTATTTACCGACCACCAACCACTTGAAAAACTTTTAGGAGATCGCTAATATCGTATCGGTTCATTTTCATAGATGGATATTGTTTCTATCTAACTATAATTGAGTGAAGCAACAGAATGTTGATGCTTTATCACGTCTTCCATAAGGGTGTGAGACAAATGTCAAAAATTTAAATTTAAATGTTTTCAATTGTGATAATACTAACCCATTTTTTTTAGAAGATATTGTTAAATATTCTGATAAAGACCCAATATTAAAAGATTGTTAAGATTTAATATTTATAACATCAATAAGTGTAGAATTCCCCTAATAAATTACGAAAATTAGTGAATACGTTGAATGTTATGTAGTTAATATTGTCTTTCTTGTTATTGGTCCATTTAACAGAAATTTTATTATTATATTAAATTACATTTGTACTTTTTTTGCTGGTCTGTTTTGTTATTGGCCAATATAGTATAAATTTTAATTCAATAACATTTAGTTAAGTCAGCATTTTTATGTATAAATTTTTGTATAAATACCTCAACAAAACGTCAATAAAATTCAGTAGTTAAAAGAATTTATTCTGTTTTAATTACCCAACAACTGATCTTCAAGTTACAAGTGCTTGAAGGCCAACCAGTTTAAGAAACAAAAAATTAGACCAAATTCAAGTGTTTGGTTTGACTTATGCTTATTAGTTTCAAACAGATAAATATTTTGATATTCACCAATTTTCATAATTTATTAAGCTTCCCCCCACCAGCGGTAAGGAACATCCAAAGGATCATAAGAAACTTCAAAAAAGATTCATCTGACAGAAAGAAAACAGCTAATTATTTTGATGAACGTTTGCGGTAGCTGCAGGACTTGTGGAGTCAATTTCAAGAGACGGACTCACTTTCTGACTTTCTTGTCAACAATATAACTTTTAATGTTCCTCAACGAGTATCACGCCAATTCCAATCTTTTCAAACCAACTATGCTCTAGCTGATCCTTTTAGAAGAATTTGTTGTGTTTATAATAATCTTTATCAATTAATTGATTTTTCGTTGAATACTGATGTAATTAAGCATAATATCATTATTTTCTTAAATTCCTAACTATTTGTTTTTATTTTTAAATCATTTAATTGTTTCAATATATGTACATATGTTATTATATCATTTATACAGGTCTGTAAGGATTTATTCCATTGACCTAATAAATAAATAAATAAATATACGCACCAATAAAAAAAAATACGAGACATTTGTGATGATCCAATGAAACTGGAATACTTCGCAGGGGGCTACTAGGACAAATTCACCGCTTTAACCAATGATCACATTAAATTAATCAGTGATGAAAGTAACCTCAAAACGCACTTGAAGGGAAAACCTAAAATAGATGATTCTATGGCGACAACATCAACACAACACAATACATATGAAAGCCATGAATTACTTCATAAAGATATCAACACTCATAGTCTCATCCTTAAAATCTATACCACTTACATCCGACCGAAAATGGAATACAACTCCCATATATGGGCAGGAGCTTCAAAGTCTATTTTGGAGCTACTGGACCATGTGCAAAGGAGGGCGTTGATGTTCAGCAATGACAGTAGGGTATCCAATTCTATTGACTCATTGGAACATCGTCAGAATGTGGGTTGTGTATCACTGTTCCATAGATACTACCATGTGAAATGTTCTTCTGAGATTAGCGAACTTATTCCAAGTGCCCGAGTTTCGGTTCGCTCTACCCGCTTCTCTAGTAGATCACATCCGTTTGTAGTTTATTGTCCAGTTGACCGCGCAACGCATTACAGAGAGAATTCGTTTGTCAATCGAAGTAGTCGTATGTGGAATAAACTCCGCGCAGAGGTCATTCCTGACAGTTATAATCTATCAAAATTTAAGTCAAATATCCACAAACACTATTCCCTCTTTCCTCATTTCCATAACCTATTTTACTGAGATCAACACAATGCACTGCATCTGTAGGGGCATCCCCTGAGTGTTGGTTAATAAATAAAAAATAAAAAAATAAAATCAACCCAATCTTTGATTCAAATAATCAAAGGAGCGCATCATCATCCAAAAATGTCGCAGTTGCATCTTCAGCTACAAATGCAGCCGAAGGGGGCCAGGGCTACGTTTTTCTAGCAACAGCAAGAGTGGTTATTACTGCCCAAAATGGTGCTTCAAATGAGTTTAGAGCTCTATTAGATTCTGGTTCTCAAGTGAATCTTGTGTCGAACCGACTTTGCCAAAACATATCTGCTTTTCCGACGAAAGCTTTTCTATGCATAGACGGTGTTGGTAACATTCAAAACAGATCCAACTATCGCATTAATGTAGAAATGAAGTCCAGAAATCACAGCTTCTCCACAAACTTGGAAGCATATGTACTTCCAAACATCATTCTACCTCAGCCGACTCAACATATAGATATATCGACATGGGAAATTCCAAGCCACATACATTTAGCAGATCCCAATTTCAACCACCAAGAAATAATAGACATTTTACTCGGGGCGGAGTTTTACCACAACTTTACTCAATCGGGAACAATAAAACTTTCAAACACCCTTTCAACACTTCAGAATACTTCACTTGGCTGGATTGTAGGTGATGCAATCGGACAACATCTCCCAATTCTGCTCTAACATGTGCAGTATTCGATGAAACATCATCATTAGAAGCTATAGAACAGCTCTGGAAACAAGATGAAATCGAACCCAGCGACAAAATTCTTTCGCCATCAGAAAGCCACTGTGAGTCACATTTTACTCAACATGTGCGTACCAACGATCATGGCCGTTTTGTTGTCAATTTGCCATTTCGAGATAATCCAGCAGCACTAGGAGATTCACACGCAATGGCTTATAATAGGTTCATGGCTTTAGAATGAAGATTGGTACAAAATGAAGAAGTTCGAGCTCGATACATTCAATTCATGAGTACGAAAAACTAGGGCACATGCAGAGGATTAATATAGATGCAATATCGAAACAAAACTACTTCATTCCTCATCACTGTGTATTCAAACCTGACAGCACCACAACAAAACTGCGAGTAGTATTGGACGCATCGGCAAAAACACCAACGGGTTATTCATTAAATGTTTTAATGTACACAGAGCCAACTGTTCAAAGTGAATTATTTTCAATCTTACTTCACTTTCGATTGCCAAGATTTGTCTTCACCACCGACATCGAAAAAAAGTATCGACAAATCTTAATTCATCCAAATGATCAGCAATGCCAGCTAATTATTTGGAGGGAAAATCCATCGTTACCCATCAGTTACTATAAACTTAACACGGTTACGTATGGAACACGATCAGCACCGTACCTGGCCACAAGATGCCTACAAAAAATCGCCGATGAATATGCCTTAAATTAGCCGTTTGGAACTCAAATGCTGAAGGATAATTTCTACGTGGACGATGGACTTGGAGGGTCAGCCTTAATATTACGAATGAGATGCAAAAGGAATTCATCACTATTCTAAAACGGCATGGTTTCAATTTAAAAAAATTGTGTGCGAATCATCCACAACTGCTAAAAAACATTCCACTCGGCGATCAGGAGGTGGAGTTAAATTTCAACAGTGATGATACAAGCACGATAAAAATTTTGGGATTATCTTGGCTGCCTAAAACTGACCAGTTTTGCATCAAAGTGAAGGTGAATCATCAACATGCTGACACAAAATGCACGGCAACGTCAAATCTCGCAAAGTTATTTGATCCTCTTGGACTATTAGCACCTGTGGTAGTCAAGGCAAAGATGTTTATTCAGCAGCTATGCAATTCAAGCTAGACTGAGATGAACCATTACCTGAGGACCTTCGTACAACCTGGGCTAAATTCAGAAATGATTTAGACAGTTTAAACAATTTTAAAATTCCTCGACACGTTTTTAAATGGGAACTTCCAACAACAACACAATAACATATATTTCCGTATGCTTCTGAAAAGACTTTTGGTGCTGCTGCTAACATCCCAACAATTCTTAAAGCTAAAAGAGTTATTGTACAATTACTTTGCGCAAAGAGACGGGTTGCTCCATTGAAATAGCAAACTCTACCTCGTCTAGAGTTATGTGCCGCAGTTTTAGCCGCTCAACTTGCTCATAGAATCAAAACCGATCTGCAGATCGAAAAACAACCCTTGTTTTTATGGACTGTTTCCGAAATTGTGTTATCTTGGAGAAATACACAATCCTCCTTATATCATACGTTCGTAGCTAATCGAGTATCCAAAATCCAATCATTAATGTTGCCTAGTCAATGGCGCCATATTAGAACAATGACAATCCAGCCGATATATTGTCCAGAGGTTTCCCAGAACTAAAACTTCCTGCAAGCAACTTGCGGTTTTATGGGCCACTGTTTTTGCATGGACAAGAAGAAATGTGGCCACCTATATTCTCAGGGAAACTCCAACTTCAGAATGACATCGAGAAAAAGAAGATATCCTCGATTTCAGCAGTAACCATCGCAAGCGATGACATCATATACAAAATTGCATACCGCAACTCCTTCAAAACTCTTCAAAAATAACTGGCTATGTCCTTAGATTTATTAATAACGCAAAATTGGAAAAGGAACAACGTTCAACATACAAATCATTAAGTCCAGATGAACTTGGTAATGCATTATTCATGATTGTGAGGACAATTTAAAATTCAGAATTCTCTTCAGAATCTTAAAAAATACAGAAAAATAACGAAATGGACAAGAAAAGTCCTATCGTCAGTCTAGCTCCATTCCTCGACAAAAGAAGAATCCTAAGAGTTGGTGGTCGATTAGAGACTTCATCATAATCATATGCGCAAAACTCCAAATACTGAGTCCTTACAATTATCCACTCATAAAACTCTTATTCGTAATGGTTCACGAAGAAAACAAATATTGCGAACCACAGGCGCTACTTAATATAATCCGACAACGATGTTGGCCCACAAAAGGAAAAATAATGTCAGAGAACGACCACAACTGTGTCAGCAATTCATGAGCAATATTCCACATGCCCAAGTGACACCAGCACGCCCACTCATCAACGCAGGAGTTGACTACTGTGGCGCCCATTTTGGATTCATCATAAGGTTAGAGGCAAAAGATCAACAAAGCCATATATAGCTATATTCTGCTGTTTTGCAACAAAGACCGCTCATCTTGAATTAGTAACCGACTTATCAACTGAAGCGTTCACCGGTGCATTAAAACGTTTCATTAGCCCTCGAGGCCGGTGTCAAAATATATATTCGGATAATGCTACTAATTTCTTAGGAGCTAAAAATCAACTATCAGAATTAACTGAAAGTATCTATTTCGATAAGGGGCAGGAAGCAGTTATTTCCACCACCAACTCAAAAGGTATACATTTCCATTTTATTCCACCAAGAGCACCACACTTTGGAGGACGTTGGGAAGCAGCCGTTAAATCTGCAAAACATCTTTTACTACGCAGCGTAGCTACTGCATCTTTAAGTCATGAAGAAATGGAGACAATCGTGGTAGAAATCGAGGCGATACTCAACTCCCGACCACTGACCCCTATATCAACTGATCCAAATAATCTTGAGGCACTCAGTCCAGGTCACTTTCTTATTGGCAAGGCGCTCATATCACAAATAGATTGCAATGTAGTAACAACAATAAAAGTAGCAAGATTATCTTATTGGAAGCTCGTAACACATCTTAAACAAGAATTCTGGAAACGATGGTCCACCGAGTATATAAATAAATGGCAGCAATGATCTAAATGGAATAAACAGGTTACTAACATTAAAATTGGATGCATGGTAATAATCAAGGAAGACAACATACCTGTCTTGAAATGGCCACTAGCAAGAGTTGCTCAAACTCACCCTGGTGATGATGGTGTTGTCAGAGTTGCTGAAGTAAAAACCGCTAAAGAACTGTTCAAACGTCCAATACATCGACTAGTTCTTCTACCTGTCGAGCAAGATTCTGATGCAGAAAGAAATATTGCTGACGATAATACTACCAACAACCACACTATTGACTCAAGTGATGAACCTAAGACAAAAAAGAAGAAAACGTTAATAAATTATCTTAGTCTAGCATTGCTCACAATACTATTATTATTACCAAAAGTAATTGGAACTCCAGTTGAAAATAGGAAATTTGGAGCAAAATTAGGAATCCATATTGAACAAATTGGTACAGCAGCATTCTCAACAACCGAATGGAATATCTGGGTATACTATGTTTTAGGCACTTACTGGTATGAAACATCAATTTTCATCAATAGCACCAAATCATTAAAACAACTTTGTAAAATGATAAAACTAAATAAATCATGTCTTAGTGTCATTCATCATTTTGAGCACATAGAAGACGAATTACTAATAGAGAGTCGACTGTTACGAAGTAAAACGGGAGCCTCGGATATAGTTGGCATTGTAGCTCACTCATTATTTGGCATATTGGACTCTGAATACGCCAATCAGATTTCCAACACAATAGAACAAGTAAAAGAAAATGATTTATATTTATTACAACTGCTTAAAAATCAAACCTCAATTGTTGACTCAACAATCAATATCATACGACAAAATCAATTGGCAGCTAAAGCAAGATTTGAACATTTAGAACCGAAAATTAATACCTACTCAGAACGAATGCAAGACATCAATAATGTGTTATTCCAAATACACCTTACTCAACTATTCAACTGCGGAGTTCTTGAAGTATCCCTAATCTCATACAATGTTCGAAAAATACAATCTTTACTCGCATAGATACGCAGCATGGGAAAATAAGTCCATTATTACCAACTCCAGAACAATTACAAAACGAAGTTAATGACATAAAACTTCATTCATCAAATTCAGTGGATCCTACTGTAACTGCAGGAGATAGCTTACTACAACTTTTCAAAAATATGAAGGTTCAAGGAAGAATCACGCACCAGCATGCAGTATTCAAAATAACTGTACCATTAGTTGAACGGGACCAGTCACACAGTTGGATACCTGGCACTGTCGATTAGTTTGGTTACAATAATGATAATGCTGCTTAGATGTAAAAAGTGTACAACCAGATGAAAACCACACACAACATCACCTATGGAAAATAATGCAGAAAACATCGAACTTCTATCACATGAATTGGAAACACCGACACCAATGCCAAGGAACTTCATCATAAAGGTCTAGGCACCATAGAAACACCACAACATTGTTGAACATCCGTTCAACGCGGGGAAGAATGTTAAGATTTAATATTTATAAAATGAATATGTGTAGAATTCCCCTAATGAATTATGAAAATTAGTGAATACGTTGAATGTTATGTAGTTAATATTGTCTTTCTTTGTATTGGTCAATTTAACACAAATTTTATTATTAATATATTAAATTACAGTTGTACCTTTTTTGCTAGTATGTTTTGTTATTGGCCAATATAGTATAAATTTTAATTCAATAACATTTAGTTAAGTCAGCATTTTATAAGTATAAATTTTTGTATAAATACCTCAACAAAGAATTTATTTTGTTTTAATCACCCAACAACTGATCTTCAAGTTACAAGTGCTTGAACACCAACCAATTTAGGAAACAAAAAATTAGTACAGACCAAGTGTTTGGTCTGACTTATGCTTATTAGTTTAAATCATTTGAATTTTACTCGACTTTCTTGGAAAGTAATCTTGGTGAGGGAGTTACCCAAACCAACATATGGTCCTTCGACAAGTCTTAGAGTAGACTAAGACTAGATTGAACTGGTGGTAAAAGGTCCACTAGTCACCTGAGGCAGTTGTCTTTAAACAAGCAACTCCAAAATCAAAAATCAGACAAGAGTTCTGCAACACAACGTGTCGTCATCGATCATCCCGTGCTAAAGAAGAAAGCACAATAAAAGGCTCCACAAGAACATAGTTTCAAACGAGAAGGAAGATATTTAATTCCAGACAGAAATCCTCGAGGCAAAAA
Organism: Cordilura impudica; assembly: GCA_963682025.1. Lineage (NCBI taxonomy): Eukaryota > Metazoa > Arthropoda > Insecta > Diptera > Scathophagidae > Cordilura > Cordilura impudica. The sequence continues at coordinate 228,747,143 of OY821517.1, forward strand.
ACTTAAGCACGCAACTCAAAGCGGAAAATTAGGATTGGGTATGTACAGTGTGAAATTTATAATTTGTGCGATTTTTATATATCTCTTTAACCAAACTGTGGTAGAAATGGAAAATATACAAGAAAACACTATGATCATATCTAAACCATTTTTTTTTATTATCTAACCTCAAAATATTATCAAATATTGAATATACCATCCCATTTGTAAAAATTATGAGTCGTATATAAAACGCCAATTTTGACACACACACGGAATTACGTATGGGTCGTAAAACTGAATTTACATATGGAAAATACACATAGTGTAAGCACACCTTTAACGATTCGTTTTATTTTTCTGACATGCGCAATAGCAAAAAATCGTTTTGTCTCACTCGTAACACTTAAATAGGCCAACAAGTGTTCTATTTCCAAAGGTTCCACTTACATCAATTAACGCAGAAGTGAACGAGATAGAAAAACATCATTCAGCGGCAGTATATATATAAAAAAAAGTGAAGTGAAAAGTGTGACAAACCAGAAATTTAATTATTAAAATTGTTAAAAATAAAAATCCTTAAATAAGAACAAGTAAGAAAATTATAGTCGGTCTAGACCGACTATACGATACCCTATACCATGCGTTTAGAGACCCAATCTCATAGACCCAACTAACTGGATATAGAAAATAAGCATAAACCAAATATGAGTGGATGCTATATCTATATGGGGACTAGGCCCAAAAATGGACCGATCTTGACCATGTTTGGTAAAGTCTCTTGTATTTTGCAAAAATATATACAAACAAAATTTGAGAAGAATCAGTGCAATATTTTTGCTTTTTGATAGATTTAAGTGAAGATCGGGAAGCAGCTCTATATGGGGCCTATGACTAAGAGTTGTCCAATAGGGATCATTTTTGGACTACTAATTAATAGATGTAATATGTACATACAAACCCAATTTGACTAAGATTTGTATGATCATTTGGATCTTATGGCAATATATGTTGATTTTATAGGGGTCATTTGTATGGGGGCTAGGTCTGAAGATGGACCGATTCTCACCAATTTCAATAACGTTCATCCCATGGCCGATAAAAGCTTATATACAAAATTTCAGCAAAATTTATTCATATTTGCGACCTGCAGTTTGATTACAAGCTTTACATGGACACACAGACGGACGGACGGACGGACGGACGGATAGACGGACATCGTTAAATCGAATCAGATAGTGATTCTGATTCGATCGGTATAATTAAAGATGGGTGTAGGTCAAATATTTTTGGTTGTTACAAACAGCAGCACAAAGTCATTATACCCAAACCACATAGTGGTATAGGGTATAAAAATAAATAAAGGAATAGAGAGTGACTTTAAAGATTAAAGTAGAAAACAGAAAACAACAAACAAGGGGGTAAAGAAAGGAAATGCCAAACCAACTAAAAGTTTTCATTTACCAAACCAGACAATACAAAACAAACAAAAAAAAAACTACGGAAAACAAATTGGTCTTTAAAAGGTAAAACTTATATAAAATTAATAAAATAAAAACAAAAAATCATAATTAACTAAATTTTCTACCAGAAACAAAAACTATAGTAAGCGGAAAAAACCATCATAAGAAAATCAAAAGTCATCCAACAAGGAAAAAAAAGTAAGGGTTCGCGGTGCTGTGATTTTCAGGGGAAAAAAGGTGAGTTGTGGAATAATTTTATATAAATGTGTATGGAAATTTGAAGAAAAAAAAAATCGAAATAAAAACAAAATATTGTTAAATAAAAGGCTATATAATTTTTAAATAGTTACATTATGAGTGCATGAGGCACAATTTTATGAAAAATATAATATTGTGTATACAGTTGGTACAAAAATATGCACCTAAAATTGCTGTAACAATAAATAAATCTCTTCATGGGATAATTTAATACAAATAAACTTGCTTGAAGGGAATACAAAAATTTCTACAGCACTCCATGTGTATTAATTAATTAATATTTCAATTTATTAATTTTCTTAAAATTAATACAAGAGATGACTAATAAAAGTGGTACAGGTGACACAAAAACACGGTAATAGTTGTGGCATAATATCCAACGATATTTCATCTGAGGTTTGAGAAGTTGTTTGTGGATTTTGTTTTTCACGAAATAATTTAATAAAAATTATTTATGGTCGCAATATTGAAAACCTGTAGCAAGACTAGTTGAAAACTATTGATTATTGGCACTTTGAGGATTTAATCAACTTTTATACCATATAAGGAGGTAGTATTGTATTTTATTTTTTGGATTTAAAATTTACAAAGTTTTTGGTTTAAAATACAACGATGGCTCTACGAAGGAAATGTAAGTTTGACATGCACCAGGTGATTTCATTCTGTAAGAAATTTGATATGGACCCTGATAGGATGTTTACTATTGGTCAGCTTGAGGTGAAACAAGGAAAATTATATAGAAGATGGTTAAGAGCAATTGATTCATACGAAACATATATCATGGAGGATGAAAAAGAGCAAGAGTCAGAGGATTTTAAAGATGATTTGTCACTTCAATATGAGAGCACTAGCGAGAAATATCAAAATACAAAATCAAAGATATTAGATTTGATGAAGACAGTAGAGCAGGGAAACATTAATGCTGAAACAACAGTTGTTCATCACGCGCCTCCAGCGCTAAAGTTACCACCCTGTGACACACAAAATTTTGAAGGGGTTATTCCAAATGGCCGGCGTTTCGGGACATGTTTCAGGCAGTTTTTGGAAATCATCCACAGTTGGCTCCGGCACAAAAGCTGTATCATTTGCGTAGCAAAACCAGGGGGGAGGCCTACTAAATCGTGAAGCGTTTTGATGTGGTAGATGAGAATTTTGATTTAGCCTGGGAAGCATTAAAAAATCGGTACGAAAATACTCGGATCCTTGTTCATCAACAGATGAAACAGCTTTTTGGGATACAATCCGCCCAAAATGAAACTCCAAAGTCTATTAGAACAATTCAAAACGCTATCAACGATAGCTTATCAATTTTGAAATCGTTTAAACTTGATGTTGCGAATTGGGACCCTATATTAGTACATTTATGTTCTTCAAAGCTTCCTGAAGAGACTTTACGTTCTTGGGAAAATTCGCTGATAAGCCCCAAGGACTTGCCCACATGGCTACAAATGAGCGACTTTCTCATTAAGAGAATTGAAATGTTAGAAACTGTGTCTGACTTACGAAAGTCATCTGGTAAAGAGCTTCAGTCAAAAAGTCTTACTTTTCATTCCACTTATGAATCAGACAAATTAAGTTGCAAAAAATGTAAGCAGAACCATCCGCTTAGAGCCTGCAAACATTTCAAGTCGCTGTCGGTAAGCGACAGAATTAAATACGTATATGCAAATAAATATTGCGCAAATTGTCTGTCGCCCACTCATTATAAAACAAAATGCCAGAGCACTTACCTTTGTACTAGGTGCAACCAAAGGCATCACACGATGTTGCATCTTGAAGAAGAGAAAAAAGAAGAAACTCACCCCCAAGGCCACATTTTCAACAACAGCAACGAAATGAGAAAAGAAAACCCACTGCAAGTGTCGATCAGGTAGATTCGGTTCAAGCTCATTTTTCTCAGTAAGAAGGAACTACTATTTTGCCGAGCTCTTGTTCATTTGGAACATTTAGGAGAAACTTTTACCATTCGGGCTCTACTCGATGCGGGGTCGGAAGAGAGTTCCATCTCCAAACGCATACAGCAAAGGCTTTCCATACCGTTAGAAGCCCATAGCTCTCAAATTTCAGGACTTGGTGGAACCATAGTTGGATGTTCAAAGGGCAAGTGTTATATAACATTAAAAGCGAGAGAGTCAGAATTTCGGATTAGAATAAAAGCCATAGTGGTAGCAAAGCTTTCGCATTTTTTGCCCTCACGGCCTATTAAGATTAAATATCAAGGGGATCTCAAAAATTTAAATTTAGCTCATCCATTTTTCTTCAAACCAGCCGCAATTGAGATGATAATTGGCAGCGATTACCTGCCTTTCATCAATTTAGTGGGTGTAAAGATGAACATCGGAAATGGCATTGAAGCAAGAGAATCCCACTTTGGATGGTATTTGTTAGGACCTGAACCACCTACCCAGGTTAATTCTTTTCATACTTTTGTTTCGCCGTCCAGCGATCAGGTTCTACATGAACAACTGAAAAAGTTTTGGGAAATTGAAGAGGCTGAAAAACGTGATTTTGAAAGTGAGAGCGACATTTTTTGCGAAAACTTTTACACGCGTACCACAAGTCGACAATCTGATGGACGTTATGTGGTCCGGCTCCCCTTTAAAGAGCAGTTTCCGCACGAAATTTTTTTGGGTCCTTCCAGGAACATGGCGCTTGCACAGTATCATAGAATGGATAAAATGCTCGATAAAACACCTGATTTAAAAGCTCAATATGCTGAAGTTCTGCAAGAGTATTTGGATTTACATCACATGGACAAAGTTATCTATTACGAACCCAAGGCCGAAAAATGTGTTTCATTCTTTCTTCCTCATCACGCGGTCATCAAACCTGACAGTAAAACTACCAAAGTACGAGTAGTATTTAATGCTTCAAAAAAGACTGTAAGTGGTTTTTCATTGAATGATGTAATTTACCAAGGCCCGACTCTGCAAATAGACTTAATGCAGCTCGTGTTACGGTGGAGAAACTATAAGTACGTTTTCACGGGTGATATACAAAAACTGTACAGACAAATTTTGGTGCATGAAGCAGATCAGCGAATTGTATTTCGCAATGAAGCTGACGGTTACGTGAATTCATTTCAACTTAAAACTGTGACATTTGGAGTGAATTGTGCCCCCTTTTTGGCGATTAGGACTCTCCTTGAGCTAAGTAAGGATTGCAGAAGTCAATATCCTAAAGCATCTACGATTCTAAAAAACGAAGTCTACATGGATGATATCTGGTCAGGTGGACACACTCTTTACGAAACCAAGTTCAAACAGAGTGAACTTATTCAGGCCTTAAAATCTGCTGGATTTCCGCTTAAAAAGATGACAGCAAATGACAAGTTTCTACTTGAAAACTTGCCCCGGGAGGATCTTCTTGATGAAGATTTTTTGAAGTTTGACAGTTCCAGCACAACAGAAACTTTCGGGATCCGATGGAATGCATGGTCAGATTCATTTTACTATGTTGTTGAACCAATCGAAATTGCTCCATCGACTACAAAAAGAAGCATTTTGTCAATCATAGCACGGTTGTTTTACCCTCTAGGTTGGCTAGGTCCAGTCGTAATAGTCGCAAAAACTTTGATGCAAGAATTATGGGCAGAAAAGTCCGATTGGGATGAAGGGGTATCACCACTCATACTTATAAAATGGAATTCATTTATAAAGAATTTGCCATTTATATCAAAGAAAAAATTCCTATATGGGTAGATTTCTCACCACGGTATCGGGTTCAGATACATGGCTTTTGCGATGCCTCAGAGAAGGCATATTGTGGCTCGATATACATCAGAACATAAAACGCTTTAGGTCAAATTAATAGTCATTTGCACGCTGCAAAGACTAAAGTCGCTCCGATTAAGCGGACTACAATTCCAAAGCTCGAACTATGCGGGCTTTATTGATTGCTAAACTTATACGAAACTTATTTACGAATTGCCAGTTCACCTATGATTTATTTTTGTGGACAGATTCGTCCATAGTGCTGGGTTGGTTACAGAAACCTCCAAATACGTTGAAAACCTTTGTCGCAAATCGGGTAACAGAAACCATAAGCATCGTCAGTACTAACCATTGGAAACATGTTAAAACTGAAGAAAATCCTGCAGATATGGGCACACGTGGCTGCTCCCCGCAGGAACTGGCAGATAAAAAACTATGGTGGCATGGGCCTCCCTGGCTAAAACTTCCAACAACACTTTGGCCTATACCACGGACTTTTGATCCGAGAGTTAGAGACAAAGAAGTCTACTAACTTCCACCTAGAAGTCGACTGTACAGATGTTCTACAAGAATTTTCCTCGTTTGAACGGGCGCTACGAGTTCTCTGCTATCGACTTCGATTTATCAACCGTTTGCTTAAAATACCATTTTCAACCGAGAAGTTTATCACGGCTCAAGAGATCAGCTCTATGAAAACTCGACTCATCTCTATGGCTCAGAAAATGTATTATTATCAGGATTACAACCGCCTCAAAGAAAAGAAGCCGCTAAGCCGAAAGAGCAGGCTGCTTACCTTGACTCCCTTCATTGACAAATATGATCTTCTACGAGTTGGTGGCACGCTTGATAATGCTGGTTTGAGCTACGAAGAACGTCATCCGATTATCATCCCAGAAGGATCTCAACTCGACAAGCTTTTGGTGAATTTTACGCATCGAATTCTACTCCACTCGGAACATCATGTAATGTTGCGTGCGATTCGTCAAGGTTTCTATATTCCAAGATTGAAAAATTTAGTTCGAAAATGTATCCGGGGATGCAAAGCGTGTACGATTTACAAGCTTAAATTTCAACACCAAATTATGGCCGCACTCCCCCCAGAACGAGTAAATTTCTCCCTACCCTTCACTTACACTGGAGTCGACTTCGCTGGTCCCTTCAGCAAAAAATCTTCAACCTTAAGAAACGCAAAAATACTTAAAGGTTACGCAGCTGTGTTCGTCTGTTTCTCTACTAGAGTCTTCCATCTGGAAACCTGTTCCGACCTTTCAACCGATGCCTTTCTAGCCTGTTTTGACAGATTTACGGGGCGAAGAGGCCTCCCCAAGACCATATTTTCCGACAATGGTCGAAACTTTCTCGGCACTAGCTATGCACTGCTCAAAAGCCACAATGCTTTTCTCAAGTCAGCAGAAAAATCGCTGACCGAAAAGTACACTACTTTAGGTTTTACCTAGTCCTTCATACCGCCATATGCGCCCCACATGGGTGGCCTCTGGGAGGCTGCCGTGAAGAGTATGAAGTCTCATTTGAAAAAGGTAACTTGTAATGTGTCTTTTACGTTCGAAGAATTCACAACCCTTCTCGTTCGAATCGAAGCAGTGCTAAATTCAAGACCACTTTCGCCAATAACTGAGAACCCGAATGAAATCTTACCTCTGACTCCCGGTCACCTACTCCGAGGAGCTCCGATTACAGCAACACCAGAAGCTCCAGCAGACCCTCCGCTAGAGGAAGTCCCCTTTCTAAAACGTTGGGACCGATTAAAGGCATTGCAACATATATTTGCGAGACGATGGAAAGCCAAATATGTTACCGAACTTCAGCGCCGTTTTAAATGGAAAAGGGAACGAGATAATTTAAAGCCCAATGATATTGTCATAGTTAAAGATGGCTTGTCACCACCTACCGAATAGCTCCTTGGTCGTGTCACGAACGTCACTTATGGAAAAGACAATAAAGTTCGAGTCGCTGAAGTATCCACCAAAAATGGTACAATAGTGCGTCCAGTAGTAAAGCTTTGCATACTTCCCACAAACGTACCTGCAAAAAACTAAGAATCTACCAAACTCAATACATAAACCAACCAACAAATTTCCACAAAACTAAAAAAAATAAATAAATAATATAAACAGAGATCGCTTTCGCACAAATTATGTTTTTAACACTGTATGTATTTCTTTCTATTTTTTTTTTTATGTTGCATATAGATGGAGAAAAGACCCAGATGTCATCTTTGCGGCAAAAACCACCCACTTAAATATTGTGAGCAGTTCAGAGGCTGGAGTGTTGAACTACGTCGCTTATCAATAACAAATAAAGGGAATTGTCTAAATTGTTTGGCCCACAGTCACAATCGGTATTGGTGCACCTCAAGAAACCGATGCACATTCTCATATGGCGACAACGTATTTTGCAACGCAAGACACCATTCTATGTTGCATCGCGAAGTCCGAGACCTTTTGTCCTCAAGTTTTGAAGACCTCGGCCCTCCCTGTTCAGAAGAGGAAGAAAGCGAGGAATCCAGTCCTCGGGTCGAGGACGAAAATATCATGCTAGATGCTGAAAGTCATCCACCTGATGCACTCAACCAAATCACTACCGGTGACACATGTACCGCAACAAGAGGAGATGAAAGCCTCCCCTGAAGCACTCACCTTGAACGTGTTCCAGATTAAACAAGCCACTCAATCAACGCCTAAACAAATAGTTCTGGTTGATCAGTCCACCCAAACCCCAAATCTACAAATGGTTTTGGTTGACCAATCGACTCAAACGTCGAGTTATGACCGAGTGTCTCGGCATTCCTCTACCACACCACTTCCTCCAAGGGACGAATTTGCTAACTTGGCAATCAATGAGCCCTCCTGGCCAACAATACCACCTCTCGTGCGTATAAACCTCAATTATATGGGCCAAAAGATGTATACCAATTTCATTACTGACCTAAAAGAGCCAAGGTCTTATCTTCTTCGAGAAGTGGCTCGATGGCTCCCTGACTTTAAATCGGTGAAAAATAAGTCTGGCGAAGTGTGCGGCCGATTCGTTCTTGAGCCCTGTTTCCCGCACCAACAAAACGAAGAAATAGCCTCTACCTGCCGCTTCAAGAGCGTCTTGACTACAAGGCTCCAGCTGCGATTCCAGACCAAAAATTACTAAACCATTTCAAGAAGTTTGACCCACTTGGCCATCCATTTTTTAATACTTGGCGTGAAATCGATGGAGTACTGGGAAAGGAAGTTGCGATGAAAGTTCTCGCAAATACTATTGAGCAAGCAACGGCTAACCTACCCCAAGCTCAGGCATCAAAATTTGGATACATAATTTCCGGCATCTGGAAGGGCTGTCTATGCCACCCTTCGGGGGGAATATATTGAACCCAGTTCAACCGGTATTCTAATTATTTTTAATTTTTTTATTTTTACTGAATTTTTTTCATTCTTCTTAATTTCATTTATTTTTTTTGTTAATTTTGTTATTTTTTTGGTTCATCCTAAATTGAATTTCTGAACTTCGCTCAGTGTAGCTTTTTTATATTATCTATCGTTAAGTTTATATATATATATATTTCTCTTTTTTTCATTTGAGTCACTTTTCTTTTGTGTGCAATTGCACTTTATAACCCTCATGGTTTTAGTTTTAAAGTTAGTTAAGAAAAAGTTGTAACTCGTAAAAGAACGCAGCAAGAAGCTGAAAAATACACGATTTAAAAAACTTGTTTAAATCATTTGAATTTTACTCGACTTTCTTGGAAAGTAATCTTGGTGAGGGAGTTACCCAAACCAACAGTAAAAAATAATCGTTGGCCACGTGCGGCAAAAACGAACACCCCACTAACTCCATATAATAATATAACAGTCTCTTTGGAATTAAGAGACAAATGTTTGTTTAACGCAGACCGTATTATAATACCAACAATTTTGAGAAATGGTTTTCTATCATCATTGCATGAGACACATATTGGAGTCGTCCGTATGAAATTGTTGTATTTTATTGTATTGTAAATGTATTGAAAAACATGTATCTAATTGCCCAACATGTCAAAAAATTAAAAATAAAACTAAGATGGCACAAATTTTACATGGGTCCCAACTTCATATCCTTTTGAACGGATTCACGTAGATGTATTTCAATTTGAAAGTATTGATTTTTTAATAGTAGTTGACGATTTTTCTAAGTGGATAGTTTTATCAAGGACCACTACAATTTTAGTAATTGAAAAATTAAAAAAATTATTTTCAAGCTTTGGATTTTGTTTTACTCTGGTAAGTGACAATGGGCATTAGTTTCGTAGCGAAGAGTTTTGTCTTTTCGTAAAATCGAATAGAATAAAACAGTTGTTTAGTCCAGCCTACCATCCCCAAGTAATGGTTCGGCAGAGAGAGGAGTTCAAACCGTTAAACGGAGCTTAAAGACATATTTTTGTCAAATATATCTGATATAATTCTGGGTGAATCCAAAATTAATCTTGTGGATAAGGTAAAAAATCTTGGAGTCACATTTAATAAATATTTACACTGGAATGACCACGTTATTATTACAACCGGAAAAATATATGGTATATTAAGAAACTTATGGTGCACTTAGTGGTTCGTACCACTTCAAGTCAGAATGCTTCTGGCTATAACATACTTAATACCAACTTGACTCTATGATTGTGAGTTGTTCTCAAGCTGTGATGCAACCAGAATGCGTAAACTAAACGTATCTTTTAATAACATAGCGCGATATATATTTGGCATACCACGACTTGGTAGCGTATCTCTCTACGCTAAACAAATTTATGGTGTCACTTTTGAAAACCTTTTGAAGTGTAAATCACTAATATACCTGCATAAAATTATTTACTCAGGCCAACCTAAATACCTTTACGAAAAACTAAACTTTTTTAGGTCTGAGAGAGGACGACATATTATTCAAATACAACATAAGGCTCAACTTTCGGAGTTACACTTCCATATTAATGCCATACGTATATGGAATCGACTACCCCCTCACTTGCAAATTATCAGCAACGCAACTAAATTCAAAAATAAAATATATGAATGTTATAACAAATTTTTTTTTCTTTTAATATTTTATTATTATTATTTTATTATTTATATTTATGTTTCTTTTTTCTTTGTTTTGTTAGCATTAGGTAGTATTTTATTATTTTATTTTTTTCTTGTACATTGCAAAATATAACTATAATTAGTATTCAGTACTTCTATATAAGATTAATTCTTTGTACTGAATTATAATTTATGAAATTCATTAAATAAATAAATGAGGAAAACAAGTTGTTCATCCAAAATGTTCTACTAAACTTCCTCTTTAAGTTTCGCAACACACCATCAACTGTAGCAGGTATCTTCCCTAGTGAAATAGTATTCTCATATAAACCAATAACCTTATTGTCATATTGTAAATTAAAAAAAGACTCAAATATAAAAGAAATCACCACAAACTACAAAAATAATAAAATTAAGGAAGTAGTGAATTTTAAACAAAGTTAAAAATTAAAAAATTTTAATCTCGAAGTTGGTGAAAATATTTTATATTTGAATCCAAATAAAAATTGTGATGCAAAATGGATTAAAGGGACTATATGTAAGAAACTAAATAAAATATTGTGTTTAGTTAAAGTGAACAAGCGACGCACTGTGGCTCAAATTTTGATTTCATTGGCCAAAAGTCAAATTTTTTTTTGTCATCGATTTTTAAAATTTTTACTCCTTTTTGTAGCTTATATATCCAGATTAAGGTAGCCAAAAAATTAGGTTAAACTATTGATAATTGTGGGCGTGGCATGCTGTCAAACTCAACTGTTTTTTTTAATTCAGCAAAAGGTGTTTTTTTTTTGTTTTTTATCAAAAATAAATGGTTACTACTCGCAAGCTATCATCGATATTGGCCTGCGGTCTTTTTTATAATGTTAGTAGGATTATAGTCTTTAGTTTTTGTTAGTAGTCACAGTTCTAACGTTTGATATTAGGGGCGTTATGAAATATTTATGAAACCACTATATTTTTCTCAAATTTAAACTTTAGTGGAATAGAACTTCTAAAGGAAGTAAGGGAACAAGAAACGTATACCACCCGGAGAAAGGCGAATGTATCCTGTTTAACCCTATATATACTTTTGCACCCCCCACGAGCCCCCGGTAGAACACTTTTTTCATTTTAATCAAATTACTCTAAAAAAATTACTCTAAAAAAAATTTTGTTTTTTTACTTTAGACTACGTAAAAGTAAAATAATTAAATAAAATACCTGCGAAAGGGTTTATTGGCTTTGTTTTGATCAGCAAAAAAATAAGTCATAAAATGATCACAATAGGTTCTACAGTAAACAAATGATCTCTTTCTTAATTTACCTGTTGTCAAATTTAAGGGTCAACCAAAGTCATAAACAATTTTATAAGTTTGTCAATAATCGCGGCACTAAACCACTAAAGATAAAAAACCACCCCATATTGGCGAGAAACTAATTAGTTTTACCTGATATTGAAGTCTGGATAACAAGTGCAGTTTTGTTCAATTTAAGTACTACCTGCTATGAAATTAAAGATCAATGTGTGAATAACATGTACCTAAAAATGTATAAAATGACGGATTCTATAAGGGATTACTCAATAATAAGTTAATACTTCAAGTGTACGGACGTATATTCGCAAGTGATAAAAAGTGATAAAAAAGTGATAACAGACGCAAATAAAAATATTGAGAAAAATATGGAGAACTTTAGTTATAAAGAACTGGCCGAAGAGTATTTTCGAAACAAAAACCAGGAAGATGTTCTTAGTTACGTTAAAATAAAATTAAACTTAAATTCGTCTAGTACCGAAATACAAGAGCAATTATCTAATTTCGTCAAAGTACTAAAAAAACGATTGAAAGAAGTTAACTACTGTAAACAAAAGTTTTATAATAAAAGTGCAAACTGGTTAGAAGGCCAACTTAATGTTGGTGGAGAAACAGCAAAGCTAGATAAGGCTGGAAGACCACGCAAATCATTGGACAACTGCAGCGATAGATCTAAGAGGCGGAAACTTAAAAATTTTAACGAGGAAATTGGTTCTACAAATATAAAAGAATCTTTTCTACATCAATTACGAGCACAAAACCAATTAACAAAAGTGGATATCATTGAAAAAACTTGTAATGCTAGTCCAGTGAGAACAAAGCGAATTCTTAAAAGTATACCAACTCCGAGCGATGCAAAACAGTTCACAAATGAGGAGGCATTAGCATTATTTCTGGATTTGAAATTAACAAAACACCAATATATTCAGCTCAGATTGCGTGCGATTGAAAAAGGCTCAAATATGTATCCAGCATATCATCACATAACAGCTGCTAAAATAGACTGTTTGCCATCAAAGGACACTATTACAATCACACCAATTTCGGCAGAAGTACAACTACAATCTTTACTTGATCACACAGCCAAACGCTTGCTACAATCAATAACAGGAACTGAGTTAAAGAAATATGGAAACACAAAGTTAATTCTATTTTGTAAATGGGGATGTGATGGTTCTTCGGGACAAAAACAATACAAACAAGTTGTATGTGAAAATATTTCGGACTCAGATATCTTCATGGTATCATTTGTACCATTGCGATTGAAAAAGATTTAGGAAGATTCGGAGCCTTCGAGTAGTACAACGCAAACAATGGATATTTGGAAAAATGAGACACCATCTTCTACGAAATACTGCAGGCCGATCAAATTTGAATTCAAAAAAGAAAGTCATGATGCCATTAACAAAGAAGTTAGTGATATCAAGGCCCAAATAGCAACACTACAGCCATTACAATTACAGTTAGATGGGCAGCAAATTGAAGTAAGCTACCAATTAGTGCTGACAATGATAGATGGAAAAGTAGGTCAGGCTTTGACTAACACGAAGGCTGCATCCAGCTGCATTATATGCCAAGCAACATCAAGCCAATTAAACCAAGTCCCGACAAAATCATTCGATAATACCGATGCCTTCGAATTTGGATTATCACCACTACATGCAAGAATACGACTTATGGAACACATACTAAAAATCAGTTATGATTTGGATTTCGGGCCTTCAGGATCAATAAGAAACAACGAAACCAACAAAGAGTTAAGAAGTTCAAAAAAGAAACATGTTCAAGATGAATATCGCAAATTTGGATTGATTATAGATCAGCCAAAACAAGGGTCAGGCAATACAAATGATGGCAATACCGCAAGAAGATTCTTTTCAGATCCAGAAACAGCATCTGAAATAACAGGAGTGGATTTAAACCTTATTTTCAGATTTAAAATAATCCTAGAAGTACTTGCGTGCAATGAAGAAATTGACTCTAGAAAATTTGGAGATTATGCTAAGGAAACTGCAAAAATATATACAACCAACTACCCATGGAGAAATATGTCTGCAACAGTCCACAAAATCCTTTATCATGGAGAAGATGTCATTAAATATCATTTGGTGCCACTTGGAGATCTATCAGAGGAGGCTCAGGAAAAAAGGAACAAGGATTACAGATTTTATAGACAGCACAATACTAGAAAAATGTCACGAAATTCCACAAATGAAGATCTATTTAATATATTATTGGCAACGTCAGATCCGTTCATCTCCAGTATTCGAAATCAATGGAAAGTGGAACATCGGGATTTAGATGAAGAAGCCAAAAAACTACTAAAGAACAGAAATAGCACAGAACAAAATATGGAATATTTGCAATCAATATTTGAGTCTAATGAATAATAATTATAATTGCCTTTCATTGTTATTTAAGTACGAAAAACATAGTATTAGTAAAAAATAATAATAAACAGAACCTACCATTGTTACAAATGCTATTTAAATCTATTGCAGTTTTTATTCTTAAAAGGTTTCCCACATATGAATGCAATGTTTTAATAGATAAGAAAGATTCAAAAAATAAGAACCCATATTTTCATATCAAAATTAAAAAAAAAATTAGAATCATTGCGCTAATGTTTAGCAGATTTATTTAGCTAGTGTAACAAATTAGGCAGCAAACACTAATAAATTTTTCTGTAGTAATAATAATATTCCTTGAGTGTAAGCAAATTGCAAATTTGATAGCAAACATTTTTAATTTTTTAGTAATACTAGTTAAATTTCTAGTGAATTTTACTATTTTGTTGCGTGTAAAAATTTTTTTGAGTGTAAAAATTTTTTTGAGTGTAAGCATTAAAAAAATTTCATTATTACAAAAAATGTTTATAATAATTATTTAACTCCAAATATGACACTTTCTAATAAATAAAAATAAATAAAAAAAAACATATATCACGCTAAAAGTTAAAAAAAATCAAAAGTTAAACTTTGACCTAGAATTCCTTAAAAAGTACTCAATCAATTTAAATGAAATTCACACTGAGTCAAGATCAACTATCTATCTATCTATTAAAAAAAACAGTACTAAAATATTTTGATCGGTTCAAAAGTTACAGAATTTTGGCCAATGAAAAATGATTTTCAGCCACTGTGCGACGTAGAGTTGCACATACTTAGAAATCAAATAAAAATATTCGTTAATGATGTAATATTATAAGAAGTTTCAGAAAAAATTCAAATGGGTCACGAATGTAGTGACGAAGAAAAATTTTTTGATGCTAAAAGGTTACTGTGGATGATAATATTACCACAGCAAGGGAGATTTGCCTTTAATGGAAAGATTAAGAAAAATCAAAGATAATAAAAATAATAAATTATAATTTTATATTTATTTTTATCTCATTTTAATCTTGTTTCAAATTAAATTTATTTCTAAAGTATAAATTGTAATTTTATCTTTATTTATATCTATATTTATATTTATATTTTAATCTGTGAAATTAAATTTTTTGAAAAATACCTTACGTAAGATATAAGCTTCAAACTTTAAAAAAGGGAAGAAATGTAATGTTACCACCCATATTATAAATTATACGAGTATAAAGTTGTATCACCCATTATAAGTACAATTATGTTAGGTACCTTAAATACATATCTTGTAAAACCAGTATTTAATTCATAGCGGTATAATGCATTTATATACATAAGCATAACGTCAGTGTTTATTGCTTATTCATATTTTAAATGTAAGTTAGTTCAATAAAAAAATTTGAAGAATGCATAACACATAACCTTCAAAATTCAGGACGATTCGAGTTCATCCTCTACTAAGAGCACAGATACGGTTAAAAAAGCCGAAATAAAATCCGCAGATACGAACCGAGAGATCAGCGAAATAAATGCATTCAGTGCTAGGGTCCAAGCTCCACATCTACACGGCTATACCACTAACAACATCGAATCTTAGTTTACCCGCATGGATGCATATTTCCACAAACAGGATTTCGGAAAAATAAACGCCGAACAACGTGATACGACCAAATTTAACCTAAAAATTATGCACTTGGATGAACGTTTATATGAACAAGCTTACGAAGCAATACAAAATCTACCAGATGAAAACAAATATGAAACGGTACGTCAAACCGTGCTCGCCAAATTTTCATCTTCATCAATGGCCCGATAAGAACAACTTATTTCTGGCATACACCTGGGCGACGGCAAACCAAGCCACTTGTTGTCGCAACTATAACGTACGGCGTTACAAGTGATCAAAAATTAATTAAAGATGTTTGGCTTCAACGACTGCCAGAATCTAATCTAAAACACGACGGTCGTTGGCGTTCTCGCTCAGCAACTCCAAAACGACAAAGCGTGGACGATAATGAAAATAATGTTTGCTGGTATCAGAAGCACTACTCCGATAAAGCAACGAAGTGCGTATCACCCTGCTCCTTCAAATCAAAAAACTAGCAGCAGCGGCGAACGCGCGATCTGTCGCCGCCCTGCAAATCCAACAATTTGGAAGCAAAATCCGCAACAAGTAAACGAGTTTTCATTGTTGACAAAAACTCACAACGTCTGTAATATCAGATATATGTTTAATAAGGATGAAACTTCAGTATTTAAAAATATTAAAAATTTTTCCTTTTGCTTATAAAATCAAATAACAGAAATTTTATTTATGAAATGTTCCTGTCGTTCTTTTTTTTTTTTATAAATACGTATCGAATTCAATTATTTGTATTTCAATTAATTAATAACATTGATATTTATTGTTATAATGGTTTATGGTTTTGGTTTTGTTACCTTTCGTACAACTAAACATTCATTCCCTTTTTTCTAGAAAAAATTTCCCTCTACTAATCATCAACACATTAAAGGCCATCACTGCTACTATTTATACCCTTTCGTGGTTAGACTAGTTTTCTTATTCTTTTGACATGACATTGAGGTCAATATTTCTATAAGTATGTTAGTTGCACTTGTAATGCAAGAGGAGTGAGAGAGAAAAAGAGATAGAGCTATAGATATCATTTCTAACCGATTCAAGAAAGCTTTTTGGTTTGAAACTTGAAAGGTAGAGAAAAAGAAGATAAAAACCAAGCGAGTTTGGATGGCTAGTTTCTTTTTCAATTTTGGTCTCGAGGAAGAAAAGACGTTTTTCATAAGATAAAAAGCAAAAAAGTATTAAGTGGTGTAAAACGAAAAGGTAGTATTGCACTTTCCTGTCTTCGAAAAATGCACTCAAGGACTTAAATAAAACTTGTGCAGACAGCAACCATAGGTTACAAAAACATCAAAGAAAGAAAGGTGTATATATATTAAAGAAATCCAAGTACAACAAGCCAAGCGGAAATAGGTCAATGGAAAGTACCAGACTATATATGCCTACAATTTCCAAAAGGACTGGACGATACTACAGTGGTATAACGAAGTCTCGCATGAACTCCAGTTGTTCTACACTCCCCAAGACACATGAAAGGTTTGCGACCAGATGCCCCAAGCAGGAATCCACATGTTCATCTGTGAGGTATTTTTCTTTGTTAAAAGCTAAGGTATAAAAATAGACTTCCATTGTATTCTATATATATAGTCATTAACTATCAAGAAATCGAACAAATTGTTAAATTTTTATATAGTTCCAATTCGTAGCATAGAATTGTCTAAATTTTATATACGTTTGTAGTAACGTTAACATAAATACGAATACATATGTATATGTGCTAGATTATTCTAACAATTTACCGCTATATATATGTGTATACATATTTATCTACCGATCACATTTTTTTTGCACGCTTGTTTAAATAACGGTAATCATAAAAAAAAGAGGCAACCAACAAAAAAATATATATATTATTAAATGTCATATTGTTCATATATGATCAAATTTTAAATAAGTTGAATTCTGAAATGTGTCCTATTATAAGAATTTTTAATAATTTTTAACAGTACAAAAAAAAAATAATAATAATTTTTATATTGTAAACTATTGATTAACACTTAGCTATAAGATTTACTTTAATTATTTTTGATAATTATTATAACAGTTTCTAAATAGTTTAGGTAAAACAACATAATGAGAAATATTTTCTTTACACCCCATGGTTAGCAAAGACTACCACCAACAACTAAGCAGAAGGCCTTCGTGCAGCGTTGGAGTCAATAATATGTTTAAGTGTCTATCATTTAATTGTCTTACTTAAGCATCTAAGCTATTTTATTTGTGCATTTTCAAATATCTTTAAACAATATTTATTGCCATTAATATGGAATTTTATTTGATGGTATAATTAAAGCAAGAATATTATGATGACAATCAGTTAATAATAGTTAATAATTTTTTTTTAACCCTACATAGCCGATAATTGAAATCAATTTTTTGTTGAGATAAAAATGTATTTTTATATGTAAAATTTTCTTAATTGTAAATAAAATCATGTATTTGAATTTAATAATGAATTAGTTAGTATTGATTCGATGTATAGCTTCAAGAAGGTCAGAGGTAAAGTAAAGTGTAATTGGGGGTGTTCTTTAAATCGTCATGGCCAATAGAAAACCATAGGATGGGAGGGCAAAGAGGCCATTAGCTGTAACATCGTAGCTAAGACTAAGGTTGTGTAAATTAAACGCAAATTGGTTCCATATATATTTTTTTAACTTCCTTTATTTTGGTTGTTATAATTTTTTTGTTATTAATAGGGCATCCTAAAGCGCACGTGATATATTTTTTTTTTTGTAAGGCTTATGATCAGTCAGAGGAACATGATCCCTGCCCCTTACTACCGAACTATCTAGCTTGCCGAGCACGTGCGAACCGTTCCCTCGACATCGTTCGACCAAACCTATAGGTAATTTAAGGTTAACTTAATTTCAAACAAAAACGTAAATCCTGTCTAACTCGACCTAAGTAGACGACATTACAAAAATGGCGCCCAACGTGGGGCCCAAAAATGTCAGGACTCTAATTTTAGAATTTGTGATGATAATTGGGACCGCAATTTTACCAATTTTAATTATCAAGAATATATAGATAAAAGGATTCCTTTTGAAGTATTATTTCACAATAGTGTTTGTCTGTAGTTTGGTTTTGACCAAGAATGTAATAACTTTTATACATAGTAGGAAAAATTGTATTAGATGAGTAGTTAATCTTTTGCTATCGACTATGACTTATAAGTCTATTCATTCCTTTTTGTTTCGTGAGATAATTTAAAAATTTTCCAAGGATATAGTTCAATAAGTAGAGTCATATATTGATATTTTCGAAGAAGAATTTAGGAATTACGATTATGAAGCATTTTTTATTTTGCTCTAAACGTCCATTTTCAGATTTGTTAAGTTATCAATATTTGCTCAGTGCAGTGAACATAACTGAAAACCCAATTTTAATTTACACAGACCGTGCAGTGTATTTCATATCAAAGTCATACACAACCTTTACTGAAGACCAAAAAGAAGTTTTACTAAATTCATAATTGAAATAATTTTTACAATATGTCGATTACTCATAGTAATGAAAATATACCATCGATTGAGGAAAAACGGAGTATACTACAATGTCCTTTTTGCAGAAAAGATTATGAAGTAGATGACATTATTGTTTCGGCTCCATGCAAACATGTATTCCATAAGGAATGTATCGTAAATGTTGTTAAGGAAACTCAAGGTTGCCCAATTTGTGGTAAAGCTTGTAGACAAAATAGATTAAAATCACATAACATTTTAGAGGAAACGGAAAGTGCTTCTGCTATTCTTCCAACTCCTTCCAATATTAACGCCCCTAATAGTGGTGCTATCCCAAAAGCTTTAAATCCAAAGCAAAACCCACCTAGACGGAATTTACTTGATTGGACTATGTCTCAAACACCCGGATTTAACATAAATAAGCAGAAAGAAAAGGAAGCTAGATCCCTAGAGGATTTATTAAATATTTCAGACCAAAATTTGAATTCACAGAATTTTGATAAATGAAGAGGTAAGAAACCAATTAGCATCTATGAATTTGAACCAAAATTATAACACTAGAAATAGTTTAGGAAATCGTCATAGTGTTGGAAATCGTAGTTTTGATAACCATCCAAATAGATTTTCTTTAAATAGACCAAATTTTAGACCTTATAGAAATAATAATAATCAACAATATAATTTAAATTTGACTCCCGATAAAATTTCTGCAATCATATCTGGTTGGCATTTAAAGTTTAGTGGTGATAAAGAAGGAGGTTTATCAGTAGATAATTTTATTTATCGAGTACAAGCTCTTACCGTTCAGAGTTTACGAGGAGATTTTGACACCTTATGTCTTCACATTAATTTATTATTTACTGGCAAAGCTATCGATTGGTTTTGGCGTTTACATGGTACCGTCACCTGAATTACTTGGGAAACACTGTGTACTGAATTAAGAAACCAATTTAGAGATACTAGGATAGATTTTGACTTAAAAGAAAAGATAAGAAGTGGAAAACAAAGAATAGGAGAAAAATTTGATACCTTTTATGATGCAGTTTTAGTTGAAATTTTAAAACGTAATTTACGGCCAGATGTTCGTAAAGAGATTTTACGCTTTAAAATTAATAAAATTTCTGAATTAAGAGACTTTGTTAGAAAACATGAAATATTAGAAGTGGAATTAAATAAGTATAGATCAAACAGAAATTGTATACCTCGAAAAATGGTTTCAGAAATAGAGACCGAAAGTGTAAAAGAAGAAGATACATTAAATATTGAAGAGATTAATGATTTGGTTTGTCAGAATTGTTCTGAAACCGGCCATAGATTTGAAGATTGTTTAGGCGATAGAAAAATTTTCTGTTACGGATGTGGTAGTCCAAATGTTTTTAAACCCAATTGTACGAAATGTAACAAGTTTCCAAAAAACTACCAAAACTATGCGAAACTGAAAAAGTTTCAATCCAAATCCACTCAAATTTAAGGTCTTCTGAATGTCAAACTGAACCTTTAGCAATTCTGAATAAAACAAACCTTAAAAATGAATTTTCAAAAAAAAGTTTTATTCCAAGTTATTTAAAACCCTACCATATAAAATTAAAAGAATATAAAGAAGCAAAATTTAGAATTTTTAATGCAGAAGTAATGAAACAAAATATTGTTGTTAAAAAAAAAGATCTACAAAGAGGTTAAGAGAATTTTGGAAAAAAGTTATAAGAAATAGGAAAAGTTTTTGTTCGGCAATAATTTCTGATAAAAACAATTTCGATTTAACACCATTTGGAAATGTTACAATTTTTGATGAAAATGTTGTTGGTATGATAGATACTGGCGCTACAGTTTCTTGTTTTGCATCTGATTATGCCACAAAATTCTTGAACGAAAATAAACACCCTTTCAATAAATTCAGTATACATTTAAAAACAGCTGATGGAAGAAAACATTCCGCAGTTGGGAGTGTTAAAACTACAATAACTTTTAGAGGAGAATCAAAAATTTTAAACTTTTTAATTATACCAAATTTAATACAAAACCTATACTTGAGTGTAGATTTTGTTAGAGCTTTTGGCTTAGGCAAAGATTTATTTGTAGGAAACGTTTCAAATTGCAAAAACTCAAGTTTAAGTGAATTGGAATCTGATGATAACATTCATATTTTAAACGCAGATGAGAAAATAAGACTATATGAAGCTACCAATTCATTTCCGTCATACACAAAAAAAGGACTAGGAAGAACTTCATTAGTAACCCATGTAATAGATACTTCTGATAGCAAACCAATTTAGCAAAGACATTTTGCAGTCTCACCTGCTGTTGAAAAATTGTTATTTGAAGAAATAATTAGAATGATTCAATTAGGAGTAATAGAAGAGTCCCAAAGTCCATGGTCATCGCCTGTGGCTCTGGTGCGTAAGCCTGGGAAAGTACGACCGTTAAAGATGCTTACCCTTTGCCTCTAATTATTGATGGTATTCTCAGTAGGCTCCCAAAGGTGTAATGTACCGATGAAAATTTTAGCGTTTGAAAAAAAAACCCCAAACGCTTGAAAAGGTATAAAATATATACCGAAAATATCTGCTCTTAGAGAGTTGAGAACAATGATGGGAGCCTTTGAATACCGCTAGCAGTCAGTCGTTGGGATGGGTTGTTGTTTTCGAATCTCTCTTACCGAATATACATAAATACTTATTATAGACTCCTATCAGTTGATTTTTACCACTAAAAGATTTTATTTACCCCTTTTTAAATCAACCCAAACAGTAACATTCGTCTATAACCACTAATATCAATAATTGCTATCTCCAGAATGACGGGGGAGATAAGCGCTCATAACCCTCCCTGCCTATGATCTGTAGTCGCGCCAGTTTGATACTAAGATCCCTTCTTCAAATACGTTTACCACATTAAAAGCACATCAAGTAAGAAACCACCGAAAGAAATTTATAGTTCCATTGTGATACTTCAAGGTTTATTCATTTAAATTGCATAAAATATACTTGTTTGGTTTTAAGATATCAGAGAAATAATTGTTTATAAAAACAAATATTCATTAAAAATTTTTTTTTTTTTTTTTTAAATCTACTATGGAAAGATAACCCTCACTAAATAAAGTTAAATTTTTAATAATTACTCATAGTCAGAATAAAGTGTTTTATAATCACCCTAACTACGCAACTGAATACAAAAATATAGGGTATTTAGTAGCAATAACCAGTAATTTAGCATAAACAGCAACCAAAAAAAATTGAGACTGATACGAAAAAAAAAATAAAACCACAATTGTTTTCTATGGTCCAAAAAATGATCATTACCTTGTTATTGGTTTTACTTAATTATTGCTTCGCATACCCGTTTAGTTCTAATTAATATATGCAAAACAAAAAACAATTATAAAAAATACATATTTTATGTTTGGACTCACCGTCTTAACCCTCTGCTACCGCTGATCGATGAGGCCTCGTCAAACTGCTGGTGCACTGAGCTTCCAAAAAAAAGGTGGTAAGGTAATTATAAATTGTTTTGCATTTACAATGTTGCTAAAGGGGGCTTCCATATATACCAAAAAAATGATTTACTGTTATTCTAGAAAGTTAAAGCTAGATATATTATATTTAAATAAGTAGAAAGGGCCGTGGAAAAAAAATAACGGGCGTGTGTTGAAAACCGAAAAGCTCTCCTAATTTTGGTTGGCCTTTTCTGATTTTGGATGTTATAATTATTCTTATTTAAAATTTTGTCACATGAACCCTTATTTTTCCACTTGGCACTTTGAAAAACATTTTCTTTTCTGAGTTTAAATTCCCTGGGTTAATTTCGATTTATAATGTTTGTTAAAGGTGTCGCAACCTAACGCTGCCGTTGTTTGTAGGGCTACGTAGGAGCTGAGGATTCTGGTTAACCTCCAAATTACGGGTTTCCCAGGAGTCTTTGGCTTTCAATGACTATGATTTCAGTGTAATAAATCGGGCAGCGGTGTGTGTCCACCACGAATTTGACGAAAATTATGGGAAGTTGATAATTTGTTTCTGTTGAAGGACAAAATACCCCAGGAAACTTGTACACTTGGTGACTTTTCTGTTTCTTTTCTTATCGGGGATGGCTAATTGTGGCTTAACAATAAAATAATCACGGGCAACGCAACGCAATGAGGGTACCAACCTGCCAAGAAATGTATGGATTGTTGGGAATAACTTTACTATAATTTTATTATGTTCGATTTACCTAGGGTAGTGGTTATTGGCATCTTACAGCAGCTAACCTTATATGAAATTCTGCACCAGAATAGTTTAATTCGTTAGAACATACGAATTTATAATTTTGCAATTTCTGCTGACTTATTAAATAAGTCTTTCCTCGTTGAAACCACGTTGTAAAAAGAATTTCAATCTATTATCTTATTAGTGACCAGCCGTAAGCAAACACGAGTACCGCTACCACTGTAGATATTTAATAATCGAATTGACTTACAGCACAACGGTGCGTTGCTATGCGCTTATACGCGATATTTATGCAACTATGGCATATATCGCAGACGCAACAACATTATTGCCAGTAATAACAAATAGGATTAGCCACGGCTCAATTTGTGGAGTTTCCACATAAACATAAATAAAATAGAAATAGAAATAGAAAGGAACGAATGATACTGTCCTACAATTGTATTCAAGTGCATAAATAATGTGATGATCAAATAGGTTTTAGCGAAGACGCCAATCACCGATAATACTGTCCTACAATTGTATTCACGTACATAAATAATGGGATTATCAGATAGGTTTTAGCGAAGACGCCAATCACCAATAATATCATATATTAAAGCCGGGTACTAGTAACTTCCATGAGCAAATGCAATGGTATTTAATAACAAGAAACTGTGGATACGAAAAGATGACTTTCTGTTTCAAAAATTAAAACTAGCATAAAAAAAAATCAACAAATTTTTTTTCGGAACTACTTTGTGCAAAGTTTCTGCAGAATACGGATTGACCTATGGAATAGGATATAGGTCGCGTTCTAAGGTTATACTGGTTGCTGTTGTTTTCATAGGCTTGTGCAATATTCTTTTTCAAATTTTTCCGTAATAATTGAAGTTCATCATCTTTATGAAGGGTTATTGATGGTTCGTCGACTAGATTGAGCTTTTTAAGGAGGGTATAAGAGCTACCATGTGTAATCATATCAAAACCAAAAACGGCATGGTATGGGGAACATTTTATGGCTTGATGAAAGGAATTTCTCAACGCACAACTGATTGAACTGAGATTTTGATCCCATAAAGTCTGGTCGCTTTTAAGATAAGATCGGATACCAGCTATAATAGATCTATTTACTCTCTCTGCAGCGTTAGCTTGAGGAGAATAGAAGGCCGTGTAGGTGTGTGTTATACCTAAAGAGGTAAGAAAAGCATTGAATTCATGCGTTTTAAATTGTGACCCATTGTCACTTACTAGGACCTCTGGCACACCATATATGTGGCAAATTTGTTTAAGCAGAAAATCTTGAAGTGTACTAGATGTAAATTTCTTTAGAGGGAAAAGCCAGTGGAATTTGGTCATATGGTCCAAAACAATAAGCAACCCTATAACACCCTGTTTACTGCGAGGATATGGTCCCAAAATATCGATATATAATCGTTGAAAAGGTCTGTTCGTCACCGCCGTGCGGCCCATTTCGGGCTTCATAATACAATTCGGAGCCTTGGTGGTTTTGCAGATTTCGCAGTTTTGAATATATTCCCTCACGTCACGGACTATACCTGGCCAATAGAAATAGCGACGAATAAGTTCTAGCGTTTTAAATATGCCTCCGTGCGAGGCAACTGGTACATCGTGTGATCTTGAAATTACGTTTTTCCGTAAATTGCGTGGGATCCAGAGCTTCCAACACCCATTCTCCTGCATTATGTCCCCTGAATAACAATTTGTTCTAATATAAACATAATTGTCAATAATTTTCAAATCCGGATATTTGGAAAGATTCTCAGTGATTCTCGCTCTCAGGCTTGAATAGTCTTCATCATTAAAATGTGGTGAATTAAGGTCTATTTCGGGTTCAATAACTTCTATTCCCGCCAAATCATTGCCAGGGATCCGAGATAAAGCATCAGGTACCACGTTATCCTTTCCCTTCCTGTGACTGACTGAGAATTTATATCCTTGAAGCTTGAATACCCACCGAGCCAAACGACCTGTCAAATCCGACTGTTTCATTAGCCATACTAACGACGAATGGTCGGTTATAACTTCGAACTCCTGCATTTCAAGATAACACCTGAATTTTTTAATAGCCTCTAGCGCGGCCACACATTCGGGTTCAGTAACGCTATAGTTGCGTTGGGCAGTATTTAACTTTTTCGACATAAAGGCGATCGGTCGTTCGTCACCATTTTCGTCGAACTGCACCAAAACAGCACCAATACCAAAGTCACTAGCATCGCAGTGTAGGTAGAATTTCTTGTTAAAATCAGGGTTTGAAAGTGCAGGAGCGGAAGTCAGGAGGATCTTTATTCGTTCAAAAGATTGCTGAGCTTCGGTGGTCCAACAAAACTTCCGTTTAGTGGATAAAACTTCGGATATAGGGAAAACTACTGTGGAGAAATTGGCGATGAATCGTCGGTACCACCCGGCTATTCCTAAAAAACCCCGAACCTGCTTAATATTCTTCGGCACCGGCCAATTCAAGATCGAATCAATTTTTCCTGGATCCATTTTTATACCACCGTTCCCTATTATATATCCCAGATAATTTACTTCAGTAACGCAAAAATTAGATTTCGATATGTTAAGGGTCAGATTCGCGTGCTTAAATTGTTCAGCGATCCGAACTAATATGGCCAAATGGGATGAAAAATTTTCGGAAACTATAATTAGATCATCCAAGTACCCAAATACACATTGACGTAGATCCGGCGGTATAAGGGTATCCATAAGGCGGCACATTGTAGAAGGGGCATTACATAGCCCAAAGGGCATGACAACGAATTGATACAATGGCCTACCCGGAACCGTGAAGGCTGTTAAAGCTTTTGCCTCTTCCGCTAAACCTATCTGCCAATATGCATCTTTGAGATCCAATTTTGATATAATGTTGGCCCTTGGAAGTCGGGATAGTATTCCTTCTATGCATCTTTTTTGGTTACCTGGTTGACCTGTCATGCATCAAGGCAAATACGGACCTTGTGTGGTTTTACCACTAAGCGCATGGGTGAGCTCCATGAAGACTTTGAGGGTTCAATGACTCCTAAAGCCAACATTCGGTCGATTTCTTCAAACATCACCTTTTTCACTGCTGGAGAAACGGGGTAAAAACGCTGTTTGACTGGAGTAGCATCCCCCACGTCAATTGCATGCTTAATCAAGCCCGTCCGTCCCAAACCCTGCTTTTCAAATTTCGGAAACAAGTCCACAATAGCCGCAAGTTGCTGTTTTTGGCTATTGGTTAGAGCATAATCTATGCAGGATGGTGGAGGTACACCTTCTTCATTAATTTCGGATGCAACCTTAAACGGCGTACTAAAAGAAGACAATTCAGACAAAATACTGAATGAAGTGTCAAAGCCGGATGAAACAACAAAGTGTCCAAAAACCTCCGGCGCTAAATTAAAGCACTTCCAAAAATCTAATCCCAATATCAGCCGTTGGGTAATTGTCGGTACAATCAGTATTTTCATGTTTCTAACCTGCTCTTTGGAAACTAAGTCTACCTGTAAGTACCCTAGAACTCGCTGAAAACTACCATCGGCTGTTTTTACATACGATTTCATCTGCACAAATTCTTTAAATTTCGAAAAATCAATGTTGGCTAAATCCGAGCCTATGCATGACACATTAGCACCTGTATCCAAAAGACCAAGTTCATTGAAAATTAAAAACTTCACCGAAGCATAGTATCGCCTATCTGACGATTTACTTACAATTGAAGATATTACAAATTTTGCGGTGTGTTTCCGGTTTCTATAATATTGCCGCAAGCGAATCGATGATCGTTTTGGTTTTCTAACCGTCGGGCTAACGGACAATGCTGAAGCTTCAAAAATTTCCTTACGTTTTGCTAAGTAGTTTTCTAATTTTTGGTGATACGGTAAAATTGGTTGTAATTTATCATTATTATAAAAAATTGTTTTTCCAGATTCGATACGTTTTAATATGGTTATTTTATCATTTAATTCTACACAGTTGTCCGGTCCTACATCTACGTTTTCACTTTTTTCTAAAGAAGTCATTATGGACGGTTCCTGCTGACATTCAGAGGGTTCCCGTTTTTTGAATTGATTAATTTTTTTGCAGAACATTTGACACATTGGGGCTTATAGGTATTTTTTTCGCCGCACCCATAGCAGAAAATGATTCGGGTCTCTAAACAATCTTCCCAATGATGGCCTACCTGATCGCAGTTCCAACACCTGTATGAACTAGAAGGTTGTTGAATGGCATCGACCGAAATATTCGGTATTACGACGGAATCATTTTTTTCGCTATTCTTCGTGTATTCAACTTCTGCCACTTGCCGACGTACCCCATAGTTTGGAGGAATTTTCGGAGATATATTTTTACGGAAATAATCATCTCCTAACAAATTTTCCCTCATTTGAACTAGCTTCCTCAGGTGGGCAATGGAATAAATGGGAACAAACAGAAGTTCATGCCTGATTTCCGGACGCAAATTGCGGGTGATAATTTCGACTAAATCCGCTTCTGCAATGGGTGTGTCTAACCTATCGATCATAGCAGAAATAGAATCATAGAAAACCTCAAAAGATTCAGTCGGTTTCATTTTAAGATTTCTAATTTCCTCCTGGACATCAAAACTTGATTTAAAGTCTTTGTAGCGATATTTAAGGGCCTCACAGAATTCTTTCCATGTGACTGCCTCGACTTGTTTATAGTATCCCCAATACCAATCACGGGCTTTACCACTCAATAAGACGTGTAGATTTCTACAAATTACCGAAAAATCATTATTAAAATTGTCACGGGTCAAAGACCTTACCCGATATAAAAATTCGTCCACCGAAATTCCATTAGCAGAACCATCAAACTTGATGTTCCAGTTCTGAATGATAGAAGTTATCTTGGTTGATCTTATTGCGAAAGTTTCGTCAAAAACGGACGCATTTTCAAAATTTGGACGGGGAGATGAATTTGGGTTATTTCGCCCAGAACCAGGCCGATTATTTGCATCGCGATTGCTAATATCACATGGTGGCTGGACAGTTGGAGGATGTTGTGGTGGTTGGCGTTGAGAATTTGGGATTAAGTTTAAATTTTCTAACAACCGGCATATTGACCCTTCAATCATGTCGTTAATTTTTCCATAGTCAATGGCTTGCATACTGTTCTTTTGGTTAGGTCGGTTTTGGGGAGAGCGATTCACATTGGTGGGTGGGCAATTTCGAAGGGGAGTTGAAGCCGCTGCTTCATCTGTTTCTGTTGCGAGAGGAAAATTTGCACCGAAATCTACCAACGGTGTATGCCCACCTTCCGGGAATAAATTTTTGGTGTAATTTCTAGTATTATATTGTTTTGATAGGGCACCACGAGGTGTACCTCGAGAAGCCGGTTTTGATTTATCGGCAACAGGATATGAATTTTGAATAGTAATTTTTTTTTAACTCAGATAAAGTACACGTTCTTTTGCAAGACGGACATTCGGGAGAAATTGACATACATGTTTCTATGCAACTGCGGTGAAACGCATGATTACATTCTGCAATGAGCAAACACTCTTGTCCTTCCGACATTTTCTCATTACAAATGAAACAGCTTGATTCTGGTTGTGTAATGATTAAGGCTGTCGCCTGGTTTCTCTCAGGGGAGCGTCCCATCATGATCATAAAATTAAACTGCATACTAAATCAAAATTAACGAAGATTTCAATTGGAATATATAGTTAAATTTGGCCTTCCAAGCTCAAACAAAAAGAGAAAGAAAGAGAGAAAAAATTTTGGAACTGAAATAACCCATAAATATAATCAAAAGTGAGCAAAAATGTAAGTATGAATGTTTGGGTTCCTTACGTTTTCCTTGATGTGCTAACAAATGGATAAACGTTACAAAGATTGATAATGCAAGTGGTTGATGGTAGTGACAAATTTAATCTAAGAGATTAGTGAAATAATTAGGAGCCTGATTAGGTAATCTGACACACCGATATTCATTTGTATACGCCTGGAACTGATTTTACTGGACAATAAATCGCAACTAGCAATTATATTGTAAATCCAAATGAAACCAGGATATCGATAGCTTATTAGCAATTTCCAACAAGATAACCAAAAAAAATTTCACCAAAATCCATTAAAATTCAAAGTATTACCCAACTCCAGGTCCACACCACCAAAATAATATCAGGGGCTGCTGAGTCGAACTATTGGATTGGAATTAACTCAAATAGCCGAAAAATCTACAGGAGATTGATGTTTATTGGTTGTATTTACTCAAAATTAAATAACATTTAAACTTTCATATGTTACTGATATACAACAATAAAATAAAATTTAGAGCAGAGAAAACCTATTAACATTTACTTTGCAATCTTTTTAGAGACTTTCTGCCCCACGTTGGGCGCCAATTTATGTAATGTACCGATGAAAATTTTAGCGTTTGAAAAAAAAACCCCAAACGCTTGAAAAGGTATAAAATATATACCGAAAATATCTGCTCTTAAAGAGTTGAGAACAATGATGGGAGCCTTTGAATACCGCTAGCAGTCAGTCGTTGGGGTGGGTTGTTGTTTTCGAATCTCTCTTACCGAATATACATAAATACTTATTATAGACTCCTATCAGTTGATTTTTACCACTAAAAGATTTTATTTACCCCTTTTTAAATCAACCCAAACAGTAACATTCGTCTATAACCACTAATATCGATAATTGCTATCTCCAGAATGACGGGGGAGATAAGCGCTCATAACCCTCCCTGCCTATGATCTGTAGTCGCGCCAGTTTGATACTAAGATCCCTTCTTCAAATACGTTTACCACATTAAAAGCACATCAAGTAAGAAACCACCGAAAGAAATTTATAGTTCCATTGTGATACTTCAAGGTTTATTCATTTAAATTGCATTAAATATACTTGTTTGGTTTTAAGATATCAGAGAAATAATTGTTTATAAAAACAAATATTCATTTAAAATTCTTTTTTTTTTTTTTTTTAAATCTACTATGGAAAGATAACCCTCACTAAATAAAGTTAAATTTTTAATAATTCATAGTCAGAATAAAGTGTTTTATAATCACCCTAACTACGCAACTGAATACAAAAATATAGGGTATTTAGTAGCAATAACCAGTAATTTAGCATAAACAGCAACCAAAAAAAATTGAGACTGATACGAAAAAAAAAATAAAACCACAATTGTTTTCTATGGTCCAAAAAATGATCATTACCTTGTTATTGGTTTTACTTAATTATTGCTTCGCTTACCCGTTTAGTTCTAATTAATATATCAAAACAAAAAACAATTATAAAAAATACATATTTTATGTTTGGACTCACCGTCTTAACCCTCTGCTACCGCTGATCGATGAGGCCTCGTCAAACTGCTGGTGCACTGAGCTTCCAAAGAAAAGGTGGTAAGGTAATTATAATTGTTTTGCATTTACAATGTTGCTAAAGGGGGCTTCCATATATAGCAAAAAAATGATTTACTGTTATTCTAGAAAGTTAAAGCTAGATATATTATATTTAAATAAGTAGAAAGGGCCGTGGAAAAAAAAATAACGGGCGTGTGTTGAAAACCGAAATGCTCTCCTAATTTTGGTTGGCCTTTTCTGATTTTGGATGTTATAATTATTCTTATTTAAAATTTTGTCACATGAACCCTTATTTTTCCACTTGGCACTTTGAAAAACATTTTCTTTTCTGAGTTTAAATTCCCTGGGTTAATTTCGATTTATAATGTTTGTTAAAGGTGTCGCAACCTAACGCTGCCGTTGTTTGTAGGGCTACGTAGGAGCTGAGGATTCTGGTTAACCTCCAAATTACGGGTTTCCCAGGAGTCTTTGGCTTTCAATGACTATGATTTCAGTGTAATAAATCGGGCAGCGGTGGCTCCCATATGTGTCCACCACGAATTTGACGAAAATTATGGGAAGTTTATAATTTGTTTCTGTTGAAGGACAAAATACCCCAGGAAACTTGTACAGTTGGTCACTTTTCTGTTTCTTTTCTTATCGGGGATGGCTAATTGTGGCTTAACAATAAAATAATCACGGGCAACGCAACGCAATGAGGGTACCAACCTGCCAATAAATGTATGGATTGTTGGGAATAACTTTACTATAATTTTATTATGTTCGATTTACCTAGGGTAGTGGTTATTGGCGTCTTACAGCAGCTAACCTTATATAAAATTCTGCACCAGAATAGTTTAATTCGTTAGAACATACGAATTTACAATTTTGCAATTTCTGCTGACTTATTAAATAAGTCTTTCCTCGTTGAAACCACGTTTTAAAAAGAATTTCAATCTATTATCTTATTAGTGACCAGCCGTAAGCAAACACGAGTACCGCTACCACTGTAGATATTTAATAATCGAATTGACTTACAGCACAACGGTGCGTTGCTATGCGCTTATACGCGATATTTATGCAACTATGGCATATATCGCAGACGCAACAACATTATTGCCAGTAATAACAAATAGGATTAGCCACGGCTCAATTTGTGGAGTTTCCACACAAACATAAATAAAATAGAAATAGAAAGGAACGAATGATACTGTCCTACAATTGTATTCAAGTGCATAAATAATGTGATGATCAAATAAGTTTTAGCGAAGACGCCAATCACCAATAATACTGTCCTATAATTGTATTCACGTACATAAATAATGGGATTATCAGATAGGTTTTAGCGAAGACGCCAATCACCAATAATATCGTATATTAAAGCCGGGTACTAGTAACTTCCATGAGCAAATGCAATGGTATTTAATAACAAGAAACTGTGGATACGAAAAGATGACTTTCTGTTTCAAAAATTAAAACTAGCATAAAAAAAAATCAACACTAATTGTTATCCCAAGAGAAATGTCTAACGTCAAATAAATGTTTAACCAAATTACATCTAACTTTACATAATGTTTTAACTATATTCACCATTACAAAGGCAAGATTTATTTCAAGTCTTGACTTGAAGGACGCCTTCTGGCAAATTCCATTGAATGAAGAGTCAATGGAAAAGACTGCTTTCACTGTGCCTGGTCGTCCCCTCTACCAATTCATTACAATGCCATTTGGTTTATGCAATGCGGCACAGACGATGTCCAGACTTATGGATAAAGTCACTCCGGCTCATTTGCGAACAAAAGTTTTTATATATTTAGATGATTTACTTTTAATAACTGAAACATTTGACGAACACATCATTGCACGAAGTTGCTTTAGAAATGAGAAAAGCGAACTTGACACTAAATGTTGAAAAGAGCAAATTTGTGCTAAACAAGTTAAATACTTAGGACATATAATCGGCCATGGATCGATTAAAACAGACCCGGACAAAGTTAAAGCTATCCGAGATTATCCGTTACCAACGTCCGTCCGACAAGTAAGAAGATTTTTAGGAATTTGTGGTTGGTATAGGCGATTTGTCCGTAATTTTGCGACTGCGACATCACCTCTTACCGATATGTTACAGAAAAATAAGAAATTTATCTGGTCCGACAAAGCCAAAGCTTCATTTGAAGAACTTAAAAATTCACTATGTTCCGCTCCGGTGTTACATAACCCGTATTTTTACCGTCCGTTTTCGATTCAATGTGACGCTAGTCAATATGGGATTGGAGCAGTACTTGCACATCGAAATGACTAAGGAGACGAAGTACCTGTAGCTTACATGAGTCATAAATTAACTTCAGCTCAAAGAAACTATTCAGTTTCAGAACAAGAATGTCTTGCCGCTGTAATGGCCATTAAAAATTTTAGAGCTTATGTAGAAGGTCACGATTTTGAAATCATAACTGATCATGCCTCACTTAAATGGCTTATGAGTCAGACAGACTTAAATGGTAGACTGGCCAGATGGGCATTGAAGCTACAAGGATTTACCTTTACGATAAGACATAGACGAGGAAGTCAATATATAGTGCCAGATTCGTTATCTCGTATCTATTCGGAAGATAATAATGAAATTGATATTACCCGTTTTGAAAATGTTTGTATAAATGAAATTGACAACTCAGTTGAGATAGATTTAGACTCTGAAGAATTTGAATCACCTGAATATCTATCCTTAATGGAAAAACTTCAAGCTAAAATAAAATATATCCCAGATATAAAAATCGTTGATGGTTTTATTTATAAACGAGCTGAACATCCAACAGGAGATGCAGTTCAAGAGCAATTGTCTTGGAAACTTTGGGTTCCACTCTCGTTAACCAACGATTTAATAAAAAGAGCTCATGATCACCCTCTTTGTGCTCATGGAGGTGTAGGAAAGACTTTACGTCGATTAAAAACATTTTTCTTTTGGCCTAAATGGTAAAACAAATTTCTGAGTATGTGCTTTCTTATGAAGTTTGCAAAGAAACAATAGCAAAAAATAAAATTCTAAGACCGCCAATGGGTCAACAGTCTACGTCTGTTCGTGTTTTCCAAAAACTATATTTAGATTTACTTGGTCCCTATCCAAGGTCATCGTCAGGTAATGTTGGAATCATAATAGTTCTAGACCACTTGTCAAAATTTAATTTTTTAGAACCAAAAAAAAAAAATTAAAGCTAACGTCATTGTAGAGTTTATAGAAAAACGTATTTTTCATATATTCGGTGCTCCAGAATCTATCACAACAGATAATGGAGTGCAATTCAAATCAAACTTATTTTAACAATTTTTAGATTCTTATGGTGTTTTCCATAATTTAACCGCAATTTATTCACCACAAGCTAACGCAAGTGAACGAGTAAATCGGTCTGTTTTAGATGCAGTTAGAGCATATGTAAAACCTTTCAGCTATTAGTTGCGCTTTAAGAAGTTCGGTGCATGTTAGTACATGTTTTTCTCCGTACTTTCTACTGTTTGGACAAAACATGTTGACCAATGGTAAATCATATTCTTTATTGCGAAAATTAAATTTATTAGAAGACCCAAGGTAAGAATTAAAATTAGATGAAAAGCTAGAATTGATAAGACAAACAGCTCAAGATAATATCAGGAAATCGTATGAGAAAAACGTTAAAACATACAACCTTCGTTCTCGTCCAGTAAACTATGAAATAGGTCAAACGGTATACCGGAGAAATTTTGCTCAATCTAAAGCAATTGATCATTTTAATTACAAACATGCTAATCAATTTGAAAAAGCTAAAATTGTAGCTAAATATGGTTCTTGTTATTATGAACTACAAGACATGTCAGGCAAAAATATTGGCAAATTTCATGCGAAAGATATTCGTACTTGACTTCAGCTTTTATCTCATTGTTAAGAACAATTCTACACAACCTGTTTTGTAATATCAGATATATGTTTAATAAGGATGAAACTTCGGTATTTAAAAATATTAAAAATTTTTCCTTTTGCTTATAAAATCAAATAACAGAAATTTTATTTATGAAATGTTCCTGTCGTTCTTTTTATACCCTCCACTCCAGTGTGCAGAGGGTATATATAAGTTTGTCATTCCGTTTGTAATAATTAGAAAAAAAAATTTGGACCCCATAAAATATATATATTTGTGATCCTTATAACAACCGGAGTTGATATAGCGATGTCCGTCTGTCCGTCTGTAGAAATCACGATGACGGCATCAATCGGGCAGCTAGGGTGCTCGTTGGCATAAAAAATGATTCATTAACATCCTGAAAAGTTTGCTGTTTAAAATCGTCCAAATCGGTCGATTAGGGCCCGAGATTTGAATGAAGAACTAAAAAAAGTCTTGAAAAAATATAATTTTCTATGTTGTTCTTGTCACGATCACGCCCTCAATAGGATAGCTAGGGTGATAATTTTTAGTGAGAATGATTCACCAAATTCATGGGAAGATTTCTACTTCAAAAATCATTAAAATCGGTGGAACAGGTCCAGGTAAATCTATGAAAAATTAAAAAAAAAATGAAAAACATGATGTTTCCATATTGTTCCTGTTGTTATTCTAAATGTTGCATTGTTGTCATAACTGGACTTGTTGTTTTTGTGGTCGTTGTGGTAATAATATAATAAAAACAAACCCTTTGTACATTTTTTTGTGAACTCTGGTAGAAACTTTTAAAAGTTTCCATTGTTTTGGCATTACTAAAAAAAATTTGTTAGATCATTTCCGTCATTGCCACGAGTCTGCATGCAAAATTTCAGATCGATTGGCTCACGGGAAAGGGGCTAAAAATCGATCCAAAATTTTGTCGACAAGCAGACACCACCAGTTAATATAAAGGCAGTAAATAAAGGGAGTAAAAGTTCACCAATAATTTAAAAAACAAATTTTTATGTATTAATTTATTTAAAGAAAAAAAGTAATTAAATGAAATAGTAATAATAATAAAAAAAAATAATATACAATACAAAAAAAAAAGAATATATAAATAAAATAAAATAAAGATAAATGCATTCATAGCATTATAATACATATAAAAGGTCAATGTTTTCTAACCGTAACCGTAACGAGTCAGTTGTTTTTTTTTTACATGAAAATTATTTAAAACAGTTACCGAACGTAACCGGAACGTCCCAATACTTTTCATGTGAAAAAAAGGCTGACACGTTACGTAACAGTTACATGTCGCTAACTTGTTCTTTACACAGGCTACTGCTTTTGCAGCCAACTTCAAGTCTATTTATATAGTTTCGTAAGCATAACTGATAAAATTGTTTCTATTATTTTTTGCTGTAAGTAATAAATTATAAATATACTGAATTTGCAAACTAAAATGGATACATATATTGGAGGTGCTTTAATACAAAAGAGTTAACGAAACAAAATCAAAAAAAAAACAACTCTACAACATCAACAATGGCAGTCATATGTTCTTCAAATAGAAAAAAAAACTGCAAGTGTGTTTTGTTGGCTACAAAACAAAAATAGTGTTGACAATATAACAAAATATGTAAAAGAAGTTAGTGCTATGAAATATTTTATTTTGTTTAAAAAAAAAAATCGCAAAATGAAAGGCTATAATTCCATTAATAATCAAAAGGCGTTAAACTAATTTATTTATTTTTACGTTTTACTAATGCATTTTAAATAAGTAAAAGTAATTGTATATTTAAATAAAAATGCATTTGTATTATATGTTGCTGTCGTATTCAGAAAAATCAAGTAGCTGACTATACGACTACAAATGCTGCTGCCAGCAGTCGTCTATGTGTTTCATTCATGATGTTGCATTTTTTTGCGAGCAATACTTACATATATTCTAAATAAAGAAATAATAGTTCTTTTCATACTGCGAAATCTATACAAATATATGTATGTACAAATACTATATGTCAAATTTCAAATTTGCAATAATTGATACATTTTTGAAAGAAAATTGTATAATATGAAATGTCTTTAATTTATTTCATAGAAAACAATTTTTTGAGGTGCGTGGATTTTCCATATTTACTGTTTTACTATTTTCGTAATGAGGTTAAATGAGTTAAAAAGAATTTAAAATATTTGAAAATATTAGGTGAGGATCCTCAAGATGTAATATACGATCGGTCTAAAACTTTTCACTTAGAGCCACAGTTAAATTCGAAACAACAAAAACCCATATATTTTGTGCATTAAGTTTAACATTAAATGTGCTTTTCTAAAATGTCTATATATTTTTTCTCATTCATTTCTGACCATCTTCAATGTAAATTTACCAAAGTTTTTTTTATTGCAATATGTATATAAAACTTAAAAATTTAATATTTTTTATTGTGTATTAACTTATTATTCTGCGATTTTCATTACATCACAAAATGTTTAAAATTGGCACTACTGTTTCAAAAACAGAAAACTTCTAAATCAGTTGAAAACAGTTGATCTGTAAAACTGTGTGTGAAATTGTGGCAAATAAAATTACAAATATTAATAAATATAATAATACATATATATATATATATTTTATTAATTTTGTTAAGAATTAGCACAAAATTGATTTTCCATTTTCCATTTCATTTATAAAGAATTCTGCCATATTTTGTTAAAGGGAAAATCCATTTTTGTGACTGCCTCAATAATTGCGTAGATGCCACCACAATATTTTTTCTAATTAAAACTGTTGATCTGTAAAACTGTGTGTGAAATTGTGTCAAATAAAATTACAAATATTAATAAATATAATAATACATATATATATTTTATTAATTTTGTTAAGAATTAGCACAAAATTGATTTTCCATTTTGCATTTCATTTATAAAGAATTCTGCCATATTTTGTTAAAGGGAAAATCAATTTTTGTTATATTAAAAAAAACAGACTTGCATTTAATTTTACCGTGACTGCCTCAATAATTGCGTAGATGCCACCACAATATTTTTTCTAATTAAATATTAACCAATATCTAACTAGAATTATGATTTATTCTGACTAAAAAGTTCCAATTAAAATTTATTCATCCCAATTATGAATATTCTCAAGGAATTTCTTTCTCACGGAAAATACATTTCTCGAGAAAAAAATTCCTCCAATTATAAATTCCGCGTGAACAAAAAATGATTAACTGGCATCATCGAATTTCGAAGCCACTTGCTTTGCTTATTGACAATTTATTTTCTATTTTTTGTGTGTGTGCAAACGACCCTACAATAAATGTCCCAATAAACATTTTTGTTTGCTATCAACTTGAGGTGCATTTGAGATCAACTACATTTTTCAAATCTCCAACGTTAATTCTCAAATGCCCTCAATAGTTCGAATATAGTCTTCTCAACTTAAAAGGCACATTTTTTATATGGCGATTTTCATAGTTATCAAATTGAGAAATTTGTGATTCTCAACTTGATAGCAAAGAAATATTTCCAATCGGTATCAAATGTAAGGTACGGAATTGCCATATTAAAAAATATTATACTAATTTTAGAAATGAAAACAATGTACTTTTTTAATGTTTCAATTTAATTTCATTATATATTTAACATTACTATGTACATATTTAACATTAAATGTACATATTATGTACATTTTTTAAAATCTAGAATTAAAAATAAATGAATTAATTAGTTGTACATTTTTTGAAAAATTCGACAAAAAGCAGAAATAATTAAAAATATATCAATGATTTATTTGTACTTTTTTGGCATTTTTTAATTTAATTTATTATTTATGACATATTTAAATAATATCTCAGACTTAACACAAATCGTATTCAAGTTGAAAAAATGTTTGGTCTCAAGTGGAGAAAAGTGTTGGATATCCAATTGAGAGTAAAAATGTTTCTCAAAGATTGGAAAAAATGTTAAGTCTCAACTTGATGTCAAGTTGAAAGCAAACAAGGAGAAAAATTGTTCAACCCAAGTTGAGAATTACATTTGACATCAATTTAAGAACTTAACTTTTCTCCAACATTGGAGAAATAATATTTCAATGCATACTGGGGAATGACCGAAACTAACACATATTGAAAAACATATGACTGTCATTGTTGCTGTTGTAGAGTTGTTATACCCTCCACTCCAGTGTGCAGAGGGTATATATAAGTTTGTCATTCCGTTTGTAATAATTAGAAAAAAAATTTTGGACCCCATAAAATTTATATATTTGTGATCCTTATAACAACCGGAGTTGATATAGCGATGTCCGTCTGTCCGTCTGTGGAAATCACGATGACGGCATCAATCCGGCAGCTAGGGTACTCGTTGACATAAAAATGATTCACTAACATCCCAGAAGTTTGCTATTTAAAATCGTCCAAATCGGTCGATTAGGGCCCGAGATTTGAATGAAGAACTAAAAAAGTCTTGAAAAAAAAATAATTTTCTATGTTGTTCTTGTCACGATCACGCCCTCAATAGTGCAGCTACAGTGATCATTTTTAGTGAGAATGATTCACCAAATTCATGGAAAGATTTCTACTTCAAAAATCATTAAAATCGGTGGAACAGGTCCAGGGAAATCTCTGAAAAAGTAAAAAAAAAATGAAAAACATGATATTTCTATATTGTTCTTGTTGTTATTCTAAATGTTGCATTGTTTTCATAGCTGGACTTGTTGTTTTTGTGGTCGTTATGGTAATAATATAACAAAAACAAACCCTTTGTACATTTTTTTTATCAACTCTGGTAGAAAAATTTAAAAGTTTCCATTGTTTTGGCATCACTAAAAAAATATGTTAGATCATTTCTGTCATTGCCACAAGCCTGCCTGCAAAATTTCAGATCGATTGGGTCACGGGAAAGTGGTTAAAATCGATCCAAAATTTTTTCGACAAGCAGACACTACGAGTTAATATAAAGGGAGTAAAAATCCACCAACATCTAAAGCAAATAATGCTAAAATACCTAGTTGTTAATAAAAAAAACAATTGGGCAATTCACAATGGGTAATGTATCGTTGTATCTCTTGTATCGTGTATCACTTTACAATAGTGTAAAATTGTTGTTGGTAATTTTCACTGAAAAATCTGATACACGATCCAACTTCATTTGCTATGTTTAGTAAATGTTGTATATTGTATCATAACATATCAGTTCCAAGTGAATGCCAGTTTTTATGAAAAAGAAAAAACAAATACATAGAATATTATCAGCATAAATAATTATAAAATAAAATATGGCAAATAATGCAAATAACGCAAATACATCGATAAGTTTATTTATATAAAAATTAATGTTTATATTTTTAGTATGTATTTTCTCTTTCAGTACCAACCAAAACATTTAACATTTTTTTTTTTTTTTCATTATAAATTAAAATGCAAGAGGTACGTAACTAAAACTCCAGGGTATATCTCACGACCAAAAAGCAAACACTGAGAAGTGTTTTCTCTTATACAAAATAGCAGGAGCGACGAAGCGATCTTTCCTCGTTGGATCGAAGATTACTAAAGAAAGCGTTTTACAATATGAAAATACAACTGAGTGTTCACAACAAATGATTGTATTGTGTATTTCAATACAACATACAATATACAACACCTGTTGTGAATTGCCCAAATGTAAATTTAGCAAAAAAATTTATGTATTAATTTATTTAAAGAGAAAAACACAAAAATAACGTTTGATGTTGTATTTTTTGTGTGTAATATTTAAATATACATACATACACATATAAAATAATACAAATAATGTACATATATTATATATATGTATGTATGTATATTCATAGTAACTGCATGTTAGAAATAAATCGGTTATTTTATTTACATAAAATTCTGCAGTATTTTGTTGTGGGGAAAATACATTTCTTTTGTATAACAGAGTGGCACTTCATTTTGCTCAGCGTGACTATGCCACAGTAGATGCCGCCATAATTTTTGTTTGTTCTAATTAGCTTTGCAATAGTTATTTCTATTTTAACATGAATGTTAATATTTTCAACTAGATATCATACAGAACAATGTTAAGAGTATACACGGGTTGGTCTTTTATTTCATACCTTTTTTCATTATTCTTTTACAAATATGAACATAAGTTTGGCATATTACCCACCAATCTCACATCACACTGCAAGTTCGAAAAACTCAATACACTCACATTTTTTTTTACTAATACACACACATTTTCCGCAGTGGTCACACTAATGGCACCAAATTTTTCGTGCGAATAGTGGCAGACACTAACGATGATTAATGTTACCCTGTTATAAATTTAATGCAAATTTACTGGATTCTGTAAAATTGTAATTAAAGTTTTAACTTGTTAAATCTATTATAATGATTTATTTTTTGAAATGCGCATACAAAAACGCAAGTTTGTTAATTATAGAGCATGAATATTATTAACTATTATTAAAATAATACTAATAATAATAAATGTAAACATTTACCCTCACACATGTGCCTGTATAATAAACTTGGTAACTCTACTTAAAATAAAATAAGAGAGAGAAGTATACAAATTTTTTCAAGTTTACGCTTCGACAACATTTTAAAAATGAGATTGCAGTCAGATGTTTGAGCATAAAATTTAATGGCGATGGATTCGACTAATTCGAACAATTTTTCGTTGATAATACGTACACAACGATTTTACAATTTCAGTGTGATGTGAGATTGGGGGGTTAACTTTTTGTTGTCTTTACAAAATAGAGTTACCGAGTTCGTCAATGAGTTTTTTGCTTACAAAACAGTTCTACATAGTTATATAGAATTATTATTCTGCTTTACCTATAAAATATCTGATTGCGATTACATCTAATTTTTAAAAATTGTTTATAATTAATAAAGCATTATTATTCACATAAATACAAAATTTCAATTTTTAAATTTTCCATTCAAATTTAAGAAAATATCAATTATAATAAAAACTGAAAATAAAATTTCCAATTATAAATTAGAAAATATTAATTGAGTTTCAGAAAATCATATCAAAACGTCGGAAATAATAATTTTAAATTAAGAAATATCTTTACATTTAAAAATGTTTACATTTAAAAAAAATATTGCCATTCAGGAGATATTAATAACTTTTCAGTACCGCGATTCAGTAACTTCTTTTAACGATAGTCGAATTGTAAAAAAAAAGATAATTGCAAAACTATCAGTAAAATTTTGAAACGATATTCGCTATTGTTAAAGTCAGCTGTTGTTGTTATCTAAACGACAACCATTTTTGTGTTGTTTATCCAATCGATAAAAACTTAAATTTTTAGGTTGAAATGTCGTCATACAGAAATAAAAATCATGAAATAGTGAAAATATTTTGCTTTAATTAAAAAACTTTTTTATATAAATAAAAAAATTAAATAGCATATTCAATTCATTATTTCATTTTCAAATAAATAAACAGAAATATTAGTAAAAAAAAATAAAGATATTAAACATAAACATAAAATCATCCTGTCAAACACGAAGTAATTTGTTTTTTTCTATTCTTTGTGTTTTTCGCTTATTTTGACAGAGATGCCACTCCTTTACAATTTAAATAAATAGAAAAACAGATTTGTCGATATTAATTTAAATTCAATGAATTTAAGAAAACCTCAAATGATATTTAAGAATTGCTAACATAAAAATTGTTACATAAGTAAATGTAATTTTATGAGAATGTTATTTTTTATATATAAATTTTCACAATTTTTTTTGGATGAAAATTTGAAGTTTTTCAGAAAATAAAGATAACATTAAATTATTTTATTTAAAATGTTTGGGACTTTTCGTTTTTTGCGTTTTTCATCCCTAATTTGATTATTTATTATTATAAATTTATTCTCTATGTTTTCAAAATATGGCAATATTTTAAAAAAAAGTTGAGAGAGGTTATTATTTTGTTACTCCATCCGACCTATATGGCCACAATGAAGAAATATTTGGCCAGTTAAAAGAAACTATACAGCCATCTCCAATTAGCACGATTTAATGCATATAGCCACTCTACACAACCATTACCTTTGCAATGGAGGTTAGGGCGAGCTATTTAATTAGCAAAAACTAAATTAAACGAGAAGTTATGTCATATAACCGGAAACGCATGCATATAGGTATATAACCAAAATGCATGCCGATCAGCAACCACGATGACCAAAAAGCAAACACCGAAATAAATCCGAAATAATAGAAAAGAAGAAAACCAACCCAAAGAATTTGCTGGAATAATTTGGTATTAAGTTTAACAAATTGTTTACTTTTTCATTTACATTTATTATCAAGACTCAAACCGAGGTGGAGGGTATCAAAGATTCGGCACAGCCGAATTTAACACTCTTACTTGTTTTTAAATAAATTAATACATAAGAAAATTTTAAAAAAATTTTTTTGTTAGATTTACATTATTTTTTTAATAGTTTAGCATTATTTGCTTTTGATGTTGCTGAATTTTTATATTAGTGTACAAGAAGTAATTATTTTTAGTTTTAGTCAGTAACTATTTAGATTATAACATGCTCACATCAGAGCTTAACTAAAATCTATATTTCGAAATAAATAAAAACAGTCCTCTGATGGACAAAACAAAAATACAAAAAGGAGTTTTCAATAACCATTGTCCTGGACAGCAAACATCTTCTTTAAATCAACCGACGATTTTAAATGAAAAACTTCTCAGGATGTTAATGAATCATTATTAATACAAACGAGCAGCCTGGCTGGCCGATTGAAGTCGTGATCGTGATTTCCACAGACGGACAGACGGACAAATATATACATTTTATGGGGCCCAGAAGTTTTTTTCTAACTATTACAACGGAATGAAAAACTTATATATACCCTCTGCACACTGGGTTGGAAGGTATAAAAAAATATTTTTTTCAACTCTTTATTTAACCCATACTCTCTCTGTCTGTCTATCTGCGGTGGGGCAACCCCATTCCCATTCATCCAATTGATCTGAAATTTGGCCCATAGTCTTGTGACTATAGATTAATTTTGGGGTAGTCGCACAGTCACACACAGTCACGGAGTGCTTAAAAACGGGTTTCCCTTTATCCGATCGATCTGAAACTTTACCGTGAAAAAAGATTAACTTTAACATAATCCCCCAAAGTCAAGCACAGTTACGAAGAGATTAAAACCTCACTTCCCCCCATCCGATCGATCTGAAACTTTGTCCATAGACGTTTCGTGGCCAAAGATTAATTTTAGGATAGTCACACACAGTCACGCACAGTCTTGGAGTGTTTTAAATGCCATTTCCCCTCATCCGATCAATCCGAAACTTTGTCCATAGACTTGTTGTGGCCAAAGATTAATTTTAAGATAGTCACACACAGTTACGCATAGTCACGCACAGTCACGGAGTGGTTTAAATCCTATTTCCCCTCATCCAATCAATTTGAGACTTGGTCGATAGACTTGTTGTGACCAAAGATTAATTTTGAGTTCGGCTTTTAAGACCGAACTTTATTTTAAAACTTGAATAAAACAGTTCAATGGTTATTTCTATACTGTATTATTTATTAAAATCAATTGGTAATTTATATCTATAATTATAATTAAACTTATATTAAAACTTAAAGCAAAGCGGGTTTATGGGTGTGTGAAAATACCTGTCATAAGAAATACGATCGAACGAACTGAAAGTGTGTCGTTCGTTGGCATTAATTGTTATTAAATATATAAGTCAGTAATTGATAGTAAATATTTAAGGTATAAGTAATTCATTTTAGTGTCAGTAATTTATATTAAATATTTCGAGTATTACTCATTCATTCGGTATTTTCACTACACCTCCCCTTCAAAAGAGAAAGGTCTTATGGAGATCATTGATCAAGTGATATCAGTAGTATAGTTATGTATGTTCTGGCCGACTTTTCTAGTACATTTTGATGCATCGAGCCCTTTTAGGTTG
Source organism: Cordilura impudica (assembly GCA_963682025.1). Lineage (NCBI taxonomy): Eukaryota > Metazoa > Arthropoda > Insecta > Diptera > Scathophagidae > Cordilura > Cordilura impudica. The sequence goes on from OY821517.1 coordinate 228,791,708, forward strand.
GCAGCACTGGGTTTTTAGGGCTGGCAACACGATTTTTTAAGCAAAGTAACAAACCTAAATGAGGCAGCACTTCTTTATTCCGTTAAGTTTGAATTTTCCCGTCATTTAGCATTATTTTAACAGATTAATCAACCTTTTTTCTCATTATTTAGCAGATTCCCAACCTTTTATCCATTATTTAGCAGATTCGTAACTCTTTTCCCGTTATTTTAGCAGATTCATAACCCTTTTCCCGTTATTTATTAATATATTTGGTAGAGGTGGCAACATTATGATTTACTGAAGCCTAAAAGACACTAAACATTTTTTTTTTGTTAAAGGTTACCAGATAAGGAAAAATGTGTACATATTTGCTATTGACAGCACTTTTTTAGTAAGCAGAACCACCGAGTTCGCTGTCTGTTTAGCGAAATCTCAAATCTTTTCGATATTTTTAAATATACAAGTATATATTTGTTATTGACAGAACTAGTTTAAGAAGATTTAAATTTTAATTAACAAACCAAAAGCCTTACTTATAGTTGAAAACCTAATCTTTAACAAATCTGGAACCCATATTCGCTTAACTTATATTAAACTGTTTTTCGTTATTTATTAATATATTTGGTAGAGGTGGCAACATTATGACTTATTGAAGCCTAAAAAGACACAATACATTTTTTTTATTAAAAAAAAGTTACCAGATAAGGAAAAATGTGCATTTATTTGCTATTGACAGCACTTTTTTTAGTAACCAGAACCGCCGAGTTCGCTGTCTTATTTTAAAAATTCAAGTATATATTTGTTATTGACAGAACTTTTTTAGTAAGCAGAACCGCCGAGTTTGCTGTCTATTTAGCTTTACTTATAGTTACAATACTATTAGTCATGTTTGAATTTCACAATGTTTAGCAAAAACATTAACGAAAAAACAACTGAATGTTAACATGTTTACTTACACACATGTTAACATACAGTTCTTTTTTCTTTATATATTTCATTTATATATTTTTTAGTAAGCAGAACCGCTGAGTTCGCTGTCTGTTTAGCAAAATCACAAGTCTTTTTATTAAAACAAGTTTTTTTTTGTTATAATGCATTGAATGAAATGAAAACAACAGATGAATAATTTTGTTTTATTGTTATTTTATTTACAAAAAATATTTTTAAAAATACTTATTATTAATACATCATTTAAAAACAAGTAAGAGTGTTAAATTCGGCTATGCCGAATCTTTGATACCCTCCACCTAGGTTTTCTTGCACTATTTGTAACAAATTTAGATAAAATATTTGAAAATGTAAACAATTTGAGCAATTTAGTAATTTATTACAACAAATACTCTGAATTTTCAGCATTTACGCTTAACAATTTTAAAGTCAATAGAAGATAGTAAACAAAAAATATTTTTAAATTTCGGATCTTTTTCGGAATACATACTTGACCATGTCTTATATTTTAAAAGCACTAGCGTTAATCAGTTTTATTTTTTCGATCTCATTACATCAGTTGGTCATTCCATTTGTAACGCATCGATAAATGGATCTGCGTCTATGTGTTTAATGCAAAAGATTTCTTACTTTTGTCGAATTGTAGGGATTTTTTGAAAATTTTTTTTTAACAACCTAATATTATATACATTTCAATTTTAAACTTTAAAATTAAAAACATCTATCTTTTTTTAAATCTGGTAATAACTCTATAATATGGAGATAGTAAATACGTGGCTTCTTTAATAAGAATGACAAGTAAAAAACACTTTTGCGCAGTTTTGTGCATTTTTTTTAATACATACATAAGTACGCCATCTTTGTAGATCTCTTCGATTATATTAATTAAGTTTGTAAATAAATAAATCATGTGAGTCCGATCACAAGGGAGATGTGTAAACATCTAATAATTAAAGAAAGCATCAACATCATATTTTCCAGTGCATAAAAAATAAGTCGATTATGCTGTTTTCTGAAATTCAATTGATGTTTTCTGAAATGCAATTGACGTTTTCTGAAATTCAATTGATGTTTTCTGAAATACAATTAATGTTTTCAGCAATTCAAATGATGCTTTTTGAAATTCTATTGATGTTTTCTGAAATACAATTAATGTTCTCAGCAATTCAAATAATGCTTTTTGAAATTCAATTGATGTTTTCTGAAATTCTATTTATGTTTTCTGAAATTCAAATGATGTTTTCTGAAATACAATTGATGTTTTCTGAAATACAATTGATGTTTTCTGAAATTCTATTGATGTTTTCTGAAATTCAATTGATGTTTTCTGAAACTCGAATGATGTTTTCTGAAATTATATTGATGTTTTCTGAAATTCTATTTATGTTTTCTGAAATTCAAATGATGTTTTCTGAAACTCGAATGATGTTTTCTGAAATTATATTGATGTTTTCTGAAATTCTATTTATGTTTTCTGAAATTCAATTGATGTTTTTTGAAATACAATTGATGTTTTCTGAAATACAATTGATGTTTTCTGAAATTCTATTGATGTTTTTTGAAATACAATTGATGTTTTCTGAAATACAATTGATGTTTTCTGAAATTCTATTGATGTTTTCTGAAATTCTATTTATGTTTTCTGAAATGCAAATGATATTTTTTGAAACTCGAATAATGTTTTCTGAAATTATATTGATGTTTTCTGAAATTCTATTTATGTTTTCTGAAATTCAAATGATGTTTTCTGAAATTATATTGATGGTTTCTGAAATACAATTGATGTTTTCTGAAATTCTATTTATGTTTTCTGAAATTCAAATGATGTTTTCTGAAGTACAATTGATGTTTTCTGAAATACAATAGATGTTTTCTGAAATACAATTGATGTTTTCTGAAATTCTATTCATGTTTTCTGAAATTCAATTGATGTTTTCTGAAACTCGAATGATGTTTTCTGAAATTATATTGATGTTTTCTGAAATTCTATTTATGTTTTTTGAAATTCAAATGATGTTTTCTGAAACTCGAATGATGTTTTCTGAAATTATATTGATGTTTTCTGAAATTCTATTTATGTTTTCTGAAATTCAATTGATGTTTTCTGAAATACAATTGATGTTTTCTGAAAAATTTATTGATGTTTTCTGAAATTCTATTTATGTTTTCTGAAATTCAAATGATATTTTTTGAAACTCGAATGATGTTTTCTGAAATTATATTGATGTTTTCTGAAATTCAAATGATGTTTTCTGAAATTATATTGATGGTTTCTGAAATACAATTGATGTTTTCTGAAATTCTATTTATGTTTTCTGAAATTCAAATGATGTTTTCTGAAATACAATTGATGTTTTCTGAAATACAATTGATGTTTTCTGAAATTATATTGATGTTTTCAGAAATTCAATTGATGTTTTCTGAAATTTTATTGATGTTTTCTGAAATACAGTTTATGTTTTCTGAAATACAATTGATGTTTTCTGAAATTATATTGATGGTTTCTGAAATACAATTGATGTTTCCTGAAATTAAATTGATGTTTTCTGAAATTCTATTTATGTTTTATGAAATTTAAATGATGTTTTCTGAAATTATATTGATGGTTTCTGAAATACAATTGATGTCTTTTAAAATTATATTGATGTTTTCTGAAATTCTATTTATGTTTTCTGAAATTCAAATGATGTTTTCTGAAATTATATTGATGGTTTCTGAAATACAATTGATGTTTTCTGAAATACAATTGATGTTTTTTGAAAGAAAATTGGAAAATGTTTAGAAAAGAACATATCATCATTTTTTCAGAAATACAATCAGATAAAGTCACACCGATTTACACTTCAGCTCACACCGATGTGTTACGCTGTTTTTGCGATTGTATTGTGAAATAGAAATTTACCGCCCTACGCGTATAGATGTTTACACATCAAAAGAATATTAAAATATTATAAATGTAAACATAATTGATTTTAGAAAAATGTCCGATTCGTTTTTCGATGGTGCTGAAAACACATCAAAGAAATACAGAAAACAAAGGTTTTACTCAAGTTAGTTGAGAGACGAGAAGCTAATGGGATGGAACAGGTCAAAGATGGCGATTAAATTGCGATAAATCAGATCTAGGTATACATGCTAATAACCAATGTCTTAAAAAAATATCTTTTAAAACCAACAACCAAAATTCTGTTTACGTTATAAGATCCCATTTGCAAGCCATATAAAAGATGAATTATACAGAATAGTAAAAATATTTTTTTTATAATATCTGTTGGTTTTTTATGTTGTTTTTATGTAATTCTAACAAGGTTCAAAAAATACACACATGAAACACACAATGTTCTGTTCAAAAGCAGCCAACACATATCTTTATTTTCATATCAATTATGTGCGTTTCTAAATTTTCTACGGTGCCCAACACAACCATGACTGTGTTCGTTTTAATATTTCGTTATTTACACGAACATTTTTGTATCACATACTTTTTGTTTCAATCTCACATAAAGCACACATTTCTGAGTGTTGCTTTATTTGAAGTTCATGTTCTGGTGCGTGTACTGAAAAAAAAACACAGAACATGTACAATAAACAGGTTCGAGTTCAGTTATATTTTAAGTCGTGTTGTGGCTCGTGTAGTAAGAAAAAACAGAACATGTACAGTAAACAGGTTCGAGTTCAGTTATATTTTAAGTCGTGTTTAAAATATATATATAACTGAACTCGAACCTGTTTACTGTACATGTTCTGTTTTTTCTTACTACACGAGCCACAACACGACTTAAAATATAACTGAACTCGAACCTGTTTATTGTACATGTTCTGTGTTTTTTTTTTCAGTACACGTACCAGAACATGAACTTCAAATAAATCAACACTCAAAAATGTGTGCTTTATGTGTGATTGAAACAAAAAGTACGTGATAGAAAAATGTTCGTGTAAATAACGAAATAGTAAAACGAACACAGTCATGGTTGTGTTGGGCACCGAAGAAAATTTAAAAACAAACATAATTGATATGAAAATAAAAATATGTGTGTGTTGGTCTAAGTTATGTTTGTTTACATATATGTACGAGTTTTTTATTCAGTGTGTGTTTTTTTCTGAACTCTGAATTCTAATGATATTCTTATCTTATTTTTTATGATATTTTTTTCGTTTTTGTTATTTTTGCATTATTGAAATTGAAAATTAACAAATGTAATGGTGCGGCGTTGGTGGAAGATCCGCTTCCTGTTTCCCTGAGCCTTTGCTGGTCGCACGTGCTGGCGTGGGGCCTAGCTCGCCGGATGGGTGGGGTCTTGCTCAGGCCCAGGGAAACCGCACTACAGATTTTCACGTGCGATTTAAAAAAACAACTGTCAACAAAACGGACGCTAAATAGGACGGATGGCCATACTTACCTTGGGATTGGGGACTGGATGTTATGCCCCTTAAGCCCTCCCTACCATGTTACCTCGACTCCATCTTAATTGGAGGTAACCCACAAAAATAATAAGAGTTTGGTTTGGTTCGGCTTTCTACATTGGGTTTAAAAAATTTTTTTATTTACCCTTCATTTTAAGGGTTTTTAAAATTTTAATTATACATATTTAGCAAAACTTATTTAATTATTTTTTTATATTTTAGCAAAATTTTACTTTTTAGAAAAATTTTCAGTTTAGCAAAATTTTATTTCTTAGCAAAATTTTAATTTTAGGGAAATTTTAATTTTAGGAAAATTTTTAAATATAGCTCAAATTTAATTTTAGAAGAATTTTTAAATTTTAGCAAAATTCTGTTTTAGGAAAATTTTAAATGTAGGGAAATTTTAAATTTAGGAAAATTTTTAATTTTAGCTTAATTTTAATTTCAGCTTAAGTGTAGAATTAGGAAAATTTTAATTTAAATCTTATAATTAGAAGACTTTTATGTAATTTTAGATAAATTTTGTATTTAGGTAAATTTTTATATTTAGAATATTTGATATTTAGCTAATTTTTACTTACAAAAATTTGCTTTAATTAGAAAAATTTCATATATAGAAAATTTTTAAATTCTAATTAGAAAAATCTTTAGAAAAAATTCTATTTATAGTTAGATAAATCTTAGAAAATTTTTGTTTTCCTTTTTTTTCTCTCTTTTTTTTTATTTAATTTTTTTATACCATAATTAGTAAGATTTAGGAAAAGTTTAATTCTAGGACAATTTTTTTTTTTTTTTTACTTTTAGGAAAGTTTTAAATTTTAGGAAAATCTTTAATGGTAGAAAAATTTTAATTTTAGCACAATTTTGATTTTTGCACAATTTTAATTTTAGCAAACCTCATATCTAAAAATATTTGATATTTAGTTTAAATTTATAATTAGAAAAAAATTTTGATTTATAATTAGAAAAATCTTTAAAAAAAATAATTTTAATTTATAGTTAGACAAATCTTAGAAAATTTATTTAATTTAGATTTAAGAAAACATTTTAATTAGTGTCTTTTAATTACCGCCGTATGGTTGTAGGTGTTGAGGATGCTGCCGCCAGACGCCGTGGTTGTGTCTCTCAATATGCCATTAAAAAAATCGGCCATAGCTGCATTAATAACGATATTGATGCTGATTTCCATACAAAATTTGTTTAATCAACTTGTGTTGTTTTATAATTTTATATTATTTTTCAACTATTTATTTTTTTAAACCTTCTTTTCTTGACAGTATTTAAGTTCTTAAATATAATTTGATTTTTAGTTTCTTTAAAAAAGGTTCTTCCAAAATTTCTTTAGTTCTTAAACATTAATAATTTTTTTTTTTAAACATTCTGTTCTTTTCTTAACATTATTGTCTTTTTTTATTTTTTTTTAATTAACTTCAAATTTTTGCTCAGAAGGTTTTTTTTTTAGCACAAACAGCAATATTCATTAGCACAGAATTTTATTTATTCAGATGTCCATAAAATCTAATAATTTTTTCTTAAAGTTTATTTAATTTTTATTTGTTTTTATTTCTTAAATTTTACACTTTCTTTTTTCTTAAACTTATCTTTTTTTTCTAAACTTAATTTTCCTTTAATTTTCTGAAATTTATTTCTTTAATTCTTAAACACTACGTTAATTTTAATTTTCGGAGGTTTTTCCTCAACCTTTTATTGCAACTATCAAATTTCAACTCCTCGATTTAAATTTAACTTTATTACATTAAACCTTCTCATCTTCATTCATTCATGTCCAGATAAAAACCTGTTTATTAAAAAAACAAAATCACCACCAATTCATTGAGAACATTCATATGCATTCATAATATTCTCTAGTATTTATAACACTCCCACTCATACATGACTATGAGAGCAAGTGAGATCAATACAAGAAAATACGTGGTTTGACCAGCATGATTGCATATGAATGTGTTCATGATTTCATACAACACAATGAAGAGAAAAAAAATGCCATCAACATATTACCATATAAGGTGTTGTTTATATGTACATACTTGAACTTGAAAATAATTTCAAGATCAAGGTTATTATTTTTTTCTTCTTTCTTATTCTGCTTGTAACAGAAATTCTTTTGTTACAGTAAAGCGCAAAACAGATCACCGTCACACATATTAAGAATAAATTTTTTTTTGAAAAATTGAAAAAAGTAGTGTAGGCAAAAATGTAGAGAGAAAAAAGTGAGTGTAGGGAAAAAGAAGGGATATTTTTTCATTAGCGTAGAGATTTCTGTAAAAATCTCCTGGCATCACTGGTACCTCTTAAAAAGCAATGTATGATTTCACAAAACAATGCGACGTATATCTACTTTGTTCAAAAGCTTTCATAAAACTAAATGAAATTGTTACTTATGCATGAAACACATAGACGACAGAGGCTACACAAACACACGGATACAAATGCTGCTGGCTGCAATTGTAGTCGTTTAGTCAACTACTTAATTTTTTTTGAAAACGACAGCAACTTATAACAACAATATAAACAGCTGTTTTTATACAAAATCATTTTCATTTCAGTAGTGCCAATTATATATTTTTTTTTACTTTATTAAAATAGAAAAACATGTATGATTCTACATAAAATTGTCTTAAATATATTACTTATTTATAATGCATTATTATAACGTAAAAATAAATAAATAAATTTATTTATTAATAGAATTATTATAGCATTTCATTTTGCGATTAATTTTTTCAACAAAATAAAATACTTCATACCACTAATATCTTTTACATATTTTGTTATATTGTCAAAACTATTTTTATTTTGTAGCCAACAGAAATAGAAATTAGCCAAAGTTGACTACAGCAGCAAAAGTGGTCATGTAGTCGTGTAGCTGTGTTGGTGTCAAAGTTATCGTTTTCATATAAACGTGTGTATTTTATTTTTGACAGGCTGTAGTCGTGTAGCCGCTGTCGTCTATGTGTTTCATGAGAGAGTTCGGCTTACTGGTGCCATTATGTATATGTGTGTGTAAACAGTAATCATTTCGAAGATTGTTTTAACAAAAATCATCTTAATGTGCCTTCTTCGAGCACTTTTGATGATTAAAAACAGATTAATCACATGGCGTATTAGAAAAAGACTATGAAATGATTTTTGCTTACGCTTAAAAAGTGATTTATAGAAAAATGACATTAAATATGACTCAAAAATAAGTCGAAATTAATCAGAAAATTGAATAAAAAAAGTTCTCAAGAAGAGTCGGGTGTAAGGTAATATTTCCTCCCAACAAAAGAATATTTTGTGATCAGCAAAAGAGCGCATTTATGACTGTTTTAATAGCACAGAGGAGTTAAAAAAGACTCCACATGATCACTTATTGCATAAAATGTTTACTGGGATTTTATTCACTATCTGTAGAAACAGTTTTTTAAGTAAAACGAATCTGCACACAATACAGCGTAATGATGAATTGTACTTCTCAATTAGTTTATTTTTAATGTGCCATAAGAAGTTCGGTTTGTGCAAAGAAATGAATGAATACATGTTTCCCAGGGCGAAGCTTAATCATTGCACTTTGATTGAGTTGAGCCCGCGACTATTCCTAATGTGGATAGCTCGTGCCTACAATTTTTGGTAGTTGGGAAAGGCATTGTGCAAAGGGAAGCATGAACATATGTTTCCCAGGGCGAGGCTTAATCATTGCACTTTGATTGAGCTGAGCTACGCGGTTATTCCTAATGCGGAATAACTCGTGCATTAAATTCTCGGTAGTCCGGGAATGGCGTTTGCCTGCGCCGAACATTAAATAATAAATTTTCAAAATGTATTATAATTAAATATTATTGACATCTGTATTATATTATTATCATCTGAGAAAAAATTTTGTTTTAAACACCAATTTTTTACAGGTTAGAATTTTATGGTTTCAGTACTACTTTTGAATGCAAGTATGTACTAAAAGTCGAACCCTTAAAATCATACTATTTTTTGCAACCCTAAAAATTGCAGTATTTTGTATAAATAAAATAATTTATATTTATATTATTTTTAATATGCGCTTATTATCGATATACATATACAGAATATATGAATGTTATTTATAGTATTTTGATATTTGCAACAGTAGTATGTATGTATCAATTTGTAATATTTTCTGATCTTATAAAAATCGCAGAATATTGATATTGATTTTATATAGTTTCTTTTATTAATTAACTAACTTAAATATTACACCATAAAATCTTGATATTGGTGAATTTTTATATTATTACCACAACGACCATAAAAACAACAAGTACAGCTGTGACAAAATACAAAATTTAGAATAACAATATAGGAAAACATCATATTTTTTTAACTTTTCAGTGATTTCTCGGCACCTATGAAACCTATTGTCACGATTTAAAGAACAGAAACCTTCTCATGATGTTGGAGTATCATTCTCACTAACAACAAGCGCCCTAGCTGTCCTATTGAGAACGTTATCGTGACAAGAACAACATAGTCAAATCATATTTTTTCAAGACTTTTTTTACTCCATCGTTCAATTCTCGGGACCAGATAAACCGATTTGGACGATTTTAAATAGCAAACTTTTCAGGATGTTAATGAATCATTTTTTATACCAATGAGCAATCTAGTTGACCGATTGAAGCCGTCATCGTGATTTCCACAGACGGACAGACGGACGGACGGACAGACGGACATCGCTATATCAACTCCGCTTGTTATAAGGATCACAAATATATATATTTTATGGGGTCCAGATTTTTTTTCTAATTATTACAAACGGAATGACAAACTTATATACCCTCTGCACACTGGAGTGGAGGGTATAATAAGGTGGGCAAAATTTATTTAATTTTTTTCATACAGTTTTAATTTTCTTTTTTTCAAATATTAACGATTTTCAATCATTTTTTCGTATTGAGGTTTTAATATATTTTATTTTTTCTTACAGTTTTTTGTCTTAATTAAATTTTCAGTTAGTTATATATTTTTTTTTTTGTTTTTTATAAAGAATACTTTATTTAGAAAGAGTCTTTTTTAATAGTTTAAGTTTTTCGTTTATAGAATTATATGGTTTTATTAAACCTATAAGTAATTCAATAAAAAAATTTATCATATTTAAATTTTTATTTCAAAATATTTTTGAAATCATATTTCACAAATTCAAATTTTTTAACTATTTTTTATTTTCAAATAACTTTCAGTTAGTTACTATAGTTCTTTTTCATTTCCAATATATTTTAGCTTCTTTATCAAGTAAAAATATATCCGTTAAGTTTGAATTTAAATACATTTTATATATTCTATTGAGGATTTTTAGAGCTGACAACATATTTTTCATTTTGTCATTCACAAAACCCTTTTTTTTAGATTTATTTGAGAAAATATTCGTTTATTCAAGTTTATATGTTCCTTTCTATTGAATTATTCCAATATATATTTTTTGTTTCTTATTAAGTTAAATTATAACCAATTTTAATATCACTTTCCAGACCTTAATATTTATTTACTAAATTTGTTATTACATCAGACCAAATTTTTATTTTTTTTCAAATATTAACGATTTTCAAACAATTTTTTACATTTGCTTTTCAGTTTTTTAATTTAAGTTTTCAGTTTTCAGGTTTTCAATTTTTAATTCAAGTTTTTAGTTTTTTTTTAATTTAAGTTTTTAAATGTTTCGTTTTTTATATATGCCTTATACTACTATGTGGTTTGGGTATAATGACTTTGTGCTGCTGTTTGTAACTACCAAAAATATTGACCTAGACCCACCTTTTATTATACCGATCGACTCAGAATCCCTTTTTGAGTCGATTTAGCGATGTCCGTCCGTCCGTCCGTCTGTGTGTCCATGTAAACCTTGTAATCAAACTACTGGTCGTAAATATTAATATATTTTGATGAAATTTGGTATGTAAGCTTTCATCGGGCATCGGTTGAACCTTATTGAAATTAGTGAAATTCGGTCCATGTTGAGACCTAGTCCCCATACAAATGACCCCTATGAAATCGACATAAATTGCCATAAGATCAAAATTATCATATAAATCTCAGTCAAATTGGGTTTGTACGTGTTTATTATATCCATTAATCAGTAGTCCAAAAATAATTCGTATAGGACAATTATTAGTCATAGGCCCCATATGTATAGAGCTGCTTCCCGTTCTTCACTTATATCTATCAAAAACATAAATATTGCACAGTTTTTTGGTTTTTATATATTTTTTCAAAACATAAGTGACTTTACCAAATATGTTCATGGTCGGTCCATTTTTCGACCTATTCCCCACATAAATATAGCACCCGATATGAAATTTTTTATATCTGCAGCCAAAAAATTAATAACAATGCCACTCAAATTTGGTTTATGCTTATTTTCTATATCGAATAGTTGGACCGAATAGGTAGGAACTCTAAACCATGGTATAGGGTATCGTATAGTCGGTCTAGACCTACTATAGTTTCTTACTTGTTTTTAGTTTAATTTATTAAAGATATGTGTCTTTCAGTTAGTTCCTATAGTTCTTCTTCATTAATATTTTAGATATTTCATTCTGTTTTTATTAACTCTGAACATTCCAGTGTCTTTCAGTTAGTTCCTATAGTTGTTTTTTTTAAATATTTTTGAATCTTTAGTTGCTATAGTTCCTTTTCATTTCCAATATATTTTAACTTTTTTATTAATTAAAAATAGATCCGTTGACTTGGAATTTAAATACATTTTATATATTCTACTGAGGTTTTTAGAGCTGACAACATATTTTTCATTCACAAAACCCATTTTTTTAGATTTATTTGAGAAAATATTCGTTTATTCAAGTTTATACGTTTCTTTCTATTGAATTATTCCAATATATATATATATATATATATATATTTTTGTTTGTTTCTTATTAAGTTAAATTATAACCAATTTTAGAACCGCTTTTCAAACTTTAATATTTATTTACTAAATATGTTATTACTTCAGACCAAATTTTTACTTTTTTCAAATATTAACGATCAAATCTTTATTTTTTTTTTCAAATGTTAACGATTTTCAAAAATTTTTTTATACCCTCCACTCCAGTGTGCAGAGGGTATATATAAGTTTGTCATTCCGTTTGTAATAATTAGAAAAAAAAATCTGGACCCCATAAAATATATATATTTGTGATCCTTATAACAAGCGGAGTTGATATAGCGATGTCCGTCTGTCCGTCTGTGGAAATCACGATGACGGCTTCAATCGGGCAACTAGGTTGCTCGTTGGTATAAAAAATGATTCAGTAACATTCTGAAAAGTTTGCTATTTAAAATCGTCCAAATCGGTTTATCTGGTCCCGAGAATTGAACGATGGAGTAAAAAAAAGTCTTGAAAAAATATGATTTGACTATGTTGTTCTTGTCACGATAACGTTCTCAATAGGACAGCTAGGGCGCTTGTTGTTAGTGAGAATGATACACCAACATCACGAAAAGGTTTCTGTTTTTTAAATCGTGACAATAGGTTTCATAGGTGCCGAGAAATCACTGAAAAGTTAAAAAAAATATGATGTTTTCCTATATTGTTATTCTAAATTTTGTATTTTGTCACAGCTGTACTTGTTGTTTTTATGGTCGTTGTGGTAGTAATATAAAAATTCACCAATATCAACATTTTATGGTGTAATATTTAAGTTAGTTAATCAATAAAAGAAACTATATAAAATCAATATCAATATTCTGCGATTTTTATAAGATCACAAAATATTACAAATTGATACATACAGACTACTGTTGCAAATATCAAAATACCATAAATAACATTCATATATTCTGTATATGTATTTCGATAATAAGCGCATATTAAAAATAATAAAATATAAATTATTTTATTTATACAAAATATTGCAATTTTTAGGGTTGCAAAAAATAGTATGATTTTAAGGGTTCTACTTTTAGTACATACTTGCATTCAAAAGTAGTATTGAAACCATAAAATTCTACCCTGTTAAAAATTGGTGTTTAAAAAAAAATTTTTTTCTCAAATAATAATATTATGTCAATAATATTTAATTATAATTAATTTTTATTATTTAATGTTTGGCGCAGGCAAACGCCATTCCCGGACTACCGAGAATTTAATGCACGATTTATTCCGCATTGGGAATAATCGCGGAGCTCAGCTCAATCAAAGTGCAATGATTAAGCCTCGCTCCGGGAAACAAGTGTTCATGCTTCCCTTTGCACAAACGCCATTCCCAACTACCAAAAATTGTAGGCACGAGCTATCCACATCAGGAATAGTCGCGGGCTCAACTCAATCAAAGTGCAATGATTAAACTTCGCCCTGGGAAGCATAGACGACAGCGGCTACACGACTACATCCTGTCAAAAATAATATACACACGTTTATATGAAAACGATTATTTTGACACCAACACAGCTACACGACTACATGACCACTTTTGCTGCTGTAGACAACTTAGGCTAATTTCTGTTTTTGTTGGCTACAAAATAAAAATAGTGTTGACAATATAACAAAATATGTAAAAGATATTAGTGCTATGAAATATATTATTTTGTTGAAAAAATTAATCGCAAAATTAACTGCTATAACAATTCTATTAATAAGTAAATTTATTTATTTATTTTTACGTTACAATAATGCATTATAAATAAGTAATATATTTAAGACAATTTTATGTAGAATCATACATGTTTTTCTATTTTAATAAAGTAAAAAAAATATATAATTGGCACTACTGAAATAAAAATGATTTTGTATAAAAACAGCTGTTTATATTGTTGTTATATGTTGCTGTCGTTTTCAAAAAAATTAAGTAGTTGACTACACGACTACAATTGTAGCCAGCAGCATTTGTATCCGTGTGTTTGTGTAGCCTCTGTCGTCGATGTGTTTCATGCATAAGTAACAATTTCATTTAGTCTTATGAAAGCTTTTGAACAAAGCAGATATACGTCGCATTGTTTTGTGAAATCTTACATTGTTTTTTAATAGGTACCAGTGATGCCAGGAGATTTTTACAGAAATCTCTACGCTAATGAAAAAAATCCCTTTTTTTCCCTACACCCACTTTTTTCCTCTCTACATTTTTCCCTACACTACTTTTTTCAATTTTTCAAAAAAAAAAAAAATTATTTTTAATATGTTAATTTTCAATTTCAATAATGCAAAAATAACATAAAAACGAAAAAAATATCGTAAAAACTAAGATAAGAATATCATTAGAATTACATAAAAACAATATAAAAAATCAACAGATATTATAAAAAAAATATTTTTACTATTCTGTATAATTCATCTTTTATATGGCTAGATGTGCATTTAAAATTTACACAATTAAATAAAATGGCTTGCAAATGGGATCTTATAACGTAAACAGAATTTTGGTTGTTGGTTTTAAAAGATATTTTTTTAAGACATTGGTTATTAGCATGTATACTTAGATCTGATTTATCGCAATTTAGTATTTTTTCACAAGCCTTGCATCTGTATTTAAAGTCGTCATCTTTGACCTGATGACGCCTTTAACTTGAGTAAAACCTTTGTTTTCTGTATTTCTTTGATGTGTTTTCAGCATCATCGAAAAACGAATCGGACATTTTTCTAAAATCAATTATGTTTACATTTATAATATTTTAATATTCTTTTTATTTACAAACTTACTTAAGGTGCTATTACACGAAGTGTTTTTATACCCTCCACTCCAGTGTGCAGAGGGTATATATAAGTTTGTCATTCCGTTTGTAATAATTAGAAAAAAAAAATTGGACCCCATAAAATATATATATTTGTGATCCTTATAACAACCGGAGTTGATATAGCGATGTCCGTCTGTCCGTCTGTCCGTCTGTGGAAATCACGATGACGGCATCAATCGGGCAGCTAGGGTGCTCGTTGATATAAAAAATGATTCACTAACATCCTGAAAAGTTTGCTATTTAAAATCGTCGAAATAAGCCGATTAGGGCCCGAGATTTGAATGAAGAACTAAAAAAAGTCTTGAAAAAATATAATTTTCTATGTTGTTCTTGTCACGATCACGCCCTCCATAGTGCAGCTACAGTGATAATTTTTAATGAGAATGATTTACCAAATTCATAGGAAGATTTCTATTTGAAAAATCATTAAAATCGGTGGAACAGGTCCAGGGAAATCTCTGAAAAAGTAAAAAAAAAAAATGAAAAATATGATGTTTCTATATTGTTCTTGTTGTTATTCTAAATGTTGTGTTGTTGTCATAGCTGGACTTGTTGTTTTTGTGGTCGTAGTGGTAATAGTATAATAAAAACAAACAATTTGTAAATTTTTTTTTAACTCTGGTAGAAAAATTTAAAAGTTTCCATTGTTTTGGCATCACTAAAAAAATTTGTTAAATCATTTCTGTTATTACCACGAGCCTGCCTGCAAAATTTCAGATCGAATGGGGTACGGGAAAGGGGTTAAAATCGATCCAAAATTTTTTCGACAAGCAGACACTACGAGTTAATATAAAGGGAGCAAAAATTCACCAACATCTAAAGCAAATAATGCTAAAATACCTAGTTGTTAATAAAAAAAAAATTTAAATTTAGCAAAAAAAATTTTATGTATAAATTTATTTAAAAAGAAAAACACAAAAATAACGTTTGATGTTGTATTTTTTGTGTGTAATATTTACGTATACATACATAAACGTATTAGATAATACAAATAATATACATATATTATATATATGTATATCCATAACAACTGCATGTTAGAAATAAATCGGTATATTATTTTATTTAGATAATTTTCTGCAATATTTTATTGTGGGGAAAATACATTTCTTTTGCTTTAACAGAGTGTCACTTCATTTTGCTCAGCTTGACTATGCCGCAATAGATGACGCCACAATTTTTGTTCTAATTAGCCTTGCAATAGTTACTTCTATTTTAACATGAATGTCAATATTTTCAACTAGATATCATACAGAACAATGTTAAGAGTATACACGGGCTGGTCTTTTATTTCATATGTTTTTTCATTATTCTTTTACAAATATGAACATAAGTTTGGCATGTTAACTTTTTGTTGTCTTTATAAAATAGAGTTACCGAGTTCATCAATGAGTTTTTTGCTTTCAAAACAGTTTTACATAGTTATATAGAACTATTATTCTGCTTTACCTACAAAATATCTGATTGCGATTACATCTAATTTTTAAAAATTGTTTATAATTACTAAAGCATTACTATCCACATAAATACAAAATTGCTCTTTTTAAATTTTCCATTCAAATTCAAGAAAATATCAATTCTAAAAACTGGAATTAAAAATTTCCAATTATAAATTACAATTAATTGAATTTCAGAAAATTATATCAAAACGTCGGAAATTATAATTTTAAATTTAGAAGACATCTATTGCATCTTTAATATATAAATTTTATTCGTTAAACACAAATTGAAATTCAAAAAAAAAAAAAAAACACCAATACCTACGTTTACATTTAAAAAATTTTTACATTTAAAAAAAATATTGACATTCAGGAGAAATTAATAGCTTTTCACTACCGCGATTCAGTAACTTCTTTTAATGATAGTCGAATCGTTAAAAAAAAAGAAAATCGCAAAATTATCAGTAACATTTTTAAACGATATTCGCTTTTATTAAACTCAGCTGTTGTTGTTATCTAAACGACAACCATTTTTGTGTTGTTTATTCAATCGATAAAAACTAAAATTTTTAGGTTGAAATGTCGTCATACTTAAATAAAAATCATAAAATAGTGAAAATATTTTGCTTTTATTAAAAGACTTTTTTATATAAATAAAAAAATTAAATAGCATATTAAATTCATTATTTCATTTTCAAATAAATAAACACAAATATTAGTAAAAAAAAAAGATATTAAACATAAAGATAAAATCATCCTGTCAAACACGAAGTAATTTGTTTTTTTTTTCTATTCTTCTTTGTGATTTTCGCTTATTTTGACAGAGATGCCACTCGTCTACAATTTAAATAAATAGAAAAATAGATTTGTCGACTGTCGTTAAGATGTATGTACTTAGTGAATTACTTAATCCTTAGTGCAAACAATATATTTTGCGATTGTCGGATCGTTGAAATTTTCAGAATCGAACTACAGAAAACATTGATTTAAATTCAATGAATTTTAGAAAACGTCAAATGCTATTTAAGAATTGCGAACATAAAAACTGTTGCAATACATATATGTATATTCATATCTTATATATTAATTACAAACTTAAATTATATACTTATTTACAAAAAAAAAAAACAAATATATGTATATATATATATATATATATATATATATATATATATACATATATATTATAATAACATTTCATATTGCTTTCAAATATTCGTTTATAAATTTGAAAAATATTATATACTCTTCAAATATTTATAAAATGTAATATTTTCATGTGAAAAAAAAAACAAAAAGAATTTCTAAAATAAATTTGTATAGTTAATTATAGTTAAAATACTTTTATTAAAATTGTGAAAATTTCATGCATATCATTACATAATAAAATCAAATGAATTATTTCAATTTTGTACAAAAACAAAAAATATAACATTAATGTTTCTTTTTTTGGTTCAAAAAACATTAATATTGTAATTTTAGAAATGTTACATGGTGGTAGAAATGATATAAATAATAAACATACCATTTTAAAATGAACATACAATCCTGTCCACTTAAATAGCGCGTGCTTTAAGCTTTTGATATATATACATTTATGTGTGCTATTCAAGTGGATAGGACTGTACATGGATTGTAGTTTTCATTTCTCAATTAAATTCACTGCTTGCCAAAATCAGGTCGATTTTGTTACTGTTACTACATGCAAAACATCCCAACAAAGCAAAATAATGTAAAAACTGTTTGTATGAATAACTTTTTCTCCATTTCATTTGCATTTTACTACTGGTATCGTTTGTTGGGATAAAATTTTAAACTCAACGTTCTCACCACAACGTTCTATCCCAACATTCTCACCACAACGTTCCCATCACAATATTCTCTGTTGAACGTTCTGCCTATGATTTTGTTTAACTAAAGCATTCATGGGCATTTAGTTAAACAATTGTTAAATACCTATACACATGCATTCTTATGCTCTTGTGTTTAGTCGTCTGTGAGATCTTGACGAATGCACATGTTCAACGGAAGCTTTAGTAGTTTTTTTCAAGTTTAGAGAAAATAAATTAATGATGACACTCAAAAAATATTGTATGTTGAAAAATGCATTTGGTCAGGTACAATGCCTTTTATGTTATCAAACATTTAAGGAATATAGACAACAAGTAATTAAAAGGCATTATGATTGTTTTCATAGTAATATGAATAAACTAAAGGAGGAGGAAAAAGAAGAGCTTTTTAATAGAAATAAGCAAATTTTTTTTGATAAATTAAAGGGTTTTTTGT
The DNA here is from genome assembly GCA_963682025.1 of Cordilura impudica. NCBI lineage: Eukaryota > Metazoa > Arthropoda > Insecta > Diptera > Scathophagidae > Cordilura > Cordilura impudica. Next base: position 228,810,463 of record OY821517.1, read on the forward strand.
TAGAAGAGGAAGTAAAAGAAAAAAAGGTAGACAATAAATTAAAAATGGAAATTTCTAGCTCAGTAAGCTTAGATATTGTCAGACACGGCAGACCTTTTACGGATGGTATTTTCGTTAAAGAAATACTGAAAAAAAACTATGCAAAAACTTAATTATAATGCTAATTTTATGGAATCTGTTCCCTTGTCCCGTAGAACTTTAGCTCGGCGAACGGTTAAATTAGGAACATCTATTGAATTTGCGGTTAGGGAAAAATTAAGTAATTGCGAATTTTTTTCTATTTGTTTAGATGAAAGCACCGACATTAACGATCTCTGCCAATTAGTAATTTGCGTTCGATGTGTAGACATAGAATATAATGTTTATGAAGCAATGTTTTCTCTTGAAACATTTCATGGAAATGTGACAGGTAAGTTGTTGTTTGATGTTGTCAACGAAAAACTGCTTACCGTTATAAACTGTAACAAATTCGCTGGCGTTTGCACAGATGGAGCAAATGTTATGAAGGGTAAGTACGAAGGTTTTGTAGGACAGTTGGAAAAACATTACTTTGGAATTAATAGCTTTCACTACATAATTCATCAGGCCGCTCTTGCCTCTAAATTTATAAGTACCCACCCAGCTATGAAGACTGCAGAGCAGATAATAAATAAAATACGAGGCGGACATCACTCGCTTACTCACAGAAAATTTGTAAACTTTTTAAAAATAAAAAATGCTCCACACAATGATTTGAAAATGTTTACAGAAGTTCGGTGGCTAAGCCGAGGTGATTGTTTAAACAGACTGTTTAATTTAAGGGAAGAAGTGAAACAGTTTCTAGAAGCAGAGGGTTTAGATAAATGCTTATTACAGTATTTAAAAGATAACAAATTTATTTTAGATTTAGCTTTTTTAGCTGATACAACTATGCTTTTAAATGAATTTAATCTACAATTACAAGGAAAAGAAAAAAGCATATGTGATTTGTCTAAAATCCTTTTCGATTTTAAAACGAAACTATTTTTACTCCTTTGCCAAATTCAGGACGGAGATTTCTCAAACTTTCCAAAAACTCTACTTATTATTGGAAATCAGGAAAATGTTGAAATAATTGAATATATAGAAATATTTGAAACACTTTTCCATAATTTTCAAGATAGGTTTAAGGATTTTGAAAATTTTCAACCTCTTCTAAATATTTTTGAAAACCCTTTTAGTTGCGATGTAATAAACTCTGAGTTTCAAATACAATCTGAACTTATAATACTTCGAAGCGAAGTAAATGTTCAAGAAAATATTAATGTTTTAGAGTTCTGGAAAAATTTGGACGGCAAAGTATATCCCGAACTTAAAAAAATTTCTCTTATTTGTTTATCTTTATTTCCCTCAACTTATCTCTGCGAACAAATTTTTTCCGATTTGAAATTCATTTGTTCTAAACAACGGAATAAATTGTCTTCATCACAATTAAAAAACATTTTACTACTTCGAAACTGCCATAAAAGTACAAATGTGGAAGATTTTATTTAATTATTATTATTATTATTATTATTTTTATTTTTATTATTATTATTATTATTATTATTATTATTAAAAATCAAAACATTTGTAGAACTAAAAGCTTTTACTCTGTGCCTTAAATATTCAGTGATATTTTTTTTTTTTTAATAAAATTATTTATTTGTTAATTTTTGTGATTCATGTGTAGTAATAATTTTTTTTATGATTTATATTTCTCTAAAATATGGCAAACGAAATTTGCCGAAATATCGATAAAAATTAAACATTATTATATTGTACACCATGCCTTATACTACTAACTGTCATTTATGAGTGTACTAAAATAATTTTTTACTCTCTCTTGCTTACTAACACAATTGACAAAATTGTGTGCCCATCAATGAACTAAAGAAACATTTATATGCATAACTGCCGAATAACATATTGGTGGTCGAGTGCGTAGTGCGCTGGCTCTTGATCTTTTTCGCTTATGTTCGAATTCCAATGAAATAAGAAATATTGTACTTTTTTTTATCATATTTTTTTTTCTTCAAACTTATTGAAAACAATAAATTCTTAACATATCAATAAGATCTAATAAAAATAATCATTTATTTATTTAATTTCATATAAAATTCTATAAATATTTTTTTTTACGATATTACATTTTCAACATTATTGGTGAATAAAAAAAAATTATATATACATGTTTCTTTTTATTAATCAACAATGTTGCAGTAAATACAGACTTTTGGTTTAACCGTTCCATTATCGTTTTGCACATCCTCATTATGTATAGTCCTTGGATGACTTCAAAATTTGACTTCATGGTAGGCAAAGTAAACCCCAAAAATTGAAGTTCGATGATAATTCCCAGGTAGTAGTATTTGGAGTCAATAAATGAAAATATATTTTATTAACATAATTTAATTCAAAATCAAAAGTTGGCATCACTGAGTTAGATTTTGTATTGTATGGTGTTATTTTGTGTTGCCACAAAATCTAATAGAGAAAACTCCCTTTTAATTGTAAAAAAAATTATTTTCCAAATATGATAATATTTTAACAACAGAAAAAAATTGAGAGAGCTTTTTCGCAATGAAGGTTAGGGTGAGATATTTAATTTGCAAAAATTTTAAATTAATCGAGAGGTTATATCATATAACCGGAAACGCATGAATATAGGTATATAACCTAAATGCATGCCGATCAGCAACAACGATGTCCAAAAAGCAAACACCGAAACGTGTTTTCTTTTATCCGAAATAAGAGAAAAGACGAAAACGATCTTTCCTCGTTGGAGTGCGAATTACTAATGTGAGAAAGCTTTTTAGACCAACTCTTGAAATAAACAAAAAACATCTGTTAAGCGGATCAACCCAATGAATTCGCTGAAATAATCTGGTATTAAGTTTAACAAATTGTTTACTTTTTCAAATATATTGTTTACATTTATTATCAATACTCAAACCGAGGTGGAGGGTATCAAAGATTCGGCACAGCCGAATTTAACACTCTTACTTGTTTTTTATAAACACGTGCCGAATTCATTATTTGTATTTCAATTAATTAATAACATTGATATTTATTGTTATAATGGTTTATGGTTTTGGTTTTGTTACCTTTCGTACAGCTAAACATTAATTCCCTTTTTACTAGAAAAAATTTCCCTCTACTAATCATCAACGCATTAAGGGCCATCACTGCTACAATTTATACCCTTTCGTGGTTAGACTAGTTTTCTTATTCTTTTGACATGACATTGAGGTCAATATTTCTATAAGTATGTTAGTTGCACTTGTAATGCAAGAGGAGTGAGAGAGAAAAAGAGATAGAGCTATAGATATCATTTCTAACCGATTCAAGAAAGCTTTTTGGTTTGAAACTTGAAAGGTAGAGAAAAAGAAGATAAAAACCAAGCGAGTTTGGATGGCTAGTTTCTTTTTCAATTTTGGTCTCGAGGAAGAAAAGACTTTTTTCATAAGATAAAAAGCAAACAAGTATTAAGTGGTGTAAAACGAAAAGGTAGTATTGCACTTTCCTGTCTTCGAAAAATGCACTCAAGGACTTAAATAAAACTTGTGCAGACAGCAACCATAGGTTACAAAAACATCAAAGAAAGAAAGGTGTATATATATTAAAGAAATCCAAGTGCAACAAGCCAAGCGGAAACAGGTCAATGGAAAGTACCAGACTATATATGCCTACAATTTCCAAAAGGACTGGACGATACTACAGTGGTATAACGAAGTCTCGCATGAACTCCAGTTGTTCTACACTCCCCAAGACACATGAAAGGTTTGCGACCAGATGCCCCACGCAGGAAACCACATGTTCATCTGTGATGTATTTTTCTTTGTTAAAAGCTAAGGTATAAAAATAGACTTCCATTGTATTCTATATATAGTCATTAACTATCAAGAAATCGAACAAATTGTTAAATTTATATATAGTTCCAATTCGTAGCATAGAATTGTCTAAATTTTCTATACGTCTGTAGTAACGTTAACATAAATATGAATACATATATGTGCTAGATTATTCTAACAATTTACCGCTATATACATATATGTGTATACATATATATCTACCGATCACATTTTTTTTGCACGCTTGTTAAAATAACGGTAATCATAAAAAAAAGAGGCAACCAACAAAAAAATATATATATATAAATAAATGTCATATTGTCCATATATGATCAAATTTTAAATAAGTTTAATTCTGAAATGTGTCCTATTATAAGAATTTTTAAAGATTTTTAACAGTACAAAAAAAAATAATAATTTTTATACCCTATACCACTATGTGGTTTGGGTATAATGACTTTGTGCTGCTGTTTGTAACAACCAAAAATGTTTGACCTAGACCCATCTTTAATTATACCGATCGAATCAGAATCACTTTCTGAGTTGATTTAACAATGTCCGTCCGTCCGTCCGTCCGTCTGTGTGTCCATGTAAACCTTGTAATCAAACTGCAGGTCGCAAATATGAATATATTTTGATGAAATTTGGTATATAAGCTTCTGTCGGCCATGGAATGAACGCTATTGAAATTGGTGAGAATCGGTCCATGTTCAGACCTAGCCCCCATACAAATTACCCATATGAAATCGACATAAATTGCCATAAGATCCAAATTGTCATATAGATCTTACTCAAATTGGGTTTGTATGCGTTCATTACATCCATTAATGAGTAGTCCAAAAATGATCCCTTTGACCCCATATATAGCTGTTTCCCGATTTTCATTTAAATCTATTAAAAAACAAAAATATTGCACTGATTCTTCTCAAATTTTGTTTGTATATATTTTTGCAAAATACAAGAGACTTTACCAAACTTGATCAGGATCGGTCCATTTTTGGACCAAGTCCCTATATAGATATAGTATCCGATATGAACTTTTTCATATCTGCAGCCAAAAAAATTAATAAAAATCCCAATCAAATTTGGTTTTTGCTTATTTTCTATGTCCAGTTAGTTGGGCCTAAGAGATAGGGTTTTCTTACTTGTTATATTGTAAACTATTGATTAACACATAGCTATAAGATTTACTTTAATTATTTTTGCTAATTATTATAACAGTTTCTAAATAGGTAAAACAACATAATGAGAAATATTTACTTTACACCCCATGGTTAGCAAAGACTACCACCAGCAACTAAGCACAAGGCCTTCATGCAGCGTTGGAGTCAATAATATGTGTAAGTGTCTATCATTTAATTGTCTTACTTAAGCATCTAAGCTATTTTATTTGTGCATTTTCAAATATCTTTAAACAATATTTATTGCCATTACTATGGAATTTTATTTGATGGTATAATTAAAGCAAGAATATTATGATGAAAATCATTGTTAGTTAATAATTTTTTTTTAACCCTACATAGCCGATAATTGAAATCAATTTTTTGTTGAGATAAAAATGTATTTTTATATATAAAATTTTTTTAATTTTAAATAAAATCATGTATTTGAATTTAATAATGAATTAGTTAGTATTGAATCGATGAAGAGCTTCAAAAAGGTCTGAGGTAAAGTAAAGTGTAATTGGGGGTGTTCTTTAAATCGTCATGGCCAATAGAAAACCATAGGATGGGAGGGCAAAGAGGCCATTAGCTGTAACATCGTAGCTAAGACTAAGGTTGTGTAAATTATACGCAAATTTGTTCCATACATATTTTTTTTAACTTCCTTTATTTTGGTTGTTATAATTTTTTTGTTATTAATAGGGCATCCTAAAGCGCACGTGATATTATTTTTTTTTTGTTGTAAGGCTTATGGTCAGTCAGAGGAACAAGATCCCTGCACCTTACTGCCGAACTAGTTAGCTTGCCGAGCACGTGACTTAACTAAATTCTTATGTTATTTCTTAATTAAAACACTAACACTTATTTTGAAGGTAAATTATAAGCTCTTTATTATTCAAAGGTCAAACTTTTACTAAAACTAAAATAACATAAATGATAATAATTTGGTTACTGACATAAACGCCTAAAACTAGTTTTGTTATTGTATTTAGAGAAATGCAAATTAACAGGAGAATATTAAAAGAATGTAACTTGAGATAAATAGAAAATAGTGAAATGATACAATATAAGGTATAGTAGAAAGTATATTCGTAACTACCCCCACATTTAATTAAGGACACTCCTGAGTCCTTGTTATAAACAGTCTTTTTTATATTACACATTTTACATATATATGAAAATAAAATAAAAATAAATAAACAAAAATAAACTTAAAATGAATTCATAGATATTATTAATTTACAAATAATAAATTTTCCTTTTCAGATTCAAGATCATACTTATAATTTTACTTTTATCTTTATATACATATATACTTATATATATATATATATATATATATATATATATATTTATTGTGTGTTTTATAATTATATAATAAAAATTCAGCTAAAAACCATTTTAGAATGTTTTTCTTATATTCTTATTTTCGTTTATAAATAGAAATTAAATTAATTTTGCATAAACACAAAGGTATATGCTTTAGTCTTGATAATTGAGATACATTAATTATTCTTGGTATCAACATTGTCATATTGTCTAGTATTTAAAATTCCGTCATATTTAGTCTGTCTTTTTATATTTGAACTATGTATATTCCGTAGTTCACTAACTCTAAATTTAGGTTCTTCCTTATGCCGCAATGCCTTGTAGTTTTTTATATAACCGGTGTCCCTATGATCAACGTAGTTTTCCCTATTTTTGTTTCTTCTATTGATATAACTATTTTTAATTGCTAGCATATTATGATATATCTTTGTTCGGTCACAATTGCCATATTCTACATTTATTGGTTTTTCTTTTAATACAGAGTGAAAACTATTATTGTAAAATTCAATTGATTTACTAATTTTGTCCTTAATATTCAGAGGTTTCTGTTCAATTGTCAAAGTTCGTATCTTTTCACTAAGTGTATTATGCAATCTTTCTATGTCAGAATTTCCAGTGTGACTATTTGGTTTAACTAAATGAAGTACTATGTTTTCATTTCTAAAGTATTCCTTTATATTTATACTTTTAAACTCATTATCAGTGACAATCTTATCAAAATGACCCTTTTGCGACTTATATAACATAATTTTTTCGATAATTGTTTGATTTGTTCTGTCTTCTAAATAATAAGCTGTTGCAAATTTCGAAAATTTATCAATGAATGTCAAAAAATTTGATTTGGAATTCGTATATACATCCATATGAATAATCTGCCTAATATTTGTTGGAGTTTCTGTTATATTAAATTTTTGTCTTACAGGATTTCGATCGAACTTTACCCGATTGCAAACATCACAATTATTGATGTATTTTTGAATTAATAGCTTTAAATTCGGAAAGTATATTTGTCTTTTTAATCCTTCATAGTTTTCATTTATACCGGTATGCCCTGTTTCATTCCTATGGTAATAGTGGATCTGCTTAAAAACTTCATCTTCGGATGGCAAGTCCCTGGCATGGTATGAACATCTTACGAATTTTACGCTATTGTTCCCCTCATATATTTCGATAATTTTTTTCTGCAATATATAATACTTAGAGTCATCTAAATCTGTGAAAATTCCTACTTTACCTTTCTCTATATATCGCCTCAATAAAGTATCTAGACTATTTTCTAGGTCGTATGAATTTACATAAATTTTTCTATTGCCATTTTTTATCTCACACTCCCTAGTTTTGTTGTCAGTTAAAATTATTTGAGTTCTAAATCTGTTTACTATTGTATCCAAAATGCCAAAGTAGTTTTGAGTGTCTTCCTCTTGAGAGTGTACTGTGACCATATCATCGTCGTTATTGTTGTATAGGGAGTCAATTGAATCATTTAAGAGATTTATTTCCCCAGAATCATTATTAATTCGACTTAAAAAATCAGCAACCTGATTATCTTTTCCCTTTATGTAATTAACAGTTAGATTAAAGTCACTAAGCTTTATAATCCATCTATAAAGTCTTGGATTTAATTCTCTACTCTGGGATTTAACAAATAACCATCTTAATGGTTGATGATCGGAAAGAATTTCAAATTTAACACCATATAAATAGGGTCGAAAATAGTTTGTTGACCACACTATAGCTAAAAGTTCCTTTTCAGTGGTTGAATAATTTTTTTCATGTGCATTTAAAGTTCTGCTTGCAAAGCAAATTGGATGCCCGTTTTGCTGTAAAACAGAACCAATAGAATTTAAACTAGCATCTGTTACCAACTGAAATGGCTTTTTAAAATCCGGATACTTAAGTACAGGGGACTCAGTAATAATATTCTTTAGTTTTTCAAAAGCGTTTATATAATTTGGGTCATTTATATTTAATTTTACATCCTTTTTTAAATATTTAATCATGGGATATGCTACTTTTGAGTAGTCCCTAATAAATTTTCGATAGTAACCTGTCATACTTAAAAATGATTTAATTCCCCTAACAGTTTTAGGTAACATGAGTTTTAAAATAGTATCGACTTTAGCCGGATTTGGTTTAACTCCTTCTGGTGTCAAAATGTGTCCTAAATATAGAGTTTCTTTTGCAAAAAACTTGCACTTATTAATTTGAATCTTAAGATTAGCCTGTTTTAATTTTTCAAAAACTTTATTTATATTGCAAATATGCTCCTGAAAACTTGTGGAAAATATTAATATATCATCCAAATATACAACACACACTTTATTTATAAGATCGCGGAGAACATAATTTATAAGTCTCTGGAACGTTGCCGGAGCATTTTTTAAACCAAAAGGCATTCGGACAAATTCATAATGCCCATATGGCGTTGAAAATGCTGTTTTCGACCGGTCTTCTTCTTTAACAAGAATTTGGTGAAAACCTTTAGCCAAATCTATTGTTGAGAAGTATTGAGCACGACCTAGTTTATCCAATATTGTATCTATGTTAGGGATTGGGAATTTATCATCCAGAGTAATATCATTCAGTTTCCTATAATCTATAACAATTCTCCATTTTTTCTCTCCAGAGCTATCAATTTTCTTTGGAACAATCCACAGAGGGCTATTGTATGGTGAATTACTTTCAGTTATAATCCCTTGTCTTAACATATCACTAATTTGAGTACAAATTTCTTGCTCGTGAATATGTGGATATCTATACATTTTCGTATAAATTGGTCTATCATTTATTGTATTAATTTCGTGTTGAATTAAATCAGTATTGCCTAAAATTTGTCCTTCAGCGAATATCAAATCCTGATATGAATTTAATATATTCTCTAAAGCCGAACACTCTTCAGTATTTAATCCATTATATAAATTTTGTAGAACTAATTTGTTAATATTTAAAGTTTCCAATTGATGTATTTCATACTCAAAATATGGACAACTTTTCAAAAATTCGATGATCTGACTATTAATAATAAGATTCTCACTTTCCATATCGACTATGGCCCCTAATGGTTTTAAAATATTTTGTCCTAAAATTGCGTTAAACTGTTTTCCTTTAAATGATGTTAGTTTCCACGACATTGTGGCATTTTCACCAAACTCCTTAGGTAAATTTGTTATAATTTCTTGATTTATAAAAGTTCTGCCATTTAAAGACGTAAATGATATAGGATTGTTAAGTAATAATCTTTTATATTGCGGTAACTTATTTTGGTCCAGTAATGAAGTTGTAGAACCAGTGTCAATTAACGCCCTTATTTTTTCATTTCCTATCGTAAGTACTACTATTGGAAGTATCTTGAAGAGGCTATTGTATGAAAATTCACCTGTTCTTCGTTATCATAGCCTTCCCGAAGATAATCTACTTCCATGTTGGAACTGTTATTTGGGCCAAAGTTTCCGCTATTATTTTGCGACTGAAATGTTCCCCGATAATTCTGTGCATTTCTATTATTAAATCTGGTATTTTGGAAACTTGAGCTAGGCATATTAGAAGAACTATTATTTCTATACAGATTAGAGTTAGGATTTAATTGTTGTCTGTTGCTATTGTTGTGGTTTCTGTTTGTATAACTCACAGACTCATTTTTCTTGTCATTAACATAATAATGATTATTTCTATTATTTTGACTTGAGTTCAATTTATTTTTATCAACGTCATTTCTTAATAAATTTTCTTTTTCAAGTAAATTATATGCATCTCTCAATTTGCTAACATTTCTGTTAATAATAACAGAAGCTAAATTTAAATTAATATTATTTATAAAAGTTTTAAGAATTATTTTCTCAGCATATAAAGGGCTGAATTCTAGTGGTTTTTCATTATCATACTCATATTTTTCGTTAATTTTACACAAAATATTTCTTAAACAGTTATAATAACTTACAATACCGACATTTTTTGCTGCAAACGCCTCTTGGTAAAGCTGATGATAACTCTCTTTTACCCCAAAATTGCTAATTAGAGCTACCTTCGTCTCCTCCCAACATGGATTTGACCCTAATGTTCTGATGACGTGAAGAGCTTCTCCTTGCAGTTTGTTTAATATAACTCGTTGGTATATATAGTGTTTCACATCAGGTTGAGATTGCACAAGAAGGAATATCGTATCAACTTCTCTTAAAAATGATGTAAGAGCATAACTATCATCGCCTCTATACTCGTGAACCCTTTGGGCATCTTTTAACACTTCGGTAATTGTTAATGTTGGTACTGACTGCATGTTGATTTGATTTTATGCTTTATTGTTCTCTAGTTAAATTTTACTCAATTTGTTGTTATTTTCTTTTAATTATTAGATGAGCTTTTTCTCCTTTTGATGATTTTTTTTTGTAATGATCTCTTCTTATCGTTTTTGTACGTTGTAAATAATCATTTAAATATGCTATTGTTAACGCTGATTTTACTTTAATGTCTGTTATTTTCAAATTCCCTTTGTTGTTATTTCTTCATTATTATTTTATTTGTATAGTAATGGCATTTATTGTTTTTGGAAATTTTCGTGGAATAAAACACAAATGTGACCTTGATTATTGTTTTTAATTTGTTGTTATACAATTTTTTTGTACTTTTTTTTTTTTTAATATGAAACTACTATTTTGTTGTTTTCTTTCAAATTTCTTTTAGAGTAATTTGTTATCCTACTTTTTTTTTATGTAAATGTTTCTGGAATTTACCAAAACAGTGACCTCGAAGTTTCTTTTTTTTATATTTGTAGTTAACTGTACCAAAAATGTTTGAGGTATTGTTTTTTTTTTTTTTGAAAATAATTGATTTAAAGTTTTTTTTTTATTCTTTTGTTGTTTAATGGTTGTTTTTTATCAGAATATTTTTAAATTCAGTTTTTTTTTTTTTTTGTTTTTAATTTTAATGGAATTTTGGTTTTACACTTAAGGTATGTTAATAACTTTTTATTTGTTTACACAAAAATTGAGATTAATTTTAAAATTTGTTTCTAATTTTTTTCATTTAATCAAATATACATATATGTATATATCATTTATGGTTCGAACAAACGACTGCGCCACTTAACTAAATTCTTATGTTATTTCTTAATTAAAACACTAACACTTATTTTGAAGGTAAATTATAAGCTCTTTATTATTCAAAGGTCAAACTTTTACTAAAACTAAAATAACATAAATGATAATAATTTGGTTACTGACATAAACGCCTAAAACTAGTTTTGTTATTGTATTTAGAGAAATGCAAATTAACAGGAGAATATTAAAAGAATGTAACTTGAGATAAATAGAAAATAGTGAAATGATACAATATAAGGTATAGTAGAAAGTATATTCGTAACTCGTGCGAACCGTTCCCATCTGCGACCAAACCTATAGGTAATTTAAGGTTAACTTAATTTCAAACAAAAACGTAAAACCTGTCTAACTCGACCTAAGTAGACAAGCCTAACATTACACGTCGTTCTTTGGTTGATACCGGTGCAACGTTAAAATTTAATCCAAATAAGACTAGAATTTCTCATACATCTAAAAATTCACCAACACTGTTCGCAGCTAACAATATGACTAATGATTTCTTTGGGTATTCTCGTCTCAATTTGGACCCCGGACTTCGTCGCGCATTTACATGTACTTTTGTTGTAGCAGACTTTGCTTATAATATCCTTGGCGCATATTTTTTGTCTTATTTTGATCTTTTAGTGGACGTAAAAGGCCAATCAATCATTGACAATATATTTGAAAGTGAAAGCGCAAAACGAAAAAACGTCAACTACTTAGCGCCACGATTGTTTGGCGTCAATGACACCTTCGGGCGACTGACGCAGAATTCGCAGCTGTGACACAGTTTCATGGCCGTATGCACACAAACAAAGCGTCAATTTTTCATTGCATCGAAACAACCGGTCCACCTGTTTTTCCCAAACCACGACGACTATCACCTGAAAAATTAAAAGCTGCCAAGGATGAAATTGAATATTTACTTAACGAAGGAATTTGTAGGCCTTCAAAAAGTCCCTACGCTTCGCCATTACACATTGTTCGTAAAGATATGGTTTCATGGAGAATATGCTATGATTATCGGCAACTAAATGCGCAGACCGTACCGGACCGATATCCACTACCGCATATCCGCGATTTTACTTCTGGTCTGAACGGAAAGCAATACTTCACAAAAAATTACTTTATTCGAGGCTACAATCAAATACCTGTACAGGAGGCGGACATACAAAAAACCGCTGTAACAACACCATTTGGATTATTTGAATACATGCGTATGTCGTTCGGACTACGAAACGCAGCACAAACATTTCAACGAAATATGCACGATGCATTAAGAGGTATAGGCTTCGCATTCTGCTGTACGACATTTACAAAGCAGCCGCCACACTTGCTGAGCATCAACAACATGATAAGAAGGGTTTGGAGCGTTTACACCAACATAGCCTCAAAATAAGCGTCGAAAACTGTGTTGTTGCGCAACAAAGAATTTCTTTTCTTGGCCATAAAGAATTTCCCGCTTCCACAAACCGCATGCGCACTCAAAAGATATTTAGCAATGATTAATTTCTATCGTCGTTTTCTTCCGCACGCACTGGTACATCAACAGCCACTTTTGGATTTCATTCAAGGTAATAAAAAACGAGATCAGACGCCTATTGTTTGGTCAGATGATACGAAACAACATTTTGAAACGTGCAAAAGTGAATTAGCAAATGCTACGACGTTAACATATCCCGTGAACAATGCACAACTGGCGCTATCCACCGATGCAAGTGATACCGCTATCGGGGCCTTCATAGATCAACACACAGATGGCGTTACACAGCCATTAGCATTTTTTTCAAAACGCCTTAGTGACTGTCAACGTAAGTACAGTACCTACGACAGAGAGATGTTAGCTATATATTTGGCGATTAAACCTTTTCGCCACTTGCTCGAGGGGAGTACGTTCAAAATTGGTACGGATCGTAAGCCATTAATATTTGCCTTCACCCAGAAAACCGAACACTTTTCGCCAAGGCAAATACGTCACCTGGACTATTTAAGTCAATTTTCAGCCGAAATTGTACACCTACCAGGATCGAATAACGTTACAGCAGACACGCTTTCACGCATAAGCGCAGTTTCCTCAGAAGCTATCGATATCGACTACGAATTTATGGCGCAACAGCAACTGAATTGCGACGAATTACAAACTCTACTTACATCTGAGAAAACATCACTGGCGTTGAAGAAAATGTTATTGCCAAACATGCAAACTCCGATTGTATGCGACACGTCAGGTCCTAACATGAGGCCATACGTACCACCATTCTGTAGAAAGCCCATCATGGCAAAGTTTCACAACATATCGCACCAGTTTATAGAGTGTTGGCTATCAGGAATGTCCTATATATGTTTCTATAACTCAAAACCATTGACAATCAAAATAACAAGAAAGAAAATAAATCGATTACAAAAAGTAGTTAGATAAGAAGTATCGGAAGTGATGTTGATAAAAGTAAATATAATCGAAGTGATGCCACAAGCACAACATTGTGTAACACAATAAACTAAATTAGAATGATGCTTGGATAAATTTAATAGAGTCGATGAAGATAAGAATATATCAACAGCATAAAGTAAATGCTAAACTTAGTAAGCAAAGAATTTGCAAGCACTTTGATCACTCAAAAGGTCAAACATATTGTAATGAAATATACAAACTAGAACAAATAACATACATAATGAAGGAGATCTCTTATAGCTAAACGGAAACTAATACAGAGATGGAAGGGCCCGAATTTGCTCATTGTGTAATCTGAATGAGGATGGAACTGCACATCACTTTATTGGTAAATGCCCTATACTTAACTTCATAAGGTTAAGATATTTTCAGTTATAATGTTAACGGATCTTGAGATAGTTCACGTATTAAATGGTCGTGATGATGTGGGCAAAGCCTGTTTTACTATGTAAACAATATTTTAAAATATAGAAATATGTATGTAAATGAATTTAATTTTTGAATCTATTTTTTTTTTTTAAATTTTAAATAATATATGTAGAAAGAAATCTTCCAGCGGACGGTTTTACAGCATGCTGTACACCCTTTATGGTATAAATAAGTTAAGGAAATAAGAATTTTTGTAACGATATTTGAAAAGAAGAAAAAAAAGATGCCTAGCTATCTATCTACCTGTCTATGGAGCAAATATTAAAAAACAAAAAGGAAAAAGCATCTGTTTTTTACACAACCTTTTTCTACCCCTTAATTTGAGTTTGGGTAGCTAAAATAAAATACGGATCAGATCGATCTGAAGATTTCACCCAGAACACTTTCCCTATTAGATACAATTGGAATTGGATATAAAAAATAACTTGTGGCTTGCAGATATGAATAACATCAAATTGGCTAAAAAAAAAAAATGGATGATCATGGAGTCACTCATATCGATCAAAAACAAAAATAAATCAAATTTGTGAAAAATCTATGAAATACTTTAATTTTTAATAGTTGTAATTGAAGATCCGGAAGTAGCTTTTAATGCGGACTATGACTTAAAGTCGTCTTACAGGACCACTTATAATCTGGATCTTACGGCAATTAAAGTCGATCTCATAGGAGTGATTTGCATGAGGGATGGGTCTGATTTTGCACTGATTTGACTATTCTCTGTAGCGATCGTCCTTCTAATTTTGTGGTTATGTTTTTTTGAGAGCTATGATTTAACTGAGATTGGCCCGCGAAATTCTAAATTTTTATTTAAATTTTTTTTTTTTTAATGTAGGATGATAGTAGGTACATACCCAATCGTGAAATATGATTAGCTGCGACATCAATACTTTCTGCTGAGTTATTAAAAGTCCAACTAAATTCAACGCCCGGAGGATTGGCATCAACAGAACATTTAATTTTTGCATCTTCTTGCTTAGCAACACCATATATTCTAGGTTGGTTTGGCATACATGTCGGAGCATCTGTAAAGAAATACATATCAATCATATACAATGAGATCAAAAGTTTCTACAAATTATAAATAACGTTTTTATTTACAACTATGGAGGATAAAGAATGTATATGGAAAATTGTCTAAGCAATCCATAGTAAGCCTCCCTGTCTAACTTACAAGTAGCATAGAGTAAAGTATTCCCATGACCCATAATAAATCATTCAAAGTCAACTCTTAGATTACATTAGGTAATCCCTATTTGTTAGTTTTTTTACAAATAGGCCTTCTTGTGGTATCCTCTGGGGACTATTTTGCTTAATTTATTTTTCTGTAAAATGTAAGCGAATTCCAGCTGCCTAAAAATTTTCAATCAGCCAAAAGGTGTATTGGACAAATAACATATTCAACTGTATACGCGCAGTGGTCGAAATCACTGATCTCGCGGCGCTTAATACTATGTTCACACGGACAGCAATATTCGCGGTTCGCTCTCTTATTCTCGGTTGGCGAGCGAATCACGATTGAATCTACATGATTCGCCATACAAAATTTTGAGAGCGAATCTACTTGGTTCATTTTGAACCTAGTTGTGAACCTAGAAACATTCAGTGTCATCTCCAAGTTTGATAACAAATTATCGCTAGTTTATATAAACTAGCTGTCAAATACAAAATATAAACAAAGAAAAAACAAGAAATTAATGTGTACAAAGAACATAAACAAAGAAAAAACAAGAAATTAATGTGTAAAAAACAATATAAACAAAGAAAAAACAATAAATTAACGTGTACAAAACAATACAAACAAAAAAAAAAACAAGAAATTAACGTGTACAAAAAAATAAATAGAAACATAAATAAATAGAAACAAATAAAACCAATATATTACATAAAGCATATAAATAATTTAAAAAATGTAAAAAAAGAAATAGTGAAACATATTTTGAAGTGCAGAAGGATGTCTCCAAACAGAAAAACCCTAAATATTTAACGAGAAATTTTAATGTAAATAAAAACAAAACAAAAAGCCGCGCCATATGTTTCAAAAAAATATATAAATAAACGTCAAAATGAAACAAGAACACTCGTCTGAACACCTAGGTTCACAATCATGATTCAGAGAGCGAATCAAGTGGTTCATTTTGCCGTCTGAACATGCTATAATTCAAATTATGAAACTTATAATCGATAAATGTTTTACCTAATATCGATTTCTGTTACTTCACTGAACAAATTGACGTTTTTATATTTGGTTTGTTTTCATTATTCGCTGAGCTGTTAGCTTTCAAACTTAACATTCGTTGCAGCAAGTACATTAAAAGAATTTGTGGCCTTCTTAATCAATACGTGTTTTTTGCCAATATTCAATTAGTTGATTAATTATATTCTAAATTAAAGTTTTTATTAAAAGACGAAGGAATGTATTTACTAAAAAATAAATGTTTGTGACCTGTGTTTATCTAGTTTAATAGAAATTCATTGTTAACATTTGTGATAGCGTAGCTAAAGTGTCTCATACTATATTTTCATGGTGTGCAACTTTTGGGATTCGACCGGATTCGGTCCATTTCTTTTTTGTTTATTATTTTGGATTATAGTTGTTGTGAAACATCCACAATGATCAGCCCGTTCTTGCCCGTTTATTGGTTAATACTTCTTGTAAGCAAAATGAATGTTTCCAAACGCTCACTTTTTTACTCACTAAAAAATATTCAGCTGTGGAGGCTCACATATTTAATAAAATAATATGGGATGACCTCAAAGGAGTTCACCGAATGTAACCAAGTGAAAAAATTCGTACAGTTTGTAAATAAAACTTCGATGAACTTGTAGTGGCGACTCGCGTTAGTTTATACAAGTCAGGAAAAATAAGTGCGCCAGAAGTGGTATCCATGGTACATTCTGATTCCGAGGTAGCACCAAAAATTAAAAAAACTATTGAATCTGAAGCCAATAATGCTATTGCATATAGCCCTGATGAAGCTTTGCATCTTTACGTGGAAGGTGATTTTACAAAGCACTCGTACAACATAATGCAATCTGGTGCAAAAATAAGAAATGCAAACATATATCCAACATATGATGCATTGTTATTACCAAAAAAGAAGTGTTATCCCAACGGAGCTTGGTAGTTCATACTGCAACAAAAATCGTTCAATCACAGAAGGAAGTTTTCGTCAATATCAATGAAGATACCATTACTGCGATATACAAAGGGGAGTGTGATGGCAGTAGTGGACATTCAACTTACCAAAGCAAAGCTTTACTGACCCTGAATCAAACTGGATCGATAAAAACTTATTTGCTGTGTCCATTATGCCATTACAATTGAATAAGGGAAGCGTTATTTTATGGGAGAGTTCAAGTCCCTCTTCGACGCGATTTTGTAGACCAATTATATTGATTTACGAGAAAAATCTTAAGCCTTGATTAGTTCAAAAAGTGAAACAGCTAATATCTAAATTTATTTCAACACAGTTTGAGTCCTATCTAATTCATTACCAATTTTACATCACAAATATCGATGGAAAAATTTAAGTGTGATTGCAGAATCTTCGTCAAAACATGTGGTATTTGTGGAGCCACACACAAAATTATGAATGACTTGAATGCTATTAAAAATGTACCACTTAATGCAGATATGTATAAGTATGGCTTATCAACACTACACGCATGGATAAGATGTTTTGAGTGCAATTTGCATATTGCTTACAGATTACCAATTAAAAAGTGGCAAATTCGTAGCAGTGATAAATCTCTCCCACAGCAAACTAGATTGAATATAGAAGAAAAGTTAAGATAATAAATGTGTTTATTAGGTGATATTAGGTCCAATTGGCATGAAATAAGGATTTACGAAACTTCAGACAACATCATACACGCAAGAACTCCAGGAAAAACACAATGGAAGACTTAATGCACTTACTTCTTTTCTGTTATGATTCTGTCATATCCTCGCTCTTCAAAAAACCTTCTAGCTACTCCCAGGACAACCCTAAAATAGGTTGTGATATACAAAGTTTGCTTTTAGAGCCAATTATACAAGAAAACGTTGTTGGTTCTGGTACTTCTGATTCTGATTAGAAACATATATATTTTCCCCGAGTCATTTATATATAATTTTATTAACTATTTATATTTAGAACATTGAAATAAATAAAAACTGTTCGAAATTTAATTCTTTACACATTTCACAGTCTAAGATAAGCATCCGGCTTTGTTTTTATACATTTGGGAATTAAATGCCGCTAGCCACTGTGTTATGATAGCGCATACATGCTTCCTTTTGGACTACGGCTGGCACTCAACCTCATAGCATGGTCACTAGACCGTCTCTATTTAAATTTTTTTCGGAATTTTTGTTTTAACCAACTTTTTTAATCTACAAAGAAAACCAAGAATTTTGGTATATAACACTTAATTATTGACAAAGGCTTTCTATCCGCTCAAATCGTTTTTATTTTTTTAGGAAAAATTGATACTTTAAAAAATGTTTAAACTTAACTTACATTTATTGAAAAAAAATAAAATTTTCTTTATCTTTGCAGAAAAAGCATTGTAATTTTATCCAAAAGTTTTTTTCTATAGAACGATGAAGTCAATTTTTTGATTCTTTCTTTTTTCGTCCTAAACAAAGTTGATGCATCATATTTAAGATCTATGAATGCAGGATCATAGAGAATTTCAAAACGAAAATTTTGATTTATATAATATATATTTGATATATATATTATATATCTAAGTCATTTAATAAGAGATCATGGTGTTTTAACCTATAGAGAAATTTTTTTTTTTTTAATTTCCAAATGCAGTAGGCGTAGAAGAAAAAATCTATGACATTATGTCAATCGCAGCCAACTTCGCTGTTCATTTGTCTTTGCAATTGAAGCGATTTTGTATGGTTCAGCCCTAAGTTTTATTAACTTTGTGTTTTTATTAAATTAACTGTTTGTGATAAATGTCTCCGCTGGAAAAAAAAAAGCTGGTCGGTGCTGATTATTGGTAGGTGATTGTCAGGAATTATGGAAAACAAGTAAGAGTGTTATATATTATATATTTATTTAAATTCAAATATATCAAATAAAGTTTAGAAAACATCAACTAATATTTAAGGATTGCGCTCATAAAAATTGTTACATAAGTAAATAGCAATAATTTTTAAACGAAAGAACAAATTTTAATAAAAAACAAGTAAGAGTGTTAAATTCGGCTATGCCGAATCTTTGATACCCTCCATCTGGGTTTTACGTTTACATTAATATCTGGACTTTTTGCACTATTTGTAACATATGTATATAAAATATTTGAATATGTAAACACTTTGATAGCCATATTACTGAATTATTACAACAAATGCTCTGAATTTTCAGCATTTTATAGAGGTGTCTACATATTTTAGGTCATAAATTGGCACAATGACTCCCGATTTATCCCATTTTAAATACTAACCTGATCCAGATAATTACAAACAATATTAAGTTTAACCAGGTAAATGGTTTATTTTGTAATTTTCTTTTTAATTTAAATTTGTTAATATAAAGGTGCATTTTAATTTTTACAATCCTTTTCAATTTTCCAGACCTATTAGTATAGGGCACATTTGTCAGTCCGCATAGATCAACTTTCAACTCTTACTTGTTTTTATTGTATTAAATCTATCTTTGTGTCTTTAAATTAATTAAGATAATTAAGATGAAAATATTTAACAAATTGTTTTTTTTTAGTTAATATCTGAACATTTTACTAATACAAGGCAAAACTAAAACTGCCAAAAATTTCAGTCAAAACTATTTTGAATGTATTTGTTAAATATCGCATAATTTTTTTCAATTTTAAACTTTAAAGTCTTTTTAAGTCTGGTAATAACTCTATAATATGAAGGAAGTAAATATGTGGATTCTTTAATAACAATGACAAGTATAAAACACTTTTTTGTGCATTACATTAAAATATTATTTGAACATAATTAATTTTAGAAACTTAATTAATTTTAGAAAAATGTCCGATTCGTTATTCGATGATGCTGAAAACACATCAAAGAAATACAGAACATAAAGATTTTGCTTCAGTTAGTTGAGGGACGAGAAGCTAATGGATGGCTGGAGCAGGTCAAAGGTGACGACTATAAATGCGGATGCAAGGCTTTTGAAAATATATTAAAATGCGATAAATAAGATCTAAGTATACATGCTTATAACCACTGTTATAAAAAATCTTTTAAAACCAACAGTATTGCCATAATTTGAAATTGTAAAGATGCTAAATTGCAAAAAAAAAGATGCTTAAACGTACTGGAGTCTAAAAAAAGATGCAAAATTTTTTTTTCAAATTTCATTACCTTTATATTGAAAAATTATATACTTATCAATAAATTCTTTGGTTTTTAAATCGAAAAATTAATTAATTTTAATTAAAATTATTTTGGATTTCATCTGAAATTTTTTTAACATCAAATTGATTTTATTTTAAACTTAAATTAAATATTTTTAATTTTAGAGGGATTTTTTTTTTATTTAAAATATAACGGAAATTACATTATCAAAAGATACGATTATATTAGAATAATTGGTTTATGGAATCTAACATTTCTGTGATGTCTTCATCTTCAAGTTCTTGGCTCTGATATTTTTCTGACGATCGACTTTTATCAATGACATCGCTCGGTATATTGTAAGTGTGACAGCACCGATTTTTCCATTTCAATCCTTCTTTTATACGTATTACAGAACATAACAACTCGGATTTTATTCTGTTCGAATGCTTTTAACTAAAGCCATTAAACTAAACAAACGTTCAACTTCGGCTTTTGAGAAAGACAAAACTAATATAGACAATACAAATATTGATAACTCCTTAAATGGATTTTCGCCAATAGAATTTTTCAATCCATAAAGAGGTTGTATTCAGTGTTGTATCCCAGTTTTGTTCTGTGATATAACTCCATTGGATTTGAATTTTTTCTGTTCCAGATGATATAAATTTAAACTCTTCTAATATATTGGTAATCTGTTCTTTTACCCGATTTAATGTGTTTTGTATTGAAAATTTTGGCATATTTTTAATACAATAATATTTTTTGGCAATCGACTTTCTAATTCATTAAAAACTGCTGTTGGTGTTTACATTCTTCTATTTCAAAATGTTTTGTTATATTTGTTGAAAGAAACGAGCAGAGTGGTAAAAGGAGTAGTACACAAAATTACTGTACTACACTTTGAGAAATTAAAACATATCAATACCATTAAAATTATATATTCAAAAATAATGAAAAAAAAATATCAAAAAAAAGATGCTAAAAGCAACTTTTTATTAAAAAGGATTCTAAGTTAGCATCTAGCATCTTTTGATAAATTTTGGATGCTAAACGACAAAAAAAGTTGCTAAATCTAGCAACTAAAAAGCTAAAATGGCAACACTGAAAACCAAGAACAAATATTCTCTTTGAGTTATAATATCTCATTTGCAAGCCTAAAATAAATTTTAAATGCATTCATTTATGCATAAATTTTAAATATTCTTATGTAATTCTCATGATATTTTTATCTTATTTTTTATATTTTTTTTTTTTTTTTTTGTTTTTATGTTATTTTTACATAATTGAAATTGAAAATGTACAAATTAAAAATAAATTTTAAAAAAAGTAGTGTAGGGGAAAAAGTGGGTGTAGGGAAAAGAGATTTTTTTTCATAAGCGTAGAGATTTCTGAAAAAATCTCCTGGCATCACTAGTACCTATTAAAAAACAATGTAAAAATTCACAAGACAACGCGACGTAGACTTGCTTTGTTCAAAAGCTTCCATAAGACTGAATGAAATTGTTGCTTACTTTACTCTTTGGTAAGTATTTTCGTTTTTGTTCGGCTGTATACATATAAGAAGCCAATTAGAGTTCGGTTTACTCGTGCTGCTATGAATATGTTTGTGTGTTAACAAAAATTTACGATATCCCAGCCATCATTTCGAAGATTGTTTTAACAAAAATTACCTTACTGTTAATCACATGCGCTATTAGAAAAATACTAGAAAATGATTTTTGCTTTCTCTTAAAAAGTGATTTATAGAAAAATAACATTAAATAAGACTCAAAAATGAGTCGAAACTGATCCGAAAAGCGGATAAAAATGACTCTCAAGAAGAATATTTTGTGATCAGCAAAAGGGCGCATTTATGACTGCTTTAATAGCAGATATGAGTCAAACAGACTCTACATGATCATTAATTGCATAAAATGCTTACTGGGCTTTTATTCACTATCTGTAGAAGCAGGTTTTTTAAGTAAAACAAATCTGCACACAATTTTAATTCTATTTCGTTCACAATGATACGATCACTTTATTTAGTAGCTAGCAGTAAAATAAGAAAATATATAATACAGCGTAATGATGAATTGTACTTCTCAATTAATTTATTTTTAATGTGCCATAAGAAGTTCGGTTTGTGCTAAGAAAACCACGAATATATGTTTCCCAGGGCGAAGCTTCATCATTGCACTTTGATTGAGTTGAGCTCCGCGACTATTCATAATGTGAATAGGTCGTGTCTAAATTTTTGGTAGTTGGGAATGGCGTTTGTGTTAAGAAAAGCATAAATGCATGTTTCCCAGGGCAAGGCTCGATCATTGCACATTGATTGAGCTGAGCTCCGGGGTTATTCTTAATGTGGATAACTCTTGAAACAAAATTTTGGGAACGGCGTTTGCCTCCGTCCCGACATTAAATAACAAATTTTAAAAATTTATTGTTATTAACATCTTTTTTTAACATCTGACAAAAAATAGTATTTTTCTAAACACCAATTTTTTTTACTACTTTTGAATGCAAGTATGCAGGGTTTATACATGTACTAAAAATACAACTCTTAAAACCACACTATTTTTGCAACTCTAAAAATTTCAGAATTTTGTATAAATAAAATAAAATACCGATTTTTATTAATATGCGCTTATTATGGATACATATACAGAATATATGAATATTATTTATAGTAGTAGTAGTATGTATCAATTTGTAACATTTTGTGATGTTATAAAAATCGCAGAATATTGATATTGATTTTATATAGTTTCGTTTAATTAATTAACTTAAATATTACACCAAAAAATATTGATATTAATTGAAGTTTTATATTATTAACACAACGACCACAAAAACAACATGCAAAGCTATGACCAAATACAAAATTTAGGTAAACAATATAGCAAAACGTCATCTTTTTTTTACCTTTTCAGTGATTTCTCGGCACCTATGTAACCTATTGTCATGATTTAAAAACAGAAACCTTCTCATGATGTTAGTGAATCATCCTCACTAAAAACGAGCGCCCTATCTGCCCTATTGAGGGCGTTATCTCAAGAACACATATTCAAATCATATTTTCTCAGGACTTTTTTTACTTCTTCGCTCAATTCTCGGGACCACACTAACCGATTTGGACGATTTTAAATAGCCAACTTCTCAGGATGTTAGTGAATCAGTTTTTATACCAACGAGCACCCTAGCTGCCCGATTGAAGCCGTCATCGTGATTTCCACAGACGGACAGACGGACACCGCTATATCAACTTCGCTTGTTATAAGGATCACAAATATATATATTTTATGGGGTCCAGATTTTTTTTTCTAATTATTACAAACGGAATGACAAACTTATATATACCCTCTATACACTGGAGTGGAGGGTATAACAAGAAAATTTTAAATACAAATACAGAAAATTTTATATACAAAAGTACCAACTTCTTTCCCATAGTTCTTAAATATTTTTTATTAGATTTCTTAAATAAGTTGTAAGTATTTGATTTCAGAACCAAATTCTTGCTTAAGCATGAGAAAAATACCTATGGGAAGGGAAGTCACTGCCAGGCTGCTATGTGTAACAAGTCAGACAATGTCGGTGCACACCCAGGCTTTGGTTGTTGTCCAAAAAAATTTCAGCTTTACACACAGCTTACTTTAAACTTAAACGCAACATAAACCGCAAAAATAGTACTGAGGAAAACAAGAGACTTGAATTTAATTATCAAATAGATCGCGATTTTCTGACAGCCAAGAGTCAGTACTGGTTGCTAGTTTGGATCATGCTGGCTTAAGTAATGCCAAGGCAGCCAGTGTAGTATTAACAACAGCGCATTACCTTAAGGTTGATCCACGTGAAGCCCTACTTTCACGCTCGTCAATTTATCGCCATCGTAGATCAGTTCGAGGACGGCAAAATTCTCCCCAAATGGCATAGAGCTGATGGAAAATGTGAAAAACTTGCAATGGTTCTTTCAGATGGAGAAAATACAAAAATATTGGAGAGGCACAGCATTGGAACAATACTTGGCAATCGAAAAAGCTACGCATGAATGGAAAGTTGAACATCTTATTAAAGGAATATGTTTCGACACAACGAGTATCAACACAGGTGAAAAGTCCGGAACGTGAAAAAAATTACGGGACAAGTTCGAGGGAAAAGTCTTGGCGCTGGCTTGCAGACATCATATGCTGGGAATTTTGTTTTCTGGTGTTTATTTAACAGCTATGAAGGATGAAACCTAGTCTCCAGACATTAGTCTATTTGTCAGGTTCAAGACGCATTGGAATAAACTTGATTTATTGAATATTGAGTGTGGCCTAAGTCGTGACAAAATTAAGTTGTGCTTTAATGAAATTTAAAAACTTTTATCAAGCACCAACTTTCTATTCAAAAAACTCCAAGAAAGTATTACTTTGAGTTTTTGGAGCTCGATCTTTTATTTTTAAATGAAAAAATATACAACGGCAAACGCATTAAAATTCGACTTCCCGGAGCATTACACCGAGCTCGATTTAAGGCACGAGCGATTTACAGTTTAAAAATCTTTGCATTTACAAGCCAATTCAACTTAACTGGTAAGACTGGGATTGGAACCAAGCTCGGTATTTCTACAAAAAGTCTAGGTAGTCTTTTGCTGTAAAACAAAAATATAAAAAATAGCTGGTAACACTAACATGGGATACCGACCTTTCGGTATAAATAAAATAGGCAGATTATTAATCAGATTCACAAATTTATTCACTCTTAGATGACGAATTGACTGGGCTATCTGAATTCAATATATTTTTGATCAAAATATATATCTAGCATTGGTTCACGTCCACATTGGCAACACCTGGCTTTGCAAACGATTCTAAATGAATCAAACAGAACTGAATGTTAATTTTTTTCTTGATCCTTGTATATAAGAAATAAAAAACAAAACAAAAAATACTAAAAAATTATTATTGCTCTATAGGTTAATACACCATGATCTCTTATTAAATGAATTAGATATATATATCAAAATTTTCGTTTTTCTATCATCCTGCATTCACAGAACTTAAATATAATGCATCAGCTTTGTTTAGGACGAAATAATAAGAGCACCAAACCAATAATTTTTGGAGGGTAAGAATCAAAAAATTGAATTCATCGTTCTATAGAAAAAAACTTTTGGGTAAAATTACAATGCTTTTTCTGCAAAGATAAAGGAGATTTTATTGTTTTTCCAATAAATGTAACTTTGTCAAAATCAAGTTACAGCTCTCTGAGTTATAGGTCAGAAAGCGAAACAGGAATTTAAAAAATTTTTTTAAGTAACAATTTTTCCAAAAAAAAATAAAAGCGGATAGAAAGCCTTTGTCAATAATTAAGTGTTATATACCAAAATTCTTGGTTTTCTCTGTAGATTAAAAAAATTTGGTTAAAACAAAAATTTCGAAAAAAAATTTAAATAGAGACGGTCTAATGGTCACGTCTCTGCAAATGTTGTTGATTACATTCGAGTGAAAGCGAAGAGATGAACCAAAATATAGGTACCTTCAAAATAGTTGACTCACACCAAACTACATCCTTTGGAGAGACTTTGGAGCTTCTACTTAGAACTCACACCCTTAAATTTTCATTGGATATACAAAGAAATGATCCTTCCGGGTACTTTATATGGCTCAGTTGTATGGTGGCGGACTGAAGCCCGCTTAAAATTATCCAAAATACAGAGATTAGCATGTATGAACATCACAGGACTTAAGTACAACCAACTTTGTTGTTTTGTTGGTTTTTTAAAACTGATTTTTATTTTACTTAAAAAATATCTTAAAGCTATGAATTGCGGCTATTCTGCAATTCAGCATAATCTATCGTCTACATACATGAGCAGCATACTCACAGTCGTGATATTGCTGTGACATACAAACATATGACAAAGTATGTATATGATTGTGTATACACGCATATAATCTGTATGTTTGGTTGTATTAACTCCTCCAACCTTAGTTAAAAGAATTCTCCTGAATTCGAATACATGATAGATAAATATTTGCATGTTATTATGAATTTTCCTCATATTCCTCATTAATCTTAATATTTTGAATTTGATTTTTTCTTATTAAATATATAAGTACTAACAATATTATTACAATTAGAATTATTATAGATATATTGATGCCAGATGAAATATTTTTATACACTTTTAATTCTTTTATTTCGTTTATGTTATGGAAACTGTTATTTTTCAGTTTCCTAAAGTTTAAAAATATATCTTCATTAAAATTGTATTTATTATTATTATCGTAAACAAACTTATCAAATAAAATTTCATTTTTGTTTATGAAGACATTATAATCTATTTTAATTTCACAATCATAGAAAGACATTATATAATTACCATTCAACAAGATATTTCTTTCATAACAATTTTGTATAATTTGTTTAGTTTTTGCATTTTTTACAACAACTGTTTCTTCACCAATCATTATTATGTTAAATACGTTATATTTGAGTTTACAATTTGAATGCAAAGAACAGTTTGAGCTTTTTTCTAGATATTTTAATGATTTATATTCTTCGTATTTATACAGAATATTATTAACAGTTATAAAATACTCCTTATCTGAATCGACTTCCACAAATTTAGAGTTGGACATTGGTAGCATTAGTCTTAAATCAGTATTAAAAAAATTCAATGGCATTTTAATCGTAATAACGAGCAAATTATTTTTGTAGTATAATACGTCCAACTTTGTTAACCGAAGTTTATTGAAATCAATGTCGTAATCAATAATCTCGTTCCTCGACAAAATTCAATTCAAACATTTAAAGCTGTTTTAGATATATTTCTGTCAGATCGAAACTTCAGCAAATCAATGCTGTTTTGAAAATGATCGTTTATTACAATCTGTTTGTTTAATCCTTCAATGGCATTGTGACTGTTTGCTGTTGTAACTTCTAGACAATTTAGAATGTCCGTTCTGTCTTCCTAGTCCATTGTTCCGAACAGCCATTTTTCCGTAGAGCCCACAATATTTAATAAACCTATTTTTTTTTACAAAAATTTTTATTATAGGGACTTATAATCTAATTTTTGATTTTAGTATCTGGATTTGTCTTTGGATTAAAACGTTTCTTTTTATTAATTTTGGTTGTTCCTTATGTTGAACGCTTCTATAATTTTTAATGTGTCCCTCTAGTCTACGTTCTATATAATTTTCGCGGTTTTCATTTCGTTTGCTGAAAATCATACATCTAATAGTTTTTATACGTTCCTTTATTGTATTGTGATCAACATGATGTTGTTCAACCTCAGAGGGAGTACATTTAATTGTTGAGTGAAAAGTATTGTTGTAAAACTTCATAGCATCTTTTCCTCAAGGTTTAAGACTCTGATTTTTTCAGAAATTGTATTGTTCAATCTTTCGATATCCGCATTGCCCGTTTGACTATTAGTTTTTATAGCATGATATTCTATGTTCTCCTCATTTAAAAATCGTCGAACATTTACGGTATTGAGCTCACTATCAAGGACAAACTTATTTACTCTTCCTTTTATCGCTAAAGATTCCCTCAATTTCTGAATAATAGTTTGATTATTTCTATCTTGAAGATGAAAATGTATAGCATGCTTAGAGAATTTATCTACAAAAATTATGAAAGATTGTCGGCTATTAACGTACGTATCAACATGAATTATTTCATTCGTGGTAGATGGAGTCGCAGTGTAATGGAACTCTGTTATATTTTGCAGATGAACAAAAATCACAATTATTTATTATTGTATTTATCTTTGCCTTTAATATATTCAATTTTAGCGTCATAATCCATTAAATGGACTAGCCAACGTTATAGTCTTGGGCTAATGTCCTTTTCATTATTCTTAGCCTGTTACCACTTAAGTGGCTGAAGATCTGTCTTCAGATCAAACTCAATACCACAAAGGTAGGGTCTAAAATATCTTACCTCCCAGATGATAGCTAATAGCTCCTTTTCTATAGTGGAATGGTTTCGCTCATGAATATTGAGTATTCTCGAGCTGTAACATATTGGATGCCCATCCTGTGTTAAAACGGTGCAAAGTTATTGGCATCTGTTATCAGTTTAAACCTCTTATTAAAATTTGGGAATCTTAGGATATGGAGATTTATTAAAATGTCTTTCAACTTCTCAAAAGCCGCTATAAAATTTGGGCCATTTGTGTTTACCTTGGCATTTTTCTTTAAATATTTTGTAATCGGGTAAGCAATCTTCGCATAGTCCTTTATGAACTTCCTATAAAACCCAGTCATTCCTATGAATGACTTGATCTTTCTCTGTGTATCGGGAAGTTTGAAATTCTGAATAATCTCAACATTTTTTGGATGGGTCTGACACCTTCGGGTGTAAGAATGTGCCCCAGAAATTTTGCCTCTGTAAAAAGTTGCATTTATTAATCTGGACATTTAATACGACTTCTCGAAGTCGATTCAGGATTTTTTTAAATTTACCAAGTGCTCATCTAATGATATGCTAAAAATAAGAATATCGTCCAAGTAAACAATACAAATTTTATTTATGTATTCCCTAAGTACTGAATTCTTAAGTCTTTGGAAGGTAGATGGGGTATTTTTTAAGCCAAAGGACATTCGAATGAATTCGAAATAGCCAAAAGGTGTTGAAAATGCCATTTTCTCCCTGTCCTCTTCTTTTATAAAAATTTGGTGAAAACCCTTTGCTATGTTAAGGGTTGAAAAATATTGGGATTTTCCCAGTTTATCTAAAATTCCCTCCGTATTGGGAATCGGAAATTTATCGGTTCTAGTAAATTCATTAAGCTCTTTATAATCTACAACCAACCTCCACTTCGTAATACCAGAGTTGTTCATTTTCTTAGGTACAATCCAGAGGGGACTGTTGTATGGAGAGTTGCACTCCTGAATTATATTCTGCTCTAGCATTTCGTCTATCTGTCTTTGTATCTCTTTTTCGTGAACCTGTGGATATCTATATATTTTTGAGTATAGCTGTTTATCGATAGATTTTGGAATTTCATGATGCACTACCTGGGTGGATGTAAGTATATCACCATCTTTATAAAACAAATCCTGAAATTCATTCAGCATTTTTCTTAGTCTAAAATCTTCACCGAGGTTTAAGTGACTTAAATCGAATTGATCGACTCCATTGAATTCAGTATCTTGAATAGTAAGAATTGTATCAAAATCTATCTTTGCCCTAAGCGGAACCAAAAAGTTCTGCCCAATAGAAGCATTGTAGCTACGTCCCATGATATCAATTATCTTCAGGAAAATGTTCCAAATATGTAAAATTTCTTACGGATCGCTGTAATTAGGCCAGTTGTTGTTATAGTTACGCCATTCAAAGTACGGAACCTAGAGGGCTTACTTAATACCGCCTCAGAAGATTCTCCCTTCTGGCCTTCAACACTATCGTTTCGTTTCCCATTAAAATCTATTGCTCTGTTGTCGTCTAATAATTTCAGTTGTGAAAGTCTATTATACAATGATTCAGTACTGGGGTTTAGTTCGGTGATACAAGCTCTAAATTGTCCGTCGATTTTTGTAATAAGTATTTCAATAAGGTGTCTATCGACATTGCATGGTGAACATAATTCGGGTTTTTGTTCGTCATGTATGAATATTTCATTAATTTCAAATTTAGATTCCATGAACACATTAAAAGTTCTCTAAGACTACTTATTTTTATATTTCTGCAATAGTTAAATACCTCGGGGTAATCTTTTCTTGGTCCGAAGTCCTTTTTGAGTTGTTGTTTTATTTCCATCCAATTTGTGTCCTCTGGAAACATAGAGATTGATTTCGCTGCATTGTCGAGTAACTTCTCATTTATTACTATCATTGTGCCATATTTTATTAGATCTTGATTTTGGCCGCAGAGGCTAAAGGCGCTTTCTAATGATTTGAGAAAAGTCGAGAGATGATGACCCTCTCCAAAGGGTCTTAGTTGATGAAACTGATTAGGACGTGGTGTGGGCTTAGTCCCAAACCAACATGCTAGAGTTTCCCTTGCTGATCCAGTCGATGCAGACGATTTTGTTGTGAAATAGCTTCTGCTTGCTGGTACCTTGATTGCATTTGCATAATCTGATTTCCGTATTCAGTTTTTTATTGTTGCACCAGTTGCACATGTCCAGCTATTTCATTTTGTAGTTGTAACTGGTGTTGTTGTTGGTCTTTGATGAACTGTCTGTTGAACTTGTTCAACATTCATAGTAGAGTTTTTTTGTTGGTATATCTTAGGATATATTGTTTTTATATATATATATATATATATATATGTATATCTATGGATATATTGCACTTAGTTTTTTATATTTTATTTACCGATAGATCTTTTGATATATTGGGCACCGACTGCG
The DNA here is from genome assembly GCA_963682025.1 of Cordilura impudica. Classification (NCBI taxonomy): domain Eukaryota; kingdom Metazoa; phylum Arthropoda; class Insecta; order Diptera; family Scathophagidae; genus Cordilura; species Cordilura impudica. The sequence continues at coordinate 228,841,402 of OY821517.1, forward strand.
CCACTTAAGTACAAACAACTTTGTTGTTTTGTTGGTTTTTTAAAACTGATTTTTATTTGACTTAAAAAATAACTTAAAGCTATGAATTGCGGCTATTCTGCAATTCAGCATAATCTTATCATCTACATACATGCGCAGCAAACTCGCAGTCGTGATATTGTAATGGATTGCCACAGTAACAAAACTATCGAGTTGTTGTGATATACAAAGAAATGACAAAGTATATGATTGTGTATACAGGTATATAAACTGCATGTTTGGTTGTATGTAACTCAAGAGCATTTATAATTCAAGGAGAAGCTTTCAAATAAGCTATTGACCTTTACAAACTATACAAATTTAAGGAAGGCGATCATATATGACATTAAAGCTCCTTGTTAAAGCCAAGTATCAAAGATATGACTTTATATAGTGATCAGGTAGATCATGTATTGAAACTTGAAAAGAACTGCACTGTTCATATCCCGAGCATATTCGATTGGGAATCTAACCCTACAAGGCTACATGAAGACGCCCAGCAGTGGTACACTGACGTATTCAAAACAACAGGAGTAGGAGCGGGGGTTTACGGACCAAGATACACATTCCACATCCCCTTATGTACTGAATCCACAATATTTACAACTGAATTCTACGCACTCAATACAGCTACTGCTAAATTATTGGAAAGAGACCTGACAAGGACGGAGAGGACGTTCAGGATGTTCTAGAAGCACTGGACAAATCAATTTATCACCATAAATCCGTGCTCGAAAGCCATTGGGCCCTAAATTAAGTAGCTGAACACAATAAGGTGACGCTTATATCGCTACCAGGTCACAATGGGTATGAAGGAAATGAGAAAGCCGATAAACAGGCAAGACGAGGAGTGGAAAAACCATTCATTGGTCCAAACCCTCAATACGGATTCACCAGAAAAGACATGACTGAGAACATCGACAGATGGATTAAAGATGAGTCAGTACAGTATTGGTCTAAACAAACACTACTTTAGCACTCTAAAAAATTCTTGCATCGAAGCGACGCCCTAATGTTGTACAGATCCAATATATGACTTCTATGTCGGGCACTAACAGCGAACTATGCATACAATTACATCCTATACAAAATGCGTTTGGCTGAAGATAAAAGGTGCAGATACTGCCTAGAGGATGATGAAATCATGGAACATATACTGGCAAAATGTGCAGCGTTTGCATATCTAAGGTACAAACTATTTGGGGAATCTGAAACAAGGGAGAAAACATACAAAACACTGGTGGTGAAGGATATCATCAAGATCCTAAATGATGTAATGGATTAACAAAACAGGAAAAAAACACAAAGCTGAAAGTGGGTGCATAATAGATCTACTTGGTTGCAGTGCAGCAGGAGATAACACTCAACCAGAAGACATCGTAAATCGTAAAATCGTATTTAGAATTATAAAAACCCAAAAATATTTTAATATTTTTTCATTCAAAGACTTAGAAAGAGGGAAATTTATCAGCCTAAAGATCACATGTACTTTTTTATAAATATTATTGTTGTTTCGTCCTATTAGAAGCACAATATTAAACATAACAAGTGAAAACATTACAGTCGGTCCGAACCAATTGTAGCTGTGATGCATTCTTGAAAAACACTGGTTCTCTTTACTAGTTCAAATTAGTTTAAAATTGTCACAGTTGAAGAAAAACGTGAATTTGCAAATTAAATAAAAATGCATTGCCGCTAGTCAGATTTGAAATCAAATCACAATTTCTTTATATAAAATGCGTGATTCTTGATTTAGGCAAAAAAAAAATTTGTAAAAGTTAAATTATATGTATAAAAAACTATGATGTGTGAACACCCGGCAAATTGTTTACATTTATGTAGAGTAATTAACACATTACACCAACTCGTATGTAAGGAGTAGTTAACAAATTTCTTACAAATTTCGTCTTTACTGGTTCATTTCCCACCAGCCTTTCGGTGCATCTTTTGTCTTGTTTTCAATTCTACTATAAAGAAGAAAATTAAAAAAAAATAATTCTCATTTTATGCATTTTGCAAATGTCAGCTTGTTTAGCAAATTATATCTTTTACTGCCATTTGCACAATTTTTCCGTTATTTTAGAAAATTGAAAATGAATTATCGCAAGTCTGATTTGAACAAGCAAACACAGGATTTGTAGGCAACAACTCTTACCACTCTGCCACATACGAGCTGTTGAATGTTTTAACCATGATATGCAAATCTTAATTTTTTATATCTTAAATATATTAATCGTTTATATACTTTGAAAACTTAGTCTAGACAATAATTTTAAGATTATCTTGGCTAAAGTTGTACATTCAAACATTTCTAGCAACAATATTTTTGTGGATAATATTAGAAACAATGTTTGTGCTGAAGTCAACACTCTTATTGGCTCGAGCGAATTTTGAGTTTGCACATCCCCTCGTATGTATGATTCTTGATCATACCCAATTGTTTCGTCACAATATTTAGGCCGTCGTTGGCGGTACACGAACTTTAAATATAGCTACACTCGAACATGTCTATCGTTAATCTATTGTTTTTAGTCGTACACGTGCACGTACACAATCCGTCTGTCTGTGGAAATCATGCTCATTCACAAAAAAGTTACGATAATATCATTTGCCATTATTCCCACCAGGTTGGTATTTAAAACGGGGTAAATCGGAGATCATTGTGCTTAGATAAGTTAACACATTTAAAATTCATTTCTTATAATGGAATGAACCATATAATTATAAGTCAAAGTTAACATATTTAAAGTTCATTCCATTCTTCAAATGGAATGAACCATATGAAAATAAATAAATCATGTCGCAAGTTGATACCTGTTTCTGCTGACGTTATGTCTAGCACTTATGGGAACAACTGAAGACAAAAATATACACAACATCAGCAATTGAATCGCACGAGAATCCGCTGCGACGCACTTGTTGATGTTTCACACATGAACAAAAAAATTATAAAGAAAAATTCCACAACATCAGCACACGTAACCGTTGCAATGCGAGTGTTGATGTTTGCGATCGCTTTGATTAATTCAGTTGTCGTGGTTACTAAATTCAGTCGTCGATTTAGTCTCTAAGCAAAAACAATAATAAAAAGAAATTATAAAAATTAATTTAATATAAATGAATTTAAATTAATGGAAATTGTAAAACTCTATTTTTGATTTAATAAAAGATTGAAATAAGCAAAAAAATATTTGCTAAAATCTATCTGAAACAATAAAGAGAAAATTGTGCATAAAAATTAATGGAAATTGTAAAACTCTATTTTTGATTTAATAAAAGATTGAAATAATAAAAAAAACATTTGTTAAAATCTATCTGAAACAATAAAGAGAAAATTGTGAATAAAAATTAATGGAAATTGTAAAACTCTATTTTTGATTTAATAAAGGATTGAAATAATCAAAAAACATTTGTTAAAATAAAGAGAAAATTGTGAACTAAAAATTAATGGAAATTGTAAAACTCTATTTTTGACTTAATAAAAGATTAAAATAAACAAAAAAACATTTGTTAAAACCTATCTGGCGGCCGAGCTAAAAATAAACCTAATTGACCCAAAGAAGTGCCACAAATCTTACGGAAAACAAAGTGCTACAGATAACAAAAGTACCACTAAAAATCCAAACAAAACAGTGCCACTAACTCTACAAAAAATCTGAAGTGCCACTAGAATCCTACGGAATATCACAACAAGGAAAAAGGCCACTTAGTAAGCAGCAACCAGCTAAAAAGGAGTTCGAGTTTTTGCGAGCAGCCACTTGTGGATATCATCGACGACTCCAGACATTATGAAATTGCCTGTAGCAGGAATCCTAACGTAAGTTAAAAATAAGATTAATAAAGTAAGCCTAATTTTTTATTTGAATAATTAAGATTAATAAAGTAAGCCTTGTAATAGAAAAGAAAAGTGAAAAAAACTAATTTTTTGTCTTGAATAATTAAGATTAATAAAGTAAGCCTTGTATTGAAATAACTTGAATAATTAAGAGAAAAGAAATTTTAAAGAATTAAAAATACTATTTTTTTTTGAAATATCTTAAACTAAGAGAAAAGAAAAAGTAAAGAAATAAAAATACTAATTTTTTGATTGAAATATCTTGAATAACTAAGAGATTTGTGAAAATAGAAAAAGAGAGGACTAGAAGTTTGAATGTGATTGATTGTTAAAAACTAACTGATCACTGATTTTGTATAATTGGGAAATATAAGGTAAAATCTTGTAATAATTCAAAATAATTATTCGAATATAAACAAATTAAAAGTGAAACTGTAGATTTTAACAAAAGTGAACATATAAGAAAATTGAAATAGGGTTCGCGATCGTAAATAATACTTTTAGGATCTGATAGAAAAGGGTCGCAAATTAAATTTCCGAAAAAAAGAGGAGACAGAAAAAGGAAACATAATGTCAAATCCTTGTAACTTAATTAGGCCCCCAGTGTTGGGAAATATTAACGTAAATGTTCCCCCAAATCCAAACGCAAATCCAAACCCAAATCCTAATCAAAATATGAACCAAAATCCCGCTCCTACTTTGCAAGCGGCACCCGATCTAACAAATTTGATAAGGAATATAGCTTTTCAGAGTCTAAACGCGGACGGACGAGAGATGTTGCGAAATTTAAATAATGTTGATATTGACCCAATGATAGTGAGAGATCAGACAATAGACGAAAGATTTCAAGACAATTTAGGAGAAATGGACTAAATCCCATTACGCCAATAAAGGCGATTTGCGACCCTTAGAATATCAATTGACGTGTTTGATTCAGGGACGAAATTCGACACAGGAGTTTTATCAGAGAGTCTACTTTCACTTGTCTCTTATATTGAACAATATAGGATGTATGGAAATTGGTCAGAAATCGGTGCAGTTGTTGACGGAAAATTATGGCAATAAGGCTCTGGACACGTTCATCAGAGGCCTGGCCGGCGATCTACCTAGACTCCTCGGCACGAGAGAACCGAAATCTCTGCCTGAAGCACTACACCTTTGCTTGAAGCAAGAAAACCAAAAATTCCGTACATATCATGCTAATCACCAAAATGACTTCGCTAGAAAGACAAACAATCACGTTAGACCATCGTTGCCTTCTAGAAACTTCCAACCACCTAGGCAGATCTACCCGGAATTGACTTTCATCCCACCACCTCAACAAATAGCAGGACCAAATGTACGTCATTCACAATATTTTCCTCAAAGGTAAAACACACCTTTCATAAGACCACAGCAAGCACATCAGGCAAACCCTTACACGAATCCTCCACCAAGACCCATTGCAATGAAACCAAGCACGAGACCTGAGCCCATGGACATAGATAGAAGCATAAGATCCAACGTAGTAAACTATGCTAATAGGCAGGATTTTAGATACGCAGGAAAATGCCAGGAAAAATCCAACCTAACTAACCTTTGAAAATCTAGAGAAATTTTCACCTAAATGCTAACCAAGGAGGTATAGAAGATTCTTTTTCCAAGGATGGCAAGACAGAATATGCGCAACACTACCACAACTATGGCGAAGAAGTAACACTGATGAATATGGAGGAACAGAATATTGAAATAAATAGTGACCCATTAGACGAGCCAGAACAATACTATTGTAACTACAACGATCAATATGCAAACTACAGCAAAATTTTAACCATTATGATAATATTGATTTCGCAGACATCAATTTTTTAGGCTAAGGAATTCGTCGTTGCCCTACTTCGAATGTGGAACAAAAAACGGCAAAATTTATAGAATATTGGTGGACACAGGATCCAACAAAAATTACATTAAACCACATTTAGCTAAGAACATAAAAAAAACAACGAAAGTTTTTATGCCAACTCAGTAGGAGGACGTATGAAAATCACCGAACATACGGACGTGAATCTTTTTAATCTAGGGGATTGCAAATTGAAATTTTTCCTTCTTCCATCACTAAATTTTTTTGACGCAATTTTGGGTAACGACAGCTTTAGGGATCTGTCCGCGGTGGTTCACACCAAACACAACTATATGATAATCAGGATTAAGATACGGCTTAAGCAGCTGATTAAACAAGATGTTAACCTTATTGAGATACGGGATAATCATATGAATAAATCACAAAAACAAGCTATGAAAATTTTATTGCACTAACACGCATGGCTTTTCTCCGAACCCAACAAAAAATACCTATACCACGAGAGTGATGGCCAGTATCCGAACAAAATCCGACACCCCGTTATACCAAATATTTCCCTTACCATATGGCCTTAAAGGAGGAGGTCGAGAAACAAATAGGAGAGCTACTGGAGGATGGAATTATGCTGTCTCAATTAGGAGAAAACAAATTTTTCTCTATTATCAACTTAAAAAGCGGCTTTCACCAGATTCCCTTAAAGGAATCTGACGTAGAGAAGACTGCTTTCTCACTGTACAATGGGAAATACGAATTCACACGTTTGCCCTTCGGATTGAAGAACGCTCCGGCAATTTTTCAACGTGCTTTGGATGATATACTGCGACAACATATAGGAAAAATATGCTACGTCTACATAGACGACATAATTATATTTAGCAAAGATGAAATGTCCCATGCCAAACATATACACGAGATATTTACCACGCTGAGAATGGCCAACATGAAGGTCCAATTGGACAAGTACGAATTCTTCAAGGAAAAGGTGGAATTTCGTGGATTTGTGGTTTCTTCAGAGGGTATAACAACTAACCCCTCCAAAGTCAGGGCAATAACGGACTTTCCATATCCAAAAATACTCTTAAGAGGAGAGGTAGAGTAGAGTCTCCAAGAACCAAACCAAAAAGACGACAATACACCTTAACGAAGACGCAAAGGAGGCAGTCGGCAAGACTAAGAACGCGTTAATATCGAACGAAGTAATTCTAACATACCCGGATTTGCAGAAGGAATTTCACCTGACCACAGACACATCAAATTATGCTATAGGCGCAGTTTTGGAACAGGGAGGAAAACCGATAACATTTATATCTAGAACGTTGAATAAGCCAGAGGAAAACTATGCTGCCAACGAGAAAGAAATGCTCGCCATTATTTGGGCTTTAAAAGCTTTGAGGAACTATCTGTACGGCACCATGAAAATAAAAATATTCACAGATCATCAACCACTTACGTATGCGTTGAGCAATAAGAACAACAACTCAAAACTAAAAAGGTGGAAAGCTATACTGGAGGAGTATGATTATGAGCTTAAATACAAGCCCGGTAGAACAAACATAGTTGCGGATGCCCTATCCAGACCTGGTCAGGTGAATTCAATGTCGGTCGCTACTAACTCCGACGATAGCTCAGGACACGACCTCATACCTGCCGTCGAGGCCCCAATCAAGGCATTTCGTAACCAAATCTGGATACTGACAGGACTGGAGGATGACTACCAATTTAAAATACCTTTCCCAACTTATAACAGATATGTAATTACTAAACCCGAATATTCAGAGGACGCTTTAACGACCATTCTGAGACGATATCTTAACCCTTCTGTGGTTAACGGTCTATTTACATCAGAGAAAATAGTGGCACAGATTCAGAAAATTTATCCCACCAAATTCCATATATTTAAAACTAGATTCACACAAAGCCAAGTAGAAGACCTGGAATCGCTCGAACAACAGGATCAACAGATTATATTGGAACACAGAAAAGCTCATAGAAATGCGGTGGAGAATAAGAAACAGCTCATAGAAAAGTTTTACTTTCCGAGAATGTTTGCGAGGATCAAAAATATAGTAAAACAGTGTAGAACATGCGCCGAGAACAAATACGACAGGCACCCGAATAATATAAAATTGAAGTCAATCCCAAAACCAAAATATCTTGTTCAAATACTTTACGTGGACATATATATTGCGGAAAAGAGGCTTGTTTTGACGGCGATAGACAAATTCTCGAAGTACGCCCAGACTAGATTATTGAAATCTAGATCAGCCGAGGATATACGCGAACCGGTCAGGCAAATACTATTTGCCTTCGGAGTTCCAGAGACAATAGCGATTGATAACGAAAAATCGCTGAATTCCAGTTCAATAACTTTCATGATGGAGGACAAATTGAAAATAAAGATATACAGAACACCACCTTACACCAGTACATCAAACATACAGGTGGAGAGATTTCATTCAACACTCTCCGAAATTCTTAGATGTCTTAAGAATGAAGATACGGAGAGATCCTTTGAAGAACTCCTCGACAGGGCAATTTACGAATATAACTTTTCCATACATTTAACGACAGGACAAAGGCCACTGGAAACTTTTTTCGGATGCAGAGTGTATATAGATCCGGAACAGTACAGGAAAGCTAGACAGACCACTATACAGAGACTGAAAGAAAAACAGGAAAGGGACTTGAATTTCCACAACAAGAATAGGAACATGGTAAAGGAGTATACACCAGGTCAAACTGTATATGTGAAGATAAATAAACGATACGTCACTAAGCTTTCTGCGCGATACAGAAAAGAGGTAGTTAAGGAGGACAAACCCTCCCTAGTTCTAACAGAATCAGGCAGACTGGTTCATAAAAATCTGATAAAAAAAACTGAGGCTTTTTCGTAAAAATTCTTTTTTTTTTCTTTTTCCGCTCTTCAGACTATGCGCAGTGGCGATAGCCGCGAATATGCAAATCCTTGACTACACAACATCCCAAGTAGTGACAATTGACTCAGGGCCAGCAAAGTTACAAACAAGAAATTTTAGGATCATCCATGTGATAGAGTTGCACTACTATGACGACGCAATAAATAATTTGGAAACAGCAATTAACACATGATAAGTAAAACACCCCCTGTATCCCATCCTTTCATCACTAATAAACCAATCGAAAATTTACCTCAATAGAATCAAGATAAAAAGACTATTCAAAAAGAGATCGTTAGATTTTCTGGGTTCCGCTTGGAAATGGATAGCCGGGAGCCCGGACCATGGTGATTATAACATTTTGACGGACAAAATGGAAAACGTACTGGAGAATAACAATAGACAGGTAATAATTAACAAACTGACGAATGAAGAAATCAACGAAATCACTAAGGCTACCAATGACATAATAAAATTCGAGAAAGAAAGAGGGGAAGTCGAGTTGGATTTGATTCTGCAAATAAAATATAAGCTGGAGATTATAAAGGAAGAGTTGACAAATATAACATACGCTATCCACTGTGCGAAAGCAAACATGGCAAATTCATTCGTTTTGTCAGATAAGGAGATGGAGATTACCGAAAAATTTCTAGGTGACGAAAATGTTCCTTTTATTAACATCGACGAGGCATTGGAGTTCGCCGAAATTAAAATTGCCGCTGGCGAGGATTGTCTAGTTTACATCTTGAGTTTGCCCGTGACGGAAAAGGGTGATTGTAGCTCGTTGGAAATAAGATCAGTTAAGAAAGGGGAGATTATAAACAAGATAGAATACGAATCGGTTCTTTTGTGTCAGGAGAAAATATACGGAAAGGGAGGTAATTGCAAATCATATAATAATCTAACAATTTGCCCACAAGAGAAAGCAGAAGACATTTCAGGTAGTACATGGATACCGAACCTCTTAAAGAGCAGGGCAAATAACTGTACTAAAATAAATAGCCAACATGTAAAATTAGTTGACGAAATCTCGGCGGACATAATTTTCCTGAATGACTTTAATGGCTTGATCAGATTCAATAACGAAACCCTAAATTTAAGCGGTACTTACCTGTTGAGACACCATAATGCGGATATGGAAATAGACGATGTCGTTTACATTTCAAGGGAAACTACAATTTACAAACCATTGCCGGCAATTTTGCAACCGACAAATAATAATAACGAAACTAAGGAAATGTTATCTTTGGAGGCTATTAAACAATTTCAGAACATAGAAACGAAAAATAAAAGGTCATTGAAAGGTAGAAATAAAGTCAATTTATCACTCAATATTGTATTGATTCTTGTAATCGGAATAATTGTCGTGTTTTTCTTGAGTAGGAAAAGAAACAATAAAGTGAATTTAGAAGTTAAAACAACTGAGCACAGCGTGAACGAAATCGGACTTAAAGATTTACCCAAATTTTGTACTGTTGAGTTATCGACCGAGGACGCTCGAAATTAAGGGCGGAGGAGTTAACACATTTAAAATTCATTTCTTATAATGGAATGAACCATATAATTATAAGTAAAAGTTAACATATTTAAAGTTCATTCCATTCCATATGAAAATAAATTAATCATGTCGCAAGTTGATACCTGTTTCTGCTGACGTTATGTCTAGCACTTATGGGAACAACTGAAGACAAAAATTTACACAACATCAGCAATTGAATCGCACGAGTATCCGCTGCGATGCACTTGTTGATGTTTCACGCATGAACAAAAAAATTATAAAGAAAAATTCCACATCACCAGCAATTGTGACGCACACGTAACCGTTGCAATGCAATTGTTGATGTTTGCGATCGCGTTGATAAATTCAGTCGTCGATTTAGTCTCTAAGCAAAAACAATAATAGAAAGAAACTATAAAAAATAATTTAATGTAAATGAATTTAAATGGTGCGTGGTAAAGAAGAAGAAAGCATATATTTCAAAAATTCATAACTGCGCTGTATTCTTAATCGGACCGGTTTCTGGCATTTCAGCCTTCATCAGCGATTTATTGAACATTGTGATAATTGTTATGTTTTAATTGAATAGATTGTTTCTATATGAAAATTTTTTCTACTTAGGGCGGCCGTGAGGTTTTGAACCATGAATCTTCACATACACTCGTACTTGCACTTTTTGGTCAGCGCTTTAACACACTCACCTAAAGTCAGGCCTACGAGCAGTGTGGTTAGATTCAGTTTTCGTACCATACAGCTTTACTTTGTATTAATTTCAGAAGATACAACTCTGTCCAAACAAACAATCGTTATTTTTGAATTTTTGAATATTTTTTGCATTTATACTTCTAATTTCCACTATTCTCAGTTTTCGTAAGAGTTGTCATATGTGATGTACGGTTTTGTACATACCTACATATGCACTTTTACATATATTTGAGATGACGCTTTGAAGCGAAGAAATTTTTTTGTTTGTTAGATTTAATCATTTTTCAGACATATTGCAATTACTGCAAATTTTAATTGTGAATAAAAATTAATGGAAATTGTAAAACTCTATTTTTGATTTAATAAAAGATTGAAATAATCAAAAAAACATTTGTTAAAATAAAGAGAAAATTGTGAACTAAAAATTAATGGAAATTGTAAAACTCTATTTTTGACTTAATAAAAGATTAACATAAACAAAAAAACATTTGTTAAAACCTATCTGATACAAGCAAAAATATGTAGATACCTCTAAAAAAACATAAAATCCAGTGCGTTTATTGTAATATTTTAGTGGTTGAACATAATAGTTGTACAACAATATTCACAGTTCAAAAAAAGCCACAAAAAATGATTCAATCATACCAACAAACACAACTACCATGAGCTATGTCAGTAGTTTTGCCACATATTTTTTTTATCGCCAATATGAAAGAAAAAATAGAATCCCTAACGAAAAAGGAAAAATGAAAAATGAAAAATTAAATGGAAAGTGAAAAAAGAAAAATGAAATATGGAAAATTAAGAATGAAAAATGAAAAATTAATAACGAAACTTGAGAAATGAAAAGTGAAAAATTAAAACTGAAAAATGAAAAATGAAAATTGAAAAACGAAAAATGAAAAACTAAAAATGGAAATTGAAAATTTAAAAATTAAGGATTGAAAATTGAAAATTAAAAATTAAAAATTAAATATTAAAAATAAAAAATTAGAAATTAAAAATTACTAGCTAATTCAGATAAAAAGATTTTAAAATTTGCTTTTTTTTAATATTAATACATATCTGAAAATTTTTAGCCAAGAATCAGTTGATTTTTTTTTTTTTTTTTAATTATCATGAATTATATCAAAACTTTTTTTTAGGGATCAAACTTTGGGTGTTATAACGCTGACTGCGTTATATAATGAATTTCATTAGGGGTTTTCTACTCTACTAAAGGAAACATAATGCCATTTTTCAACTTTTTTTTCTTTTCTTTATTAATTTGCAATCTATCATATGATAATAATTTTGATACAATCCGGTATAATAAAAATAAGCATTATGTATATTACATCATTATGTAATATCACTACTATAATTTAATAATTAAATAATTTATATACAAAATAACATTAGGATAGTTTCAGAAATTTATACAATTATACAATATATTTACAATATATTTATATTCGCTTCAATATTTTTGTTTCATTGGTGTCATCTAATAAATAAATGGCTAATCTATGGGAGTGATAACTCAATCTATTTAAATATTTGTCCGCAAACTTTTTGATTTCATCCTTCACTTTCGGTATGTTGAGATCATTATGAATTGTATTATTTTTCACAAACCATGGTGAGTTCAGAATAGTCCGCAGTGACTTAAATTGAAATCTCTGCCATATTTCCACATTGGAATTGCTCGCAGTTCCCCAGAGGAGGATACCATATGTCCAAATTGATTTGATGACTTTGTAATGTCGTATTTTATTTTCTTCGCTTAGCTGCGATTTCGAACGAAGAAGCCTATACAACGTTTTATACCATATACCACTATGTGGTTTGGGTATAATGACTTTGTGCTGCTGTTTGTAACTACCAAAAATATTTGACCTAGACCCATCTTTTGTTATGCCGATCGACTCAGAATCACTTTCTGAGTCGATTTAGCAATGTCCGTCCGTCCGTCCGTCTGTGTGTCCATGTAAACCTTCTAATCAAACTACAGGTAGCAAATATGAATATATTTTGATGAAATTTGGTACATAAGCTTTTATCGGCCATGGCATGTACGCTATTGAAACTGGTGAAATGCGGTCCATGTTCAGACCTAGTCCCCATACAAATGACCCCTATGAAATATACATAAATTGCTATAAGATCCAAATTATCATATAGATCTTAGTCAAATTGGGTTTGTATGTGTTGATTATATCCATTAATCAGTAGTCCAAATAAAATCCCTATAGGGCAATTCTTAGTCATAGGCCCCATATTGAACTGCTTCCCGATCTTCACTCAAATCTATCAAAAAAGAAAAATATTGCACAGATTTTTCTCAAATTTGGTTAGTATATATTTTTTCGAAATATAAGTGACTTTACCAAATACGGTCAGGAACGGTCCATTTTTCCACCTAGTCCCTCTATGAAAGTAACATCCGATATGTACTTTTTCATATCTGCAGCCAAAAAAATTAATAACAATGCCACTCAAATTTGGTTTATGCTTATTTTCTATATCGAATTAGTTGGACCGAAAAGATAGGGTCTCTAAACCATGGTATAGAGTATCGTAGGGTATATTAAATGTATTGCTGAGTTGTTGGCGTTTATTTTTAATATGATTTTTCCAAGTCAGTCGCCGGTCCATATACATTCCAAGATACTTGGTACAATTTTTATGTGGTATAATTTCGTTGTTGATCCTGACAGGGTGACAGTCGCCTTTTCTCATTGTAAATGCAATGTGGTTAGATTTATTTGAGTTGACTTTTATGTTCCACCTGGTAAGCCAGTTTTGAGTGATGTTTAGTTGATTTTGCACTAAAAAAGATGATTCGACTTGCGTATCACTAGCTGCCAATATAGCTGTATCGTCTGCATATGTTGCTACTAAGACATCATCAGATATTGGTAGGTCAGATGTTTACATAGTGTACAGAATGGGTCATATAACACTACCCTGCTGTACGCCAGAGTTTTTCTATAGGTACGACGTAGCAGTATTTTTTGTTTTCCAAGGCTTCCGTAATATACTGTACAATTTTATGACATTGCTCAGGAGTCCCATGCTTGCAGCGAAAGGCGAACTGATGTTCTGGTATTATGTTAAGCGCTTCGATCAAGGGCGTCATTCTACGAATGAATAATCTTTCGAATATTTTAGAGAATGTCGTCAGCAAGCTTATATGTCTGTAAGAAGTGATGGAATTTTCTGTTTTGTTGGGTTTTAGAATCATGATAATCATTGCACACTTCCATTTTGATGGGAAGTGACTAAGTCTAATTATGGCATTAAAAATATATGTTAAAAATAATAACCCTTTTTTGGGATATTTTTGAGCATTTCAGCATTGATCTTATCATAACCTGGTGATTTTTTTTTAGTTTAAATTATTAATTTCGCTTCTTATTTCAGTTGGTTTTATGGGACTTATTGGAAGATCCATTTGACAGGGTGAGTCATGGAATTTTAGTACATTTGCTTCATCTAAAGAACCAGAATTAAAATTGAATAGTTTGAATACCTTTTCTAAATATAATGCATGAAACACATAGACGACAGCGGCTACACGAACACAGCCTGTCAAAAATAAAATACACACGTTTATATGAAAACGATTATTTGACACCAACACAGCTACACGACTATACGACCACTTTTGCTGCTGTAGTCAACTTACGCTAATTTCTATTTTCGTTGACTACAAAACAAAAATAGTGTTGACAATATAACAAAATATGTAAAAGATATTAGTGCAATGAAATATTTTATTTTGTTGAAAAAATTAATCGCAAAAAGAAGTGCTATAATAATTCCATTAATAATCACAAGGGATTAAGTAAATTTATTTATTTATTTTTGTATATTTAAGTCAAGTTTATATAGAATCATGTATGTTTTTCTATTTTAATAAAGTAAAAAAATATCATTGGCACTACTGAAATAAAAATGCTTTTGTATAAAAACACCTGTTTATATTGATGTTATATGTTGCTGTAGTTTTTAAAAAAATTAAGTAGCTGACTACACGACTACAATTGCAGCCAGCAGCATTTGCAGTCGTGTGTTCGTGTAACCGCTGTTGTCTATGTGTTTCATGCATAAAGCAAAACCCGATGCCTTTACCTGGTTAGATTTGAGCCATCTATTTCTTTCAACCTTTATATGTGCATCTCTTTTTTGTGGTCGTTTTATATACTCTGTGCCATTCCACAGATTATGTTCATTACGAGCTGTTGGGTCTAAGTTTTGTAGATAATTTTTTATAGAGTTGTTCTTACTTCTTTCGTAGCTTTGTTGAGATTTCTCTTATCACATGGGTGATGACTTGCTTGCCATAGTTTACGCAGTTTCCTTTTTTTGCTTATGATGGTTTTAATTTCGGTTGAAATTATGAATTTATTGTTATATGACAAACTGTCGTTTGAAGGCGTTGAAAGTACAGAGGCCTCTTGCAATAGATTCGCAAAAAATTCAATATTTTCAAATAGAAACGAATTCTTTCTATAGAAGACACGATCATTGTTTTTTATAACAAGGAAGTATAATAGAAACTGGCCAACAAAAAAGCAATTAACAAGAAAAGCAATTAACTATAAATTTAATTGGTATTCGAAATTTAAATTTCAGTACCGACAACAGTTTTAAAGTGGTTGCGTACCCAATATTTGTTTAAGATGCAGGTTGAGGGTATCAAAGATTCGGTCCAGTAGAATTGAAAATTAGACAAAAAATGCACTAAAACGCTGGTGCGAAATGAACCAGTAAAGAGGAAATTTGCAGGAAATTTGTTAACTACTCCCTACATACGAGTTGGTGTAATGTGTTAATTACTCTACATAAATGTAAACAATTTGCCGGGTGTTCACACATCATAGTTTTTTTATACATATACTTTAACTTTTACAAACATTTGTTTTTCCTAAATCAAGAATCACGCATATTATATAAAGAAATTGTGATTTGATTTCAAATCTGACTAGCGGCAATAAATTTTTATTTAATTTTCAAATTGACGTTTTTCTTCAATTGTGACAATTTTAAACTAATTTGAACTAAAATAGAACCAGTCTTCCTTATTAAAAAACACTAAGTGCTTTTACCTGTGAACCGATCATCGAACAATTACAGGCCACAGGTGGATGGTTTCAAGAATGCATCACAGGTCATCACCAGCGTTTTTATTATCTCAATTTTCATTTCCAAGAAAAGTATAATTGATATTGATGCACTTCAACTTTATTAAAACTTTATTTATTTTTCATAATTTTATTATTTAAAAATTTTTGTTTAACTTATTAACTCAAATGGATTAATCAAAATATAATATTAAAATTATCATTTCTTCTCTTGGTAATAATTTTTCTTAAAAATTTTATTCTTTTATCATAATTCTAATAACTTTTTCTATATGTATGTGACAGAAATTTCTTACTTTAATTTCTATAAATTTTTCTATTTCCGTCCGTCCGTCCGTCCGTCTGTGTGTCCATGTAAACCTTGGTCTGGGCCGACTATAATTTTCTTACTTGTTTTTATTTAATATATGTATGTATATACAAATATTACACGCAAAAATTCAACATCAAAAGTTTATGATGTGTTTTTCTTTAAATAAATTAATACATAATAATTTTTTTTGGTAAATTTACATTATTTTTTTTATTAATAACTATGTGGTTTAGGATTATTTGTCTGCTTGTCTGTTTGTCGACAAAACTTTGGATCGATTTTGAACCCTTTTCGCGTGACCTAATCGATCTGAAGCTTTGCAGGCAGATTCGTGGCGATGACAAAAATGATCTGACAAATTTTTTTAGTGATGCCAAAACAATGGAAACTTTTAAATTGTTATACCTTGATTTTTTTGAGTTAGTTTTTATTTTATTATCACCACAACGACCGCAAAAACCACAACTATAGCTATGACAAGAATACAACACTTAGAATAACAACAAGAAAAATATAGAAATATATATTTTTAATTTTTTTTACTTTTTCAGTGATTTCTCGGGACCTGTTAGAACGATTTTCATGATTTTTCAAACAGAAACCTTCTCATGGTGTTAGTGAATCATTCTTACTAAAAATTAACACCCTAGCTTTACTGTTTAGGGTGTGATCATGACAAGAACAACAAATCTTATTTTTTCAAGACTTTTTTTATTTCTTCATTCAACACTCGGGACCTATAAAACCGATTTGGACGAGTTTAAATAGCAAAGTTCTCAGGATATTAGTGAATCATTTTTTATGCAAACGAGCACCCCAGGTTTCCGATTGGTTTCGTGATCGTGATTTCCACAGACGGACAGACGGACATCGCTATATCAACTCCGCTTGTTATAAGGATCATAAATATATATATTTTATGGGGTCCAGAATTTTTTTTCTAATTATTACAAACGCAATGACAAACTTATATATACCCTCTGCACACTGGGTTGGAGGGTATAAAAAAAGTAAATGAACTATGTAATATCTCTGATATACACTAAAACAATATAGAAAAAAAATTTAAATTGGAAAATTGATAAACAGCATAACATTTAAAGAAATGGAAAACGGATATAGAATAATGATTTCCAATACAGGAAAATTAATTGCAATATAGGGAAAATAATTAATCATATGACAGAGAAAAGTCACTCGGATATTATAGGAAAATATATAATCCATGATATTACCAAAAAGGGAAAGAAGGAATAGAAAAAGGGGAATGATACCCAATAAGAACAATGAATTGAGTAAAAAAAGCTGGTGATTACTAGAACAATGAGGAAAAGTATGATACAGAACAAGATGAATGGAAATGATATTGGTAACGAAAATAAATGTAGAAATGAGGAAAAGGATGAATCATCTCCTATTGAGCGCCATGAAATCAAATGTGAGAGCGTAGGGAACTAAAATTTATATTAATGAAATCGACTAGAAAATTTAAAATTGAAGATAATCTTTCTGTGAACGAATCGGCCGTAAAATGTAGTGATAATCCCATTTATCTAGATAATATGTTGGAGAAACTATCATTTGAGATAAGCAGATTGAACTATAGTATATTCGCACTGGAAAAGGTGACGAAATATTTAATATTTAACCCTTGGGAAATTAAAATAAAAATTTAATAAAATGAAACATAACAATGACGTCAAAATTATATTATATACCAATCCTCAAAATATAGTAAATAACTAAGAGAAAATGAAATTATAAATTATAATTATAAATTGTATAATAACACACCATGCGGAGGTAATTTCGGTATAAGAAAAACCCTATGGAATTTTAAACAGAAATATATATGGAAGAACATGTACAAAATGGAAAAAAGGTATGTTTCAAATTGTAATCTTTGTCAGAGAAACAAACGGTTAAGGCCCACAAAGGAACCTTTCAATGTAACAGATACACCTAGGAATAGCTTTGAAACTATAGTCATTTACACAGTTGAAACATTACGTCCATCTGGTTTTTACAGGTACATACTGACAATGCAGTGTGAATTGACGAAATATGTGATAGCAATTCCTGTGGAAACGAAAGAAGCCAAATCGGTGGCAAGGGCTTTGACTGAAGGTTTGATATTGAAATACGGAATTTTTAAAACTTTAAAATCTGAGGTACAGAATTCACGAACGAACTATTAAGAGAAGTATGCAATTTATTGAAGATAGAACAGAAGTTCTCAACTCCGTATCATCACGAGACCTTAAGTACAATCGAACGAAAGCATAGAGTTTTAAATGGGTACTTTTTATCTTTCGTTAATGAAGACAATTGGCACGAATGGATTTCATACTACGCATTTGCATATAACATAACACCACAGGTTGATACAGAGTATTCTCCCTTTGAATTAGTTTTTGGAAAATTACCAAATTTGCCAGCTGAAGATTTTGTATGCTATGATAGGACTTATAATATAGACAACTATGTTAAAGAATTGAAAATGAGATTAGGAAAATCATTAGACATGTGTATACCGGGGGTTTTTTGGGTCGAGAAATCCATTTTTCACATTTATTTTTAACAGCCGCCAGGGGGCGTTTTTGTGTATTTTTCTGGATTTTTCACCTTTTTGGAGAAAATTTCAGAAATTATTGCACAAATCGACGAACCTTTGACTTTCCCATGTTTAAAATAGCCCAAAATATTCAACGATGAAAATTATGTGGGGTATCCATATACGATCTATATCGATTTCATTCAATTTAAGTCAAAAAATTCGTTTTTATACCCTTTACCACTATGTGGTTTGGGTATAATGACTTTGTGCTGCTGTTTGTAACTACCAAAAATATTTGACCTAGACCCATCTTTTATTATACCGATCGAATCAGAATCACTATCTGATTCGATATAACGATGTCCGTCCGTCCGTCCGTCTGTGTGTCTATGTAAAGCTTGTAATCAAACTGCAGGTCGCAAATAATATTTGCGACCTGCAAGTTTGAATATACAAGCTTTTATCGGCCATGTTCAGAACTAGCCGCCATACAAATGACCCCTATGAAATCAACATAAATTGCCATAAGATCCAAATTATCACATAAATCTTAGTCAAATTGGGTTTGTATTACATTTACATTTTATTACATCCATTAATCAGTAGTCCAAAAATGATCCCTATTGGACAACTCTTAGTCATAGGCCCCATATAGAGCTGCTTCCCGATCTTCACTTAAAACTATCAAAAAACAAAAATATTGCACTGATTCTTCTCAAATTTTGTTCTTATATATTTTTGCAAAATACAAGAGACTTTACCAAAAATGGTCAGGATCGGTCCATTTTAGGGCCTAGTCCCCATATAGATATAGCATCCGATATGAACTTTTTCATATCTGCAGCCAAAAAAATTAATAAAAATCCAACTAAATTTGGTTTATGCTTATTTTCTATATCCAGTTAGTTGGGCCTGAGAGATAGGGTCTCTAAACGCATGGTATAGGGTATCGTATAGTCGGTCTAGACCGACTACAACTTTCTTACTTGTTTTTATATATTTTTGCAAAATACAAGAGACTTTACCAAACATGGTCAGGATCGGTCCATTTTAGGGCCTAGTCCCCATATAGATATAGCATCCGATATGAACTTTTTCATATCTGCAGCCAAAAAAATTAATAAAAATCCCACTCAAATTTGGTTTATGCTTATTTTCTACATCCAGTTAGTTTGGCCTGAGAGATAGGGTCTCTGAACGCATGGTATAGGGTATCGTATAGTCGGTCTAGACCGACTATAACTTTCTTACTTGTTTATATTTGTTCATTGCCACACTATCCATACCGATTTAGATAATTCAAGCTATCCCCAGAATGCCCGACGTGAAGGTAAAGTCTGTAAGCATATCTTGTGAGTGTGTGTGTGTGCGTATTTGTTGCCACGGTCGCATTGTGGTTGTATTTGCGTTTTCTTTTTCAAACGAACTGACCACAGCCCAATCGTGATTCGTACAGTGTCATATACTTCTTATGTAGGCCGCAATATCTTATGGTAGGGATCATTTCAATGTCGCGTAACCATTGTAAAGTTTTTACGTGATCTTGCAATATCGAGCTTAAATGATAGATGTAATAATTCCGATCGATTATGATTAGACCGGAATTACAGATTATACAATTCAAATAAAATTGTTAACTCGAAAACAATTCGTCGCTTAACTTTCAATATTTTCCACTGCATTACTTGAACCTTGACTATTTTCCGATGAAGAACTTTAAATCTAAATAAATCGGTCAGGATAGTGCGGCAGTGCACAGCGGAAAAACAAGGTTTTTTCTGAATTTTATACTGAAAGCGGCATTTGCGGCAATTTTCACTATGATATTCGTGATTAGCAGATCAAAATACGTTAGTATACCAAATTTTAGACCGCCCGGAGTTTTGCGCTTTTCGGAAGTTTATCCTTTTATTTTTGAGCAGCACTGATTTAATGATAAATTTAAATTTCAAAAATCATGTGAGTCCGATCGCAGGGGAGATGTGTAAACATCTAGTAATTAAAGATTTTTTTGGCACTTTTTTAAAATCAAACAGAAAGCGTCATCTACATATGTATAACTTATTTATATTTATTATTATTTATTATTAAAACTGTGTAATTTTTAATTTTCAATTTTTAATTTTTCGTTTTTAATTTTTTATTTTTATTTTCAATTTTTAATTTTCCATCCTTCATTTTTCATAATTAATTTTTAATTTTTTATTTTTCATTTTTCATTTCAATTTTTAATATTTCATTTTCCATTTTAATTTTTAATTTTTATTTTTCATTTTTAATTTTTGATTATTATTATTGTTTTCCTTTTTCATTCTTTATTTTTAATTTTTAATTTTTTATTATTTTTATTTTTCATTTTTCAAAACGTTTTTGAAACGCTATGCGCTCCCCCATTTTATCTCGAAACACTTCCTACTGATCGAGAAAATGAATTATAAATGTTTATAAAAAGAAATGTTTAATAAAATAGCAACATTCGATATGGAATACCGAACAAAATGTTTTTATAACGCTATTCCTAATGAAATCGTGCGTTCATTTTGTCTCCAAATACTTCCCAACGAATTGTGCCTTCATTATACCCTATACGACTATGTGGTTCGGGTATAATAACTTTGTGCAGCTGTTTGTAACTACCAAAAATATTTGACCTAGCCCCATCTTTTATTATACCGATCGACCCAGAATCACTTTTTGAGTCGATTTAGCGATGTCTATGAATATTTTGCGGAAGATTGTCTTATCTAGATACATTAGTTATAAGGAAAGGACACCAAATTAAGATAGATTGGTACCAAAAACCAACATCGTCAGGGAGAATAATCAATTACCTATCACTCATGCCAGCCAAGAGATATTATCATGAATACAGCAAACAATTTTATTAAGAGGGTACTAACGATCAGTGACAAACAGTTTCATAACGATAACATGAAGAGGATACAAGACATATTAAAAAAGAACTAATTCCCTGACAATATAATTAAAAAACTTGTTAAAATAAATAGAAATAATACTAACAATATCATTAAAGAGAAACCTACAATATCATACAAATCGGTAACCTACGTACAAAGAATCTCGGAGCGTATTGAGAAATCGGACATATACAACAAGGAAAAATACAAAATAGCACCAAACGCTGGTAACACATTAAGACAACTTTTCTCCAACACGAAGAGCAAAAGAAACAAACTTGATAAATCAAATCTTATTTATAAAATAAAATGCGAAGGTGACGAAAGCAACATATGCAATCAGGTATATGTTGGAACAACTAAGAATTAATTAAAAACTAGATTAGCAGGACATAAATCAGACCTGAGAAATAGAAAAAACTTTACGACACAAAAAACAGCACTTGCGGCCCACTGTGCGGAGAGAGGACATACACCAGACTTTGAAAATGTGGATATTTTACATACCGAAGAGAATTATAAGAGACGCTTTACATTGGAAATGCTACACATAATTAACATACCAAAGGAAAAGAGAACAAGTAACAGTGTTAAATTCGGCTGTGCCGAATTTTTTGATACCCTCCACCTGAGTCTTAAACTCTATATTACATCCAATGTTGAGTACGGCTACCACTTTTAAACTTTTGCCGATACTGAAACATTAATTCCGAATACCAAAATTCAAATGATTCTTGGCTAAAGATTACTATTATTAAAAATAAGCTAATTTTAAAATATTTTTATCTGAATTATTTTTTATTTTATCTGCATTACATTTAATACAAAAAAAAAAACAAGTAAGAAAATTATAGTCGGTCTAGACCGACTATACGATACCTCATACCGTGCGTTTAGAGACCCTATCTCTCAGGCCCAACTAACTGCATATAAAAAAAAGCATAAACCAAATTTGAGTGGGATTTTTATTAATTTCTTTGGCTGCAGTTATGAAAAAGTTCATATCGGATGCTATATCTATATGGGGACTAGGCCCAAAAATTGACTGATCCTGACCATGTTTGGTAAGGTCTCTTGTATTTTGCAAAAATATATATAAACAAAAATTGGGAAGAATCAGTGCAATATTTTTATTTTTTGATAGATTTAAGTGAAGATCGGGAAGCAACTCTATATGTGGCCAATGACTAAGAGTTATCCCATAGGGATCATTTTTGGACTACTGATTAATGGATGTAATAAACACATACAAACCCAATTTGACTAAGATTTATATGATAATTTGGATCTTATGGCAATCTAAGTCGATTTCATAGGGGTCATTTGTATAGGGGCTAGGTCTGACCATGGACCGATTCTCACCAATTTCAACAGCGTTCATCCTAGGGCCGATAGAAGCTAATATACAAAATTTGATCAAATATATTCATATTTGCGACCTGCAGTTTGATTACAAGCTTTACATGGACACACAGACGGACGGTCGGACGGACATCGTTAAATCGAATCAGATAGTGATTCTGATTCGATCGGTATAATTAAAGATGGGTCTAGGTCAAATATATTTCGAAGTTACAAACAGCAGCACAAGTCATTATACCCAAACCACATAGTGGTATAGGGTATAAATACATAATAATAACAGGTAAGAAACTATATATAGAAATTTAAACATTTAATATCTAATTTTTAATATTTAATTTTTAATTCTTGATTTTCAATTTTCATTTTCCATTTTCCATTTTGCATTCTCCATTTTCATTTTCCATTTTTTATATTTCAGTTTTCATTTTCCATTTTCCATTTTTCAATTTTCAGTTCTCATTTTCCATTTTTCCATTTTCCATGTTGCGTTTCCATTTTATTTTTTAATTTTTCAATTTTCATTTTCCATTTTCCATTTTTAATTTTTCATTTTTCATTTTCCATTTTCCATTTGCCATTTTTCAATTTTCATTTTCCATTTTTCATTTTTAATTTTTCAATTTTCCATTAGTCATATTTCAATTTTCATTTTCCATTTTCCATTTTTAATTTTTCAATTTTCTTTTTCCATTTTGCAATTTTCATTTTCCATTTTTCATTTTTAATTTTCCATTTTCCACTTTCCATTTTTCAATTTTCATTATCCATTTTCTATTTTTCAATTTTCATTTTTCAATTTTCATTTTCCATTTTATAATTTTTCAATTTTCATTTTCCATTTTTCATTTTCCATTTTCCATTTTTCAATTTTCATTTCCCATTTTCCATTTTGCGTTTTCCATCTTCCATTTTTCATTTTTCAATTTTCATTTTCCCTTTTCCATTTTTAATTTTTAATTTTTCAATTTCCATTTTCCATTTTCCATTAGTCAGTTTTCAATTTTCATTCTCCATTTTTCATTTTTCAATTTTCATTTTTGAATTTTCAATTTTCATTTTCCATTTTTCATTTTCCATTTTCCATTTTTCAATTTTCATTTTCCATTCTTCATTTTCAATTTTCAATTTCCATTTTCCATTAGTCATTTTTTAATTTTCATTTTCCATTTTTCATTTTTCATTTTTCAATTTTCAATTTTCATTTTCCATTTTTCAACTTCATTTTCCATTTTCCATTATTCATTTTTCAATTTTCATTTTCCATTTTTCATTTTCCATTTTTTATTTTTCAATTTTCTTTTTTCTTATTCCGTTTTCCATTTTTCATTTTCCATTTTTCAGTTTTCGTTTTCCATTTTCCACTTTCCATTTTTCATTTTTCATTTTTCATGTTTCAATTTTCATCTCCCATTTTTCAATTTCATTTTCCGTTTTCCATTTTGCATTTTCTATTTTTTATTTTTCATATTTCAATTTTCTTTTTTCATATTCCATTTTCCATTTTTCATTTTCCATGTTCCATTCTTCATTTTTCATTTCCCATTTTCCATTTTCTATTCTCCTTTTTTCATTTTCTATTTTCATTTTTCATTTTTCATTTTCCATTTTCCATTCTCCATTTTCATATT
The DNA here is from genome assembly GCA_963682025.1 of Cordilura impudica. NCBI lineage: Eukaryota > Metazoa > Arthropoda > Insecta > Diptera > Scathophagidae > Cordilura > Cordilura impudica. The sequence goes on from OY821517.1 coordinate 228,866,123, forward strand.
CCATATTCCATTTTCCATTTTTAATTTTCCATTTTCCATTTTTCCATTTTCCATGTTGCGTTTTCCATTTTCATTTTTAATTTTTCAATTTGCATTTTCCATTTTCCATTTTTAATTTTTAAATTTTCATTTTCCATTTTTCAATTTTCATTTTCCATTTTTCAATTTTCATTTTCCATTTTCCATTTTCCAATTTTCATTTTCCATTATTAATTTTTCAATTTTCATTTTCAATTTTTCATTTTCCATTTTTCAATTTTCTTTTTCCATTTTGTAATTTTCATTTTCCATTTTTCATTTTTCATATTTCAGTTTTCGTTTTCCATTTTCCACTTTCCATTTTTCATTTTTCAATTTTCATTATCCATTTTCCATTTTTCATTTTCCATTTTTCAATTTTCATTTCCCATTTTCCATTTTGCGTTTTCCATTTTTCGTTTTTCAATTTTCATTTTCCATTTTTCATTTTCCATTTTCTATTTTTCAATTTTCATTTCCCATTTTCCATTTTGCGTTTTCCATTTTTCATTTTTCATTTTTCCATTTTCAATTTTCATTTTCCATTTTTCATTTTTCATTTTTCAATATCCATTTTCCATTTTCCATTTTTCCATTTTCCATGTTGCGTTTTCCATTTTCATTTCCCATTTTCCATTTTGCATTTTGCATTTTCCATTTTTCATTTTTCAATTTTCCATTTTTCATTTTTCATTTTTCAATTTTCATTTTCCATTTTTCATTTTTGAATTTTCAATTTTCATTTTCCATTTTTCAATTTTCATTTTCCATTTTTCATTTTTAATTTTTCAATTTTCAATTTCCATTTTCCATTATTTTTCATTTTTCAATTTTCATTTTCCATTTTCCATTTTTCAACTTCATTTTCCATTTTTCAATTTTCTTTTTCCTTTTTCCATTTTTCATTTTGCAATTTTCATTTTCCATTTTTCATTTTCCATTTTTTATTTTTCAATTTTCTTTTCTCATATTCCATTTTTCATTTTCCATTTTTCAGTTTTCGTTTTTCATTTTCCACTTTCCATTTTTCATTTTTCAATTTTAATTTTCCATTTTTCAATTTCATTTTCCGTTTTCCATTTTCCATTTTGCATTTTCTATTTTCCTTTTTTTCATTTTTCATATTTCAATTTTCTTTTTTCATATTCCATTTTCCATTCTCCATTTTTCATTCTCTATTTTCCATTTTCCGTTTTTCATTTTCCATTTTTCACTTCCCATTTTCCATTTTCCATTCTCCTTTTTTTATTTTTCATTTTCCATTTTCCATTCTCCATTTTCATTTTCCATTTTTCATTTTCCATTTTCCATTTTTCGTTTTCATTTTTTCTTCCATATTGGCAATTTTTTTTATTGAAACGTGATAACGATACAAAAAATATGTGGTAATACTACTAACATGGGCTGTTATTGTGTTCTTGGTATTGTTAATATATATGCATAAGTTTTTTGTGGCATTTTCTTATGATGTTGTACAATTATTATGTTCAACAACTAAACTGTTACAACAAACACACTGGGTTTTATGTTTTTAAGAGGTATGTACATATTTTTGCGCGTATCTAATCACAATGCGGCCCGATTTAGCCCATTTTCAATATCAACCTGCTGGGAATTATGGCAAATGATATTATTTTAACCTTATCCAGTTAGATGGCTTTTTTTGTGAATGAGCGTGATTTCAACTGACAGACGGACAGACGGACATCGCTATATCGACTCGAGCTGTGATAAGGATCAAGAATATATATACTTTATGGGGATCAAGAATTTATATACTTTATCTGCCACTGACGTGTGGAGGGTATAAATAAATTATAAAACGGACACAGAAAATTGTGCACATAGCTATAGACATATATGTAATTAGAAAAATAAAATAAGATCACTTAGTGCAATATTAGATGTTAACTCGTTGACACGTCATGTATGTTTAATTATTGTTACGCGCCTTTTTTGTGAGTTTAATTTGTATATTTTCTATATATATTTTTAATTTTGTTATTGTTTCTGTTGAACAGTGGTGTAATTATGTTTTATTATTCTTATAATTTAAGATCCTGAAGATGCCAACCGGAGGTTGGCGAAATATTGAAAAACATATTAATAAAAATAAAATAAATAAAAACAGACCACGAGCTGGAAGAAATTATTTATTTTTTTTATTAAATTTTTTTAAAATTTGAAAACCAACTGATTTATGTGTACAAGATGTCACTTGAAGACAGGGTTCCCAACTTTAACATCTATTTTGGGAGGCATTGCCAACTGAAAATAGTGTTTTTTGTCAGTACATTGAGAAAACCAAAATTGTTAACCGGCAGTTTATCATTCCAATAAATTTATGTCCTGGTTAAGTAACAGGCAGTTTGGCGATACATTGAGAAAACCGGCATTAGAATTGTTATTTTCATATAAGCAAAAGCGGCTCTAAATGATTTTATTATTTATATTGTTATGTCCCGTAATATTTATTATTTTTATTAATTTTTAATGAATTAGCTATCATCTATTATATTTTTTCGAACAAAAATATCGATTCAAGTGATTTTTTTTATCAGTATCTTTGTGTTGTGAAGTAGATTTTTAAATTTCTTTCTTAAAAGCATACACAAAAAGCAACTTTAAAAAAAGAAAGTATCTTCCCACATAAAGCAAAAACTTTTAAAACGAATACATTTTTTAAAGTATATTAAAAACCAAAAAGTTAAAAAGATATTTTATATGTTTAAAAAAAAAAATAATAAATAAAATCATAACTTTAAAAAAACATTGTATGTGCCTTCGGCAAATATAACTCAGCGGCACACAATAACATGCGATGCCATCTTTACTCAACATGACTTTTTTCAAAATAAAGTTGTGTAATGTGGTTGTACACACATTATATCGTTTGTGTCCAAAATACCCAACCTGATTACTAACCGAGGTGTACCAACGGTCACATCGTCTATGGCCTGCATTATACATGAAACACATAGACGACAGCGGCTACACGACTACAGCCTGTCAAAAATAATATACACACGTTTAGAAGAAAACGATTATTTTGACACTAACACAGCTACACGACAACTTATGTCGCCGAGTCAACTTAGGATAATTTATATTTTTGTTGGCTACAAAACAAAAATAGTGTTACCAATATAACAAAATATGTAAAAGAATTTAATGCTATGAATTATTTTATTTTGTTAAAAAAAATCGCAAAATGAAATGCCATAATTTCATTAATAATCAAAAGGGGTTAAATAAATTTACTTATTTATTTTTCCGATATAATAATGCATTATAAATAAGTAAGTGTATATTTAATTCAAGTTTATATAGAATCATGTATGTTTTTCTATTTTAACAAAGTAAAAAAAATATAATTGGCACTACTGAAATTTTAAAATTTTTTTTATCAATTATATATTCTTCTTTTATTTACATATTTTAACAAGTTTAATATATACATATGAGATCTTATCTTTACATATAGATATTGCAACAAATAATATATAGAATCTAAAGATATTAAATAGTTTTTATTTTATTTTTTAATGATTTTTAAAGGAGAATGGGAGGAAAAACCTTTATATGATTTAATATATTCAAATACTATCTGAAAATATTTATATGCTTATAGGAGGTATATTAGAAATAATTAATCGCAACTTTAAAGCTTCTGCCGCGAATGATATCTGAAATAAGTTTACATAGATATTTTGGTATATTTGATCAAGAAGTTTAAATAAGAGGCCATTATGCCAATCGGTGTCAAACGCTTTTTCAATATCTAACAATATTAGACCCGTTGAACGTTTATTGTTTTTATTGGTGATTATTTGATTTTTAATCCTTTGTATTTGGTGAGTAGTTCTGTGCTCTTTTTTAAATCCAAATTGTTCTTTAGCAACAACAGAATTGGTCATTACAAATTCACTAAGACGAGAATGTAGTATATTTTCAAATATTTTACCTAAGTTATTTAAAAGACTAATAGGTCTATAGCTATTTGGGTTATTTTTTGGCTTATTATGTTTGTTGGCAGCTATAACCTTAGCATTTTTGAAATGGTTTGGGAAATAGTTGAGTTTGATGCAGCTGTTAAATATTATAACCAGTAATTTTTGAGCTTTGAGTGGTAGTTTCTTTAAGAGCAGGTTGGAAACCTTGCCAAAACCAGGGGATTTTGAGGGTTTTATTGATGAGACAATATTCATTACTTCATCAAGAGATGTATAAAAGCGGATTCAGAACTAGGATTTTCCTTCTTAAAATTATTTACTGTTGAATTTATTAATGTATCCGCTGAATGGTTGTAGTTCGAAGTGAGGTTATTTGCTTGGACAAATGTATTTGCCAGGACTTCAGCCTTGTCCTTTTCAGATGTTATTTTTGAATTTCCAACTTTAAAGTGAGAGATTTGATTTTTTCCTTTTCCTCGCAAGTTCCTGCTTATTTTCCAAAATGATTTATCACCTGGTTTTAAATTGGATAATAATTGACACCATTTCTTATTGCGCTCCGAATTAATACTTTTATCAATCATGTTACTTACAAATTTAGTACATTGATTATTAAAAGTTTGCTGGGCTATATTTGAAGATCGTTGGCTTTTTCTTTTAAAGCTTCATAGTTTTATATATTTCACAGTACTTTCTGGTAATGTGTGATTATTTTGTTGAGTTATTTTAGGAGTACACACATCCCTTGCTTCGAAATCTACATTTATAAATTTTTGTATTTCCTGATCAATTAGTACCTTGTTATTGTTTATATCCGAATTTAACGTGATTTTATTGTCTAAAAAATTCATATAAATGTTCCCGTTGGTTGCACTATAATCATAATAATTGAGGTCAACCTGCAAGGCCATTGATCTTTTAAGTGTACATATAATGGGGCGATGGTCTGATGGTATTTCGTAATCCATTGTTTTAACGTCCATATTTAAAGCGGAATTGCTTAAAATAATATCGACTGTGGATGCTTCTCGATTGTGTTGATGGGGGAATTAGGTTGGACTATTAGGATAGTGTATGAAAAAATTGCTTGATTGCTGTAGATTGTTGAGTGCGATTCCTGCAGTATTATTTGAACGGCAATTTCAAGAACAATGTTTGGCATTTAGGTCACCAAAAACTATATATTCTTTGGTGGAAGGTGTTAGGTTCAAGATATCAGCACAGAAGTTATGGGTATATCTTGGTGAATATAATGAAGACACAACAATAGGTCTATTATTTATAAAACTTCAATTGAGATGTTTTCGATTAATGAGGTGTTTGATATAAAGAGGTTTTTATGTACGACATATTTATGAATTAACAGAGCTACTCCTCCTCCTCTTGCATCTGTTCTGTCACTTCTATATAAATAATAATTTTTAAAATAAGGTCTATGATTTTCTGAAAAAAATGTTTCGTTCAAAGACGCTATTTTAATATTTTCTCGTTCAATTAGTATTTCAAATTGTTTTAATTTAGAAAAGTTTGAAATGCCATTAGCATTCAAGTGAAGCATTTTGAATTCGTTTAAATTAGTATAAAGCATGGGCGTATTTCGCCATTGACATTACAACTTTGATTTGTTGTACTTTTGAAGTGCACCTATGCAAATCATCCTTAGCTGTAGTGAAAAAAGCTCATCGATGCTTAATAAATCGTTTTGTTTACAGCTGGTTAGCATATGTAGCTTTGCTGTTATTATTGATGTTAGTGTTACAATTTGTGTTGTTGTTACTTAAATTTGGGATATCAATCTTCGATTGAAATGAAATATTTTGTTGTTGCCTGCTGTTATTTTGGCTTTTAGAAGCTACTCTTGTTCTAGTTTCCAAATAGAGAGAACGTAACGGACAGTAGATGTCGTTTGCAGATTGATCAGTTCTCTCTTTTCATGTTTTTTTGCAATTAAAGCATATAACAGCTGGTCTTTTTTCATTTGTGTTAAACGGACACACACTTGTATGAAGTTATTCAGCCCATATCATACACGCAGCACTTCGATGACAATGTTGACAAGGACCGCCATGGCCATACATTAAGCAGTTGCAGCATTGAGTTGGTTTGTTCCTGGATCTAGATTTGTATTTTTTCCAAGAAATTATAATATTGGAAATTGTCCTTACATTTTTTAAGGCAGTTGGATTAAAATTTTTACGAACAAATTGAACTTCGTAACAGCATAGTTGTGCGAACTGAATTTGGTGAATATTTCGGCCTCGGAAGAAGGGGATAGGTTGTAGTTTTTTAGCTCTTCGGTGATGTCCTCAGAGTTTATGCGGGGTAAACCGTGTAAAAAGTTGTGTATAACCTATTATCCATTTTACTCTCTTTAAGAATTTGTTTGTACCATTCGTACAATTCTTTACTTGGAGCAAAAATTTTTGTACCAATTGAAGTACGTTTGAAAATACAATCTTTACCAAGTAATTTTCGTATTTCTGCAAATGAGGCGTTAGCTTCTACAACAATTGGTGGAGGTTTGTGTTGTTTAACATCATTAATATTTGATACAGGAGTTACGTCCATATCACTGAGGTTAGCAAGCAGGCTAAATCCGTTGCTGGAAGTTGACGCGATGTTCGAGTTAACAAAACCCGGAGGAAGTTTTTCATCTTGTTCGCAAAGAGCTTTCTTTTAGATGAAGATTTGGCCCCTCGGGCCATCGCTAAATTTTTATTCCTGTTTTAAGCTGAATTGACTACCACGTGAATTCAAATGAGAGCAAGCTAATTAGAACAAAAATTGTGGCGCCATCTACTGTGGCATAGCCACGCTGTTAATGCAAAAGTAATGTATTTTCCCGACAACAAAATATTGCAGAATTTTATGTAAATAAAATAATATACCGATTCATTTCTAACATGCAGTTATTATGGATATATATATGAAGAATATATACATACATATATAGAGTATATGTATATTATTTGTATTATTTAATATATGTATGTATGAATATGTAAATATTACACACAAAAAATACAACATCAAACGTATTTTGTGTTTTTCTCTTTAAATAAATTAATACATAAAATTTTTTTTTGCTAAATTTACATTGTTTTTTTTATTAACAACTAGGTATTTTAGCATTATTTGCTTTAGGTGCTGGTGATATTTTACTCCCTTTATCTTAACTCGTAGTGTCTGCTTGTCGAAAAAATTTTTGATCGATTTTAACCCCTTTCACGTGACCCAATCGATCTGAAACTTTGCAGGCAGGCTCGTGGCAATGACAGAAATGATCTAGTAAATTTTTTTAGTGATGCCAAAACAATGGAAACGTTTAAATTTTTAACCAGAGTTGATAAAAAAATGTACAAAGGGTTAGTTTTTGATGTGTAAACATCTATACGCGCAGTGGGGTAAATTTCTATTTCACAATAAAATCGCAAAAACAGCGTAACACATCGGTGTGAGCTGAAGTGTAAATCGGTGTGACTTTATCTGATTGTATTTGTGAAAAAATTATGATATGTTCTTTTTTAAACATTTTCCAATTGTCTTTCAAAAACATCAATTGTATTTCAGAAAACATCATTTGTATTTCAGAAACCAACAATATAATTTCAGAAAACATCATTTGAATTTCAGAAAACATAAATAGAATTTCAGAAAACATCAATTTAATTTCAGAAAACATCATTCGAGTTTCAGAAAACGTCAATTGAATTTCAGAAAACATCAATAGAATTTCAGAAAACATCACTTGAATTTCAGACAACATAAATAGAATTTCAGAAAACATCAATATAATTTCAGAAAACATCATTCGAGTTTCAGAAAACATCAATTGAATTTCAGAAAGCATCAATAGAATTTCAGAAAACATCAATTGTATTTCAGAAACCATCAATATAATTTCAGAAAACATCATTTGAATTTCAGAAAACATAAATAGAATTTCAGAAAACATCAATATAATTTCAGAAAACATCAATTGTATTTCAGAAACCATCAATATAATTTCAGAAAACATCATTTGAATTTCAGAAAACATAAATAGAATATCAGAAAACATCAATATAATTTCAGAAAACATCAATTGTATTTCAGAAACCATCAATATAATTTCAGAAAACATCAATTGTATTTCAGAAAACATCAATAGAATTTCAGAAAACATCAATTGTATTTCAGAAACCATCAATATAATTTCAGAAAACATCAATAGAATTTCAGAAAACATAAACTGTATTTCAGAAAACATCAATAAAATTTCAGAAAACATCAATTGAATTTCAGAAAACATCAATTGCATTTCAGAAAACATCATTTGAATTTCAGAAAACATAAATAGAATTTCAGAAAACATCAATTGTATTTCAGAAACCATCAATATAATTTCAGAAAACATCATTTGAATTTCAGAAAACTTAAATAGAATATCAGAAAACATCAATATAATTTCAGAAAACATCATTCGAGTCTCAGAAAACATCAATTGAATATCAGAAAACATCAACAGAATTTCAGAAAACATAAACTGTATTTCAGAGAACATCAATAAAATTTCAGAAAACATCAATTGTATTTCAGAAAACATCAATAGAATTTCAGAACACATAAACTGTATTTCATAAAATATCAGTAAAATTTCAGAAAACATCAATTGAATTTCAGAAAACATCAATTGTATTTCAGAAACCATCAATATAATTTTAGAAACCATCATTTGAATTTCAGAAAACATCAATTGTATTTCAGAAACTATCAATATAATTTCAGAAAACATCATTTGAATTTCAGAAAACATAAGTAGAATTTCAGAAAACATCAATATAATTTCAGAAAACATCAATTGTATTTCAGAAACCATCAATATAATTTCAGAAAACATCAATTGTATTTCAGAAACCATCAATAGAATTTCAGGAAACATCAATTTCAGAAAACATCAATAGAATTTCAGAAAACATTAATTGTATTTAAGAAAGCATCAATTGTATTTCAGAAAATGTCATTTGAATTTCAGAAAACATAAATAGAATTTCAGAAAACATCAATTGAATTTCAAAAAGCATTATTTCAATTGCTGAGAACATTAATTGTATATCAGAAAACATCAATAGAATTTCAAAAAGCATCATTTGAATTGCTGAAAAAATTAATTGTATTTCAGAAAACATCAATTGAATTTCAGAAAATATCAATTGCATTTCAGAAAACATCAATTGAATTTCAGAAAACAGCATAATCGACTTATTTTTTATGCACTGGAAAATATGATGTTGATGTGTTCTTTAATTATTAGATGTTTACACATCTCCCTTGTGATCGGACTCACATGATTTTTTTATTATATTATTACCACAAAGACCACAAAAACAACAAGTCCAGCTATGACAACAATACAACATTTAGAATAACAACAAGAACAATATAGAAACATCATATTTTTAATTTTTTTTTTAATTTTCAGAGATTTCCCTGGACCTGTTCCACCAATTTTAATGATTTTTGAAATGGAGATCTTCCCATGAATTTGTTGAATCACTCTCACTAAAAATGATCACCTTACCTATCCTATTGAGGGCGTGATCGAGGCAAGAACAACAAAGAAAATTACATTTTTTCAAGACTTTTTTTAGTTCTTCATTCAAATCTCGGGCCCTAATCGACCGATTTAGACGATTTTAAACAGAAAACTTCTCAGGATGTTATTGAATCATTTTTTATGTCAACGAGCACCCTAGCTGTGCGATTGATGCCGTCATCGTGATTTCCACAGACGGACATCCCTTTATCAACTCCGGTTGTTATAAGGATCACAAATATATATATTTTATGGGGTCTGTAGCCTCCTCGCGGCAAAATAGCCATAGCTATTAAGTAATTATAAAATTCTGGCAACACTTAATTATAAGTAAATGTCAAAATGACAAATTGACATAGAAAAACGGAAATAATAAAATCAGTCTTGTCTTGTCTGAATACTCAAAGCTTCAACATCTGACTTCTTATTTGCGGACAACAAAGTTGACAAAAGGTATTGGACCAATTCTCCAAGGAACACATGGTAAACAATTGGCTCAATAATTGGTGACCCCGACGTGGAATTAAAATACTTATTGCATCCTTTTTTTTTTTGGACGCAACATCAATAATTTATTTTCAAGAAATTAAAAGAAAATAAAAAAGATTGACAAGAAATCAGAAGATTTCTTTGTACGTTTGTCAAACATTTTTGAATAATTTGTCAAACATCTACATGTTTGGTCGGAGATAATTATTGTATCGGGACACAAACAATCATCTTTACCCAGAAAAATTACATTGTTCGATAAACAAATTGAAAAAATTTTTTTTGCGTAACATTTTGCCATATACCGTATCATCCATCATCATTGCATCAACCATCATCATCGCATCAACCATCATCATCAAAGACATCTTAATCAGTTTCAACAACAACAGAAACCACACCGAAACTGATAGTAATAGAAACATCGACAGGCCCATTCTGCATCACCATCACCAGCCAGCACTAGCGGTGGTTTTCAGTACTGCAATTAACACAACCCCAAATAGTGCATTTGCAGCCACAACCCACAGTTATAGCATCAGGATTAATTAATGCACAGCACCAACCAACGTGACAGTAACAAAATTCAGCATTTTTAGATAAAGGACAAAACGTGAGTTTGGACATCACTTTTATTATAGAGTTATGAATATAACCTTAATTTAACAAAATTAAAAAGTTTTTTGTTATTAAAATTATAACCTAAATCTAAAAAGCATAATTTAAAAGATTTATTCCAATGACAGTTTTAAGCAATTTTAATGACAAATAAATAAAATTAAGTAATTAAAGTACTTAAAATATATGATTTTAATAACTTTAATAATGAAATCATTAAGATTGATTAAAATTTTTCAAACATACTTACATATATAGGTTGATGCAACAATTTCAAAAAGTGGTTTTGTTTTTTATCCACGCGGTTTTTTGCATTTCACTCATTTGTTATTTTACACCTTTTTCATTCCGCTCATTTATTTCTTTGAGCCTTACTATTAAGAGTTTTTCTAGACTGTTTTTTTCTGTAATGGATAATTCTGACACTGATGACAGTACAAGTAGTACAAAAACAGTAGTTTCAAACAACGACACACAACTTAGTAAGTCGGGACAATCCCGTTCTTCAGAATCAGTAAGCATGGTTTCGATTAAAATCCCACCTTTTTGGAGTAATAGACCAGATTTATGGTTTTTCAGGTGGAGGCACAATTTAGAGCAAAAAATATTACCAGTTCAAATACAAAATACGATCATTTAGTATCGGCTTTGCCAGCGGAAACAATTGAAATAGTTGCAGACGCTGTACTTAATCCTCCTAAAGAAAATAAGTACGAGCATTTAAAAAATTTAATAATATCGCGTAACACAGATTCTGAAGAACGTAGACTGGACACACTTTTAAATAATTTCGATCTAAACGACTCGAAACCTTCGGAATTGTATCGCAGAATGGAATCGTTAGCCGCCAGTAACAGTTTAATAAAGAAACATTTATTACGTAAACTGTGGCTAAACAAACTACCTCCAAATGTTCAAAATTGTTTGGTAGTGATCGAATCCACCACGAGTTTAGAAAATTTGTTCGTGATAGCCGACAAGATAGTCGATACAGCTCAACCATCTTACAAAGTAGCAACAATTGGCTCAATAATTGGAAATAGCGATAACAAAATTTTAGAATCGGTTAACAGAATTGAAAAAAGATTAAAAAAATTAGAAGAAATTTCAAGAGCAAGACCAAATTTTCGTAATTCGTCCGCTTCTAGGTTTCGATCGAAAAGTAGAAAACGTGATACAACTCCGAAAATCAATTCTTCTCTTTGTTGGTATCATAACAAATTCGGAGATTCAGCTAAAAAATGTACAACACCATGTACAAAAAATTCCCAGCAACAACGAAAAAACTAATTAGTAGTACCTCGCATACGGCGCCGAAGTACAAAAATAAGTTCAGCCGTCTGTTCATAACTGACCCAAAAACTAAAATTCAGTTCCTTTTTGATACAGGTGCCGAGATTTCGGTCATACCCAAAAAATATTGCCCTTATCATACGGAAAAATTCAACGCAAATCTTTTGGCCGCAAACGGTACAAACATTCATACTTACTGTTTTAAAGCTTTAACACTAAATTTACATTTACGACGAAATTTAGATCATATTTTTACAGTAGCGGCAGTCAATAATGCTATACTGGGGGCGGATTTTCTGTCAAAATTTAAATTAACGGTGGATCTCAATGGGAAAAAACTCATAGATCAGGCCACATCACTTCAGACAAATGGTATCCTCAAATCCATTCAACCTAGTGTACCCAAACTTTGCCCAATTAACGACGATTTCGGCCGAATATTGAGCGAATTTCCCAAACTCAGATCTGCACCAAATTTTGATTCAAAAGTGAAACACAATGTCGTGCACTACATATCCACAGAAGGACCACTTCCGTCAGTCCGTCCGCGGCGTCTTAATCCAGAAAAACTGAAAGTGGCTAAAGCCGAATTCGAACTTATGGTTCGAATGGGTATCTGCCGTCCGTCATCTTCCTCAGTAGCATCTCCGTTACATATGGTTCCAAAAAAAAGCTCCAAACGAGTGGAGACCATGTGGAGACTACCGACTACTTAACGCCACCACAATTTTCGATAATACCTAATTACAAATATTCAAGATCTAAACAGCAGCTTAAACAATTGCACAATTTTTTCTAAAATTGATTTAGTCAGGGCATACCATCAGATTCCAGTAGCAGAAACAGACATTTACAAAACTGCCGTAACGACACCATTCCGTCTTTATGAGTTCGTACGTATGCCTTTTGGCCTAAAAAACGCTGCACAAACGTTCCAACGATTTATGAACGAAGTACTAGCCGGTCTAGACTTCGCTTTCGTATGTTTGGACGACATATTAATAGCTAGTAATTCGCCTGAAGAGCACCAAATCCACCTTCGGAAAGTGTTCGCGAAATTAGACGAATACGGAATAAATGTCAACCAACCCAAATGTATTTTCGGGGTTTCAGAAATCGAATTCCTGGGACATAAAATTACCCCCACGGGTATCGCACCGACTCAAACAAAAATTGAAACAATAGAAAATTTCCCAACTCCAAACACTTTTAAAAAATTACAGCGTTTTTGTGTGATTTACTAAAAGGATGCAACAATAAGAAAAATAAAAATTTCGAGTGGTCCGACGAACATGACATATCTTTCAACAATTTAAAAAAACTTTTTCAAAAAAATTTATTATTAGCACACCCAAAACCGGGTGCGCCAATTAGCATTTTCGTTGACGCTTCTGGTGACGCAGTGGGTGCGGTGTTGCAACAGCAAATTGATAATAGCTATGTACCAATCAGTTTTTTCTCACGCAGGTTAAAAGATCCTGAAAAGAAATACTCAACTTTTGACCGCGAGTTACTGGCGATTTACTTAGCTATCAAACATTGCAGGTATTATGTAGAAGGTAAAGCATTCATTATTTTTACTGACCACAAACCACTTACAACAGTTTTAACTTCAAAATCTGAAAAAACTCCCAGACAAGCTAGACACCTTGATTACATTTCACAATTTTCTGCAGACATCCGTTACATTAAAGGAAATTCAAATACAGTGGCAGATACTTTGTCCAGATCATTTATAGATTGCATAGACCAAATTCAGATTTCAATAGAAAATCTAGCAAATCATCAAAAACTTGATGAGGAAATTCAAAATTTCATTGACAATTCACAAGAAAATCCCAGCTCCTCTATACGTTTCAAACAAATCTACATACCAGTCGATGACAAAGAAATTTGGTGTGAAACATCAACGGGTATCAATCGACCTTTCGTTCCCAAAATTTTAAGAGAACCAATTTTCAAAAAACTACATAACTTAGCTCATCCTGGAATTAAAGCTTCACGTAAATTAGTCACGGCAAAATATTTTTGGCCTAATATCAATAAAGTGGTGGGACTGTGGGCTAAAATTTGTATAGGTTGTCAGAAAGCGAAAATAACTCGTCACACTATTTCCAAACACGGTACGTTTCAAACCCCCAAAGGAAGATTCGAACATATTCATATCGATATTGTAGGTCCTTTACCAAATTCAAATGGTTATTCGTATTTACTTACAATTAGAGACCGTTTTAGTCATTGGCCAGAAGCAATTCCTTTACGTACCATAACCGCAGAAACCGTTGTCAAACATTTTATTAACACTTGGGTTTCACGTTATGGTGTTTCACACACTATAACTACTGATCAAGGAACTCAGTTCGAATCATCATTTTTTAAACAAATTTCTTCAATCTTGGGAATCCACAGAGTGAGAACAACCACATATCATCCACAAAGTAACGGTTTTGTAGAAAGATTCCACAGACATCTCAAATCGGCCATCAAGGCAACTGAAGAGCCAAGGAAATGGTATAAAAATCTACCATGGATCTTGTTAGGTATCCGGTCAGCCCTCATGGATGATTTAAAAGCAACACCATCTCAGTTGCTATTCGGGCAACCCGTACGTTTACCAGGAGAACTGGTGACTCGTAATACCGATAGTCCTACAAATATCAGCAGCGAATTGGCTAATGACCTAGTAAAAGCTATAAGAAATATATGTCCAAATAACTATAAAAATCGTAAACAGAATAACATTTTCGTACCTAAAGAATTAAAAAATTGTACTCATGTATTCGTTAGACAGGGTATTAATAAAGGTAATCTCAATCCGTCTTATGAAGGTCCATTCGAAGTATTAGACAGATCTGATAAAATTTTTTCACTGCTAATAAATAACAATAAACAAAACATAGCTATTGACAGACTTAAACCCGCATTTATTTACAACAGTCAGATAACAGATAACAAATCTAATATAACTAGAAACCAAACTAAAAAAGTAAGATTTTTACTCTAAACGTTCGCCCGATTCCTTTTCTTTTTTCCTTTTTTGTTTAAATCAATAATACGAAGGAATAAATAAAAGAAAGAAAAAATGAAATACCATTATCATTGATATCATCATAATTTATATAGATATATTAATATTTGAATACTAATGTCATAGTTAGATAACATAAATGTAAAAACTTTTACCAAATTTTGAAATTGTTGCAAATAAATATGCAAAGAAAAAATTAAATTTATTTATTTCAAAATTAGTCATTATCGCAACTCAATATTAAAAAGAAAATTGCGTTTATTTATTCAAAAACAATTGAAAATTGAAAAATAATCTCTCAATAAAAAACAAAAAACAAAAACAATAAGAAAATATTTTAACATTAATCACAAACAGAAATGAATTGTACTAAAAACTTAAGTAGACAATAAAGAAAATCAAAAATAAATTTAGTTATTTTCAAATTAGTCTAAATATTAAATCGTAAAATTTATTCAAACTATATATGTATATAAGAAAATTCAAAATATATAAATATGTAAAAATAAGATATATATATACTCAGTTCCTACTTTATGAAATTATCTATTTATGTATTAATTAAAATAATTTTTTTCATGGGGGAAGGTATGTAGCCTCCTCGCGGCAAAATAGCCATAGCTATTAAGTAATTATAAAATTCTGGCAACACTTAATTATAAGTAAATGTCAAAATGACAAATTGACATAGAAAAACGGAAATAATAAAATCAATGTTGTCTTGTCTGAATACTCAAAGCTTCAACATCTGACTTCTTATTTGCGGACAACAACGTTGACAAAAGATATTGGACCAATTCACCAAGGAACACATGGTAAACAATTGGCTCAATAGGGTCCAAAATTTTTTTTTCTAATTCATACAATCTGAATGACAAACTTATATATACCCTCTGCACACTGGAGTGGAGGGTATAAAAATAAAACATTTAAAAATGTGTTCTTTTTCATATTACCTAAATTTCATTTGTATTCCTTCTTACAAATATTTAAACCAAAAATATTTATCGTTTTCAGTCTGTAACTTATAACTTCTACTGAATGTAACGAAACCTTAGATACTGGTTTGGATTTTCAAAGTTAATCCATCCAGAAATTTAGAAACATGTCCAGCAGAATATCAACTAATAACTTGAAGTATTCAATAACAAAATGAGTTAAACTTGAAAGTTTTATTATCAGCAATAAGTATGACAAGCTGTATGTTCCATTTTTATTTCGAGTTTTTCTAATGATTTCAACTTTTATACAAAACCATCTATAGAAACTTTTTCATAATCGTTTATATTTGGACATTTTTTTTAAATATGTTTAAACACAAACTTAATATTTTTGTACCACTGTTCATAATTAAAAGCTATTTGCATATATATAAATTAAAATATAATCAGCCCAATTCTAAACAACAATTCCGCATGAAATATCTCACTTCTCCCTTTTCCCCTATTATGAATAAAAGTTCCTTCGGAAAAAAAATTCGATGGGAAAAAAGTAGTTATTCTCAATGCACTTGAATTTGGTTTTTCGCTCAAAAAATTTCCCTTGCAAAACAGACGGGAGTTTATATAAAAAATAAGAAGTATTTTGATAAAACAAAATTTAAATAAAAACAAGTAAGAGTGTTAAATTCGGCTGTGCCGAATTTTTGGATAAACTCCACCTGAGTCTTTAATTTTCTATTTTTAGTTTTTAATTTTTAATTATTAATTTTTAATATTTAATTTTTAATTTTTGTGTTTTCCATTTTCCATTTTTCATTATTAATTTTTCAATTTTCATATTCCAATTTCCATTTTTAATTTTTCATTTTCAATTTTCAATATTCAATTTTCATTTTCCATTTTTCAATTTTCATTTTTCAATTTTCCGTTTTACATATTCCATTTTTCAATTTTCATTTTCCATTTTTCATTTTTAATTTTTCAATTTTCATTTTCCATTTTTCAATTTTCATTTTCCATTTTCCATTTTTAATTTTTCATTTTTCAATTTTCATGTTCCATTTTCCATTTTTCATTTTCCAATTTCTATTTTTAATTTTTCAATTTTCTATTTTCATTTTTCATTTTTCATTTTTCATTTTTCAGTTTTGATTTTCCATTTTTAATTTTTTATTTTTCCTTTTCCTTTTTTCATTTTCCATTTTCCGCTTTTCATTTTTCAATTTTCGTTTTCCATTTTTCGTTTTTCATTTTCCATTTTTCATTTTTCAATTTTCATTTTCCATTTTCCATTTTCCATTCTTCAATTTCCCATTTTCCATTTTCCATTTTTAATTTTTCAATTTTCAATTTTCATTTTCCATTTTCCATTTTTCATTTTCCATTTTTCATTTTCTATTTTCCATTTTTCATTTTTCATTTTCCATTTTCCGTTTTTCATTTTCCATTTTTCATTTTCCATTCTCCATTTTTCATTTTCTATTTTCCATTTTTCATTTTCCATTTTTAATTTTTTATTTTTTAATTTTCTTTTTTCAGTTTCCATTTTTCATTTTACATTTTCATTTTACATTTTATATTTTACATTTTACATTTTGCATTTTACATTTTACATTTTACATTTTACAATTTACATTTTACATTTTACATTTTACATATTACATTTTACATTTTACATTTTACATTTTACATTTTACATTTTACATTTTACATTTTACATTTTACATTTTACATTTTACATTTTACATTTTACATTTTACATTTTACATTTTACATATTACATTTTACGTTTTACATTTCACATTTTACATTTTACATTTTACATTTAACATTTTACATTTTACATTTTACATTTTACATTTTGCATTTTGCATTTTACATTTTACATTTTACATTTTACAATTTACATTTTACATTTTACATTTTACATTTTACATTTTACATTTTAAATTTTTGCATTTTACATTTTACATTTTACATTTTACATTTTACATTTCACATTTTACATTTTATATTTTACATTTAACATTTTACATTTTACATTTTACATTTTACATTTTACATATTACATTTTACATTTTACATTTTACATTTTACATTTTACATTTTACATATTACGTTTTACATTTTACATTTTACATTTTACATTTTACATTTTCCATTTTCCATTTTCTGTTTTTCATTTTCCATTCTCCATTTTCCATTTTCATTTTCCGTTTTCCATTTTTCATTTTTCGTTTTCATTTTTCGTTTTCATTTTTTCTTTCATATTGGCGATTTTTATACCCTCCACTCCAGTGTGCAGAGGGTATATATAAGTTTGTCATTCCGTTTGTAATAATTAAAAAAAAAAATTTGGACCCCATAAAACATATATATTTGTGATCCTTATAACAACCGGAGTTGATATAGCGATGTCCGTCTGTCCGTCTGTCCGTCTGTGGAAATCACGATGACGGCATCAATCAGGCAGCTAGGGTGCTCGTTGGCATAAAAAATGATTCACTAACATCCTGAAAAGTTTGCTATTTAAAATCGTCCAAATCGGTCGATTAGGGCCCGAGATTTGAATGAAGAACTAAAAAAAGTCTTGAAAAAATATAATTTTCTATGTTGTTCTTGTCACGATCACGCCCTCAATAGGATAGCTAAGGTGAAAATTTTTAGTGAGAATGATTCACCAAATTCATGGGAAGATTTCTACTTCAAAAATCATTAAAATCGGTGGAACAGGTCCAGGTAAATCTATGAAAAATTAAAAAAAAAATGAAAAACATGATGTTTCCATATTGTTCCTGTTGTTATTCTAAATGTTGCATTGTTGTCATAGCTGGACTTGTTGTTTTTGTGGTCGTTGTGGTAATAATATAATAAAAACAAACCCTTTGTACATTTTTTTGTGAACTCTGGTAGAAAATTTTAAAAGTTTCCATTGTTTTGGCATCACTAAAAAAATTTGTTAGATCATTTCTGTCATTGCCACGAGCCTGCACGCAAAATTTCAGATCGATTGGCGCACGGGAAAGGGGCTAAAAATCGATCCAAAATTTTGTCGACAAGCAGACACTACCAGTTAATATAAAGGCAGTAAATAAAGGGAGTAAAAGTTCACCAATAATTTAAAAAACAAATTTTTATGTATTAATTTATTTAAAGAAAAAAAGTAATTAAATGAAATAGTAATAATAATAAAAAAAAATAATATACAATACAAAAAAAAAGAATATATAAATAAAATAAAATAAAGATAAATGCATTCATAGCATTATAATACATATAAAAGGTCAATGTTTTCTAACCGTAACCGTAACGAGTCAGTTGTTTTTTTTTACATGAAAATTATTTAAAACAGTTACCGAACGTAACCGGAACGTCCCAATACTTTTCATCTGAAAAAAAGGCTGACACGTTACGTAACAGTTACATGTCGCTAACTTGTTCTTTACACAGGCTACTGCTTTTGCAGCCAACTTCAAGTCTATTTATATAGTTTCGTAAGCATAACTGATAAAATTGTTTCTATTATTTTTTGCTGTAAGTAATAAATTATAAATATACTGAATTTGCAAACTAAAATGGATACATATATTGGAGGTGCTTTAATACAAAAGAGTTAACGAAACAAAATCAAAAAAAAAAAAAAAAACAACTCTACAACATCAACAATGGCAGTCATATGTTCTTCAAATAGAAAAAAAAACTGCAAGTGTGTTTTGTTGGCTACAAAACAAAAATAGTGTTGACAATATAACAAAATATGTAAAAGAAGTTAGTGCTATGAAATATTTTATTTTGTTTAAAAAAAAAATCGCAAAATGAAAGGCTATAATTCCATTAATAATCAAAAGGCGTTAAACTAATTTATTTATTTTTACGTTGTACTAATGCATTTTAAATAAGTAAAAGTAATTGTATATTAAAATAAAAATGCATTTGTATTATATGTTGCTGTCGTATTCAGAAAAATCAAGTAGCTGACTATACGACTACAAATGCTGCTGCCAGCAGTCGTCTATGTGTTTCATTCATGATGTTGCATTTTTTTGCGAGCAATACTTACATATATTCTAAATAAAGAAATAATAGTTCTTTTCATACTGCGAAATCTATACAAATATATGTATGTACAAATACTATATGTCAAATTTCAAATTTGCAATAATTGATACATTTTTGAAAGAAAATTGTATAATATGAAATGTCTTTAATTTATTTCATAGAAAACAATTTTTTGAGGTGCGTGGATTTTTCATATTTACTGTTTTACTATTTTCGTAATGAGGTTAAATGAGTTAAAAATAATTTAAAATATTTGAAAATATTAGGTGAGGATCCTCAAGATGTAATATACGATCGGTCTAAAACTTTTCACTTAGAGCCACAGTTAAATTCGAAACAACAAAAACCCATATATTTTGTGCATAAAGTTTAACATTAAATGTGCTTTTCTAAAATGTCTATATATTTTTTCTCATTCATTTCTGACCATCTTCAATGTAAATTTACCAAAGTTTTTTTTATTGCAATATGTATATAAAACTTAAAAATTTAATATTTTTTATTCTGTATTAACTTATTATTCTGCGATTTTCATTACATCACAAAATGTTTAAAATTGGCACTACTTTTTCAAAAACAGAAAACTTCTAAATCAGTTGAAAACAGTTGATCTGTAAAACTGTGTGTGAAATTGTGGCAAATAAAATTACAAATATTAATAAATATAATAATACATATATATATATTTTATTAATTTTGTTAAGAATTAGCACAAAATTGATTTTCCATTTTGCATTTCATTTACAAAGAATTCTGCCATATTTTGTTAAAGGGAAAATCCATTTTTGTTATATTAAAAAAACAGACTTGCATTTAATTTTTCCGTGACTGCCTCAATAATTGCGTAGATGCCACCACAATATTTTTTCTAATTAAAACTGTTGATCTGTAAAACTGTGTGTGAAATTGTGTCAAATAAAATTACAAATATTAATAAATATAATAATACATATATATATTTTATTATCACAAAATTGATTTTCCATTTTGCATTTCATTTATAAAGAATTCTGCCATATTTTGTTAAAGGGAAAATCAATTTTTCTTATATTAAAAAAAACAGACTTGCATTTAATTTTACCGTGACTGCCTCAATAATTGCGTAGATGCCACCACAATATTTTTTCTAATTAAATATTAACCAATATCTAACTAGAATTATGATTTATTCTGACTAAAAAGTTCCAATTAAAATTTATTCATCCCAATTATGAATATTCTCAAGGAATTTCTTTCTCACGGAAAATACATTTCTCGAGAAAAAAATTCCTCCAATTATAAATTCCGCGTGAACAAAAAATGATTAACTGGCATCATCGAATTTCGAAGCCACTTGCTTTGCTTATTGACAATTTATTTTCTATTTTTTGTGTGTGTGCAAACGACCCTACAATAAATGTCCCAATAAACATTTTTGTTTGCTATCAACTTGAGGTGCATTTGAGATCAAATACATTTTTCAAATCTCCAACGTTAATTCTCAAATGCCCTCAATAGTTCGAATATAGTCTTCTCAACTTAAAAGGCACATTTTTTATATGGCGATTTTCATAGTTATCAAATTGATAGCAAAGAAATATTTCCAATCGGTATCAAATGTAAGGTACGGAATTGCCATATTAAAAAATATTATACTAATTTTAGAAATGAAAACAATGTACTTTTTTTAATGTTTCAATTTAATTTCATTATATATTTAACATTACTATGTACATATTTAACATTAAATGTAGATATTATGTACATTTTTTAAAATCTAGAATTAAAAATAAATGAATTAATTAGTTGTACATTTTTTGAAAAATTCGACAAAAAGCAGAAATAATTAAAAATATATCAATGATTTATTTGTACTTTTTTGGCATTTTATAATTTATTTTATTATTTATGACATATTTAAATAATATCTCAGACTTACTACAAATCGTATTCAAGTTGAAAAAATGTTTGGTCTCAAGTGGAGAAAAGTGTTGGATAACCAATTGAGAGTAAAAATGTTTCTTAAAGATTGGAAAAAATGTTAAGTCTCAACTTGATGTCAAGTTGAAAGCAAACAAGGAGAAAAATTGTTCAACCCAAGTTGAGAATTACATTTGACATCAATTTAAGAACTTAACTTTTCTCCAACATTGGAGAAATAATATTTCAATGCATACTGGGGAATGACCGAAACTAACACATAAACAGTTTTTTCCTATTTGAAAAACATATAACTGTCATTGTTGCTGTTGTAGAGTTGTTATACCCTCCACTCCAGTGTGCAGAGGGTATATATAAGTTTGTCATTCCGTTTGTAATAATTAGAAAAAAAATTTTGGACCCCATAAAATTTATATATTTGTGATCCTTATAACAACCGGAGTTGATATAGCGATGTCCGTCTGTCCGTCTGTCCGTCTGTGGAAATCACGATGACGGCATCAATCCGGCAGCTAGGGTACTCGTTGATATAAAAATTATGATTCACTAACATCCTGAGAAGTTTGCTATTTAAAATCGTCCAAATCGGTCGATTAGGGCCCGAGATTTGAATGAAGAACTAAAAAAGTCTTGAAAAAAAAATAATTTTCTATGTTGTTCTTGTCACGATCACGCCCTCAATAGTGCAGCTACAGTGATCATTTTTAGTGAGAATGATTCACCAAATTCATGGAAAGATTTCTACTTCAAAAATCATTAAAATCGGTGGAACAGGTCCAGGGAAATCTCTGAAAAAGTAAAAAAAAATGAAAAACATGATATTTCTATATTGTTCTTGTTGTTATTCTAAATGTTGCATTGTTTTCATAGCTGGACTTGTTGTTTTTGTGGTCGTTATGGTAATAATATAACAAAAACAAACCCTTTGTACATTTTTTTTATCAACTCTGGTAGAAAAATTTAAAAGTTTCCATTGTTTTGGCATCACTAAAAAAATATGTCAGATCATTTCTGTCATTGCCACAAGCCTGCCTGCAAAATTTCAGATCGATTGGGTCACGGGAAAGTGGTTAAAATCCATCCAAAATTTTTTCGACAAGCAGACACTACGAGTTAATATAAAGGGAGTAAAAATTCACCAACATCTAAAGCAAATAATGCTAAAATACCTAGTTGTTAATAAAAAAACAATTGGGCAATTCACAATGGGTAATGTATCGTTGTATCTCTTGTATCGTGTATCACTTTACAATAGTGTAAAATTGTTGTTGGTAATTTTCACTGAAAAATCTGATACACGATCCAACTTCATTTGCTATGTTTAGTAAATGTTGTATATTGTATCATAACATATCAGTTCCAAGTGAATGCCAGTTTTTATGAAAAAGAAAAAACAAATACATAGAATATTATCAGCATAAATAATTATAAAATAAAATATGGCAAATAATGCAAATAACGCAAATACATCGATAAGTTTATTTATATAAAAATTAATGTTTATATTTTTAGTATGTATTTTCTCTTTCAGTACCAACCAAAACATTTAACATTTTTTTTTTTCATTATAAATTAAAATGCAAGAGGTACGTAACTAAAACTCCAGGGTATATCTCACGACCAAAAAGCAAACACTGAGAAGTGTTTTCTCTTATACAAAATAGCAGAAGCGACGAAGCGATCTTTCCTCGTTGGATCGAAAATTACTAAAGAAAGCGTTTTACAATATTAAAAAACAACTGAGTGTTCACAACAAATGATTGTATTGTGTATTTCAATACAACATACAATATACAACACCTGTGAATTGCCCAAATGTAAATTTAGCAAAAAAATTTATGTATTAATTTATTTAAAGAGAAAAACACAAAAATAACGTTTGATGTTGTATTTTTTGTGTGTAATATTTAAATATACATACATACACATATAAAATAATACAAATAATGTACATATATTATATATATGTATGTATGTATATTCATAGTAACTGCATGTTAGAAATAAATCGGTTATTTTATTTACATAAAATTCTGCAGTATTTTGTTGTGGGGAAAATACATTTCTTTTGTATAACAGAGTGGCACTTCATTTTGCTCAGCGTGACTATGCCACAGTAGATGCCGCCATAATTTTTGTTTGTTCTAATTAGCTTTGCAATAGTTATTTCTATTTTAACATGAATGTTAATATTTTCAACTAGATATCATACAGAACAATGTTAAGAGTATACACGGGTTGGTCTTTTATTTCATACCTTTTTTCACTATTCTTTTACAAATATGAACATAAGTTTGGCATATTACCCACCAATCTCACATCACACTGCAAGTTCGAAAAACTCAATACACTCACATTTTTTTTTACTAATACACACACATTTTCCGCAGTGGTCACACTAATGGCACCAAATTTTTCGTGCGAATAGTGGCAGACACTAACGATGATTAATGTTACCCTGTTATAAATTTAATGCAAATTTACTGGATTCTGTAAAATTGTAATTAAAGTTTTAACTTGTTAAATCTATTATAATGATTTATTTTTTGAAATGCGCATACAAAAACGCAAGTTTGTTAATTATAGAGCATAAATATTATTAACTATTATTAAAATAATACTAATAATAATAAATGTAAACATTTTCCCTCAAACATGTGCCTGTATAATAAACTTGGTAACTCTACTTAAAATAAAATAAGGGAGAGAAGTATACAAATTTTTTCAAGTTTACGCTTCGACAATATTTTAAAAATGAGATTGCAGTCAGATGTTTGAGCATAAAATTTAATGGCGATGGATTCGACTAATTCGACTAGTTATATAGAATTATTATTCTGCTTTACCTATAAAATATCTGATTGCGATTACATCTAATTTTTAAAAATTGTTTATAATTAATAAAGCATTATTATTCACATAAATACAAAATTTCACTTTTTAAATTTTCCATTCAAATTTAAGAAAATATCAATTATAATAAAAACTGAAAATAAAATTTCCAATTATAAATTAGAAAATATTAATTGAGTTTCAGAAAATCATATCAAAACGTCGGAAATAATAATTTTAAATTTAGAAATATCTTTACATTTAAAAATGTTTACATTTAAAAAAAATATTGCCATTCAGGAGATATTAATAACTTTTCAGTACCGCGATTCAGTAACTTCTTTTAACGATAGTCGAATTGTAAAAAAAAAGAAAATTGCAAAATTATCAGTAAAATTTTGAAACGATATTCGCTATTGTTAAAGTCAGCTGTTGTTGTTATCTAAACGACAACCATTTTTGTGTTGTTTATCCAATCGATAAAAACTTAAATTTTTAGGTTGAAATGTCGTCATACATAAATAAAAATCATGAAATAGTGAAAATATTTTGCTTTAATTAAAAAATTTTTTATATAAATAAAAAAATTAAATAGCATATTCAATTCATTATTTCATTTTCAAATAAATAAACAGAAATATTAGCAAAAAAAATAATGATATTAAACATAAACATAAAATCATCCTGTCAAACACGAAGTAATTTGTTTTTTTCTATTCTTTGTGTTTTTCGCTTATTTTGACAGAGATGCCACTCCTTTACAATTTAAATAAATATAAAAACAGATTTGTCGATATTAATTTAAATTCAATGAATTTAAGAAAACCTCAAATGATATTTAAGAATTGCTAACATAAAAATTGTTACATAA
This sequence comes from Cordilura impudica, assembly GCA_963682025.1. Taxonomy (NCBI): domain Eukaryota; kingdom Metazoa; phylum Arthropoda; class Insecta; order Diptera; family Scathophagidae; genus Cordilura; species Cordilura impudica. The sequence goes on from OY821517.1 coordinate 228,891,720, forward strand.
GTAAACGTAATTTTATGAGAATGTTATTTTTTATATATAAATTTTCACAATTTTTTTTGGATGAAAATTTGAAGTTTTTCAGAAAATAAAGATAACATTAAATTATTTTATTTAAAATGTTTGGGACTTTTCGTTTTTTGCGTTTTTCATCCCTAATTTGATTATTTATTATTATAAATTTATTCTCTATGTTTTCAAAATATGGCAATATTTTAAAAAAAAGTTGAGAGAGCTTTTTTTTTGGTTATTATTTTGTTACTCCATCCGACCTATATGGCCACAATGAAGAAATATTTGGCCAGTTAAAAGAAACTATACAGCCATCTCCAATTAGCACGATTTAATGCATATAGCCACTCTACACAACCATTACCTTTGCAATGGAGGTTAGGGCGAGCTATTTAATTAGCAAAAACTAAATTAAACGAGAAGTTATGTCATATAACCGGAAACGCATGCATATAGGTATATAACCAAAATGCATGCCGATCAGCAACCACGATGACCAAAAAGCAAACACCGAAATAAATCCGAAATAATAGAAAAGAAGAAAACCAACCCAAAGAATTTGCTGAAATAATTTGGTATTAAGTTTAACAAATTGTTTACTTTTTCATTTACATTTATTATCAAGACTCAAACCGAGGTGGAGGGTATCAAAGAATCGGCACAGCCGAATTTAACACTCTTACTTGTTTTTTATTATAACGTGATAACGATAAAAAAATATGTGGCAATACTACTAACATAAGCTATGTTATTGTGTTCTTGGTATTGTTAATTTTTTTTTTTTTGAAATTTGATTGTTTGCGCTGCTTAAAATATAAGGTTTGGTGTAAGAAATCATGTCCTAATTTTTCAAATCAATCCGACGGTGCCTAGTCGTGCCTAGTTGGGCCCAAAGTTCCCCACATTATAAAAAAACATCTATTCAGTCAGATCTTTATAGTTATATTGAATAATGTGAAAGTTAATATAATGATAAAAAAATTTATATATTTATTTGATTAATTTTATTGAGTTGATTAATTTATAAGAGAAGATTTGTTGTGAGAAGGATATAAATGGCGATAGTGTTCAACAACTTGGAGTAAGTACTGCTTATCTTTCTCATCGTATGTTAACGATTTATTGTAATCCGTGATGAGTTTAATTGCTCTTTCTGCTGCATCATTCACAACATTCAAATGTTGACAGACAGCTTTTCCAGCGCAATAGTCATCCCTCTGCTGCCATTGAGAAGGTTCCGATTCTAAAAATTTTGGATCTATGGCTAGTCGAGAAAAAAATTTCTTTGTCAGTGGAGAAACGAAATCTGATATATCTCTTGACGAGTAAGAGAAAATTTCATCCATATTGACAACATTCCTTTTCGAAATTGTTTCATTATTTCCGTGTATGTCATTGCCGATGTCGAGTTTTTGGACCATCATCTTTTTTATTTCCAAAGACACGCTTTCATCAAAAAATGCAAGGCCAACAGTTTCTTCTGACAAATACCACAAATGGTTTCTTATTTTTTGCAATAATGCGGTCGAAACTTCTTTATCAAAATAAGATACAACGTTTTGAATAAAATCAAGATCTAGTTTTGGCGCTTCTATAGCATTCACACATCGGAATCAATAAGGAACATATATGATTGTCAAAAATAAGCAAATGCTCCGAAGACTTTTCAATTCCGTATCTGTCAATTTGAACTGTTCGCGAAATAGAAATATTTTGTAACAATAAATGCACTTTGCCATGAATCGTGCATGCGATGTAGCACCAGGCAAACGAAATTGTGAAAAATCTGGTACACGCTCCCCAATAAAATGGAGTGTTAACTCAAGCAACTCTTTATAATCAGCACGCACGTAATGGAGCTTTAACGCATTTATACAAAACTTCTTCAAATAATCTACGTGCGATGTTGTTAAAATTCGTACCACTTCTTCGTCCAAAGTTCCACTATTGAATGTGCTAGCTTCAATGTGTTTCCAGTACTTGGCAAATCTGTTGAAGAGAAGAACTTCTGGCCCGGATGTTTTCCCAAAATGCATGTCAAATACAGATTTGACCAACAATTCACTTAAATGGTGGCGACATGGAAGAAAAGTAGTTTTCGTCCTAATTTTTGTTCAAGCAAATATGCAGCGCCATTATGAACCCCAGTGTTAGCGGCTGTGGTATCAAAAGACACTATTTCTACTAATGCATCAAGTGACCATTGTTGCAAAAAATTGTAGGTGACGTCTGCTATATTTGCCCCAGAAGAATTTTCTATTTTGGGTATGCCGAGCAGTTTTTCCATACGTTCACTTGTCACAACGAGAGCCAGTCGATCTTTCTTTTCTGTAACCTTTATTTCTGGAAGGAGTTTCCCATCCCAATGAAGGACAAATACTTCAGGAATCTGCAATAAACAGTTTTAAAATAATATATAAAGCCTAATATAAAATCAACTATAATACTTACATTGAAATCATCGATAATCTGCTTAGCTTGTCTTCTACGATATTCTCTTCGCATTAAATGAAGCGTGGTACGATTTAATACAAGATTTTCTAATTTGATAGGTGTAGCAGCAGGGAAAACATCTTGTACTTTATTCAGAATTGCGTTAGCTGTTGCAGAAACAATATGCATAGCATCTCTTGTCGAAAGCTTACATTTGTCCATGCTTGCTAGCATTCTGTCGTCAATAAAATTCACGGTACCGTATAATATTGTTTGTGATATATCTTTTTCTTGGATATCATTTATATTGTCTGAGACGTTTTCGGAGTCCGGAGAATCATTTCTTATTTCGGCTTCTATGTTATCTTCAACACTAATGGTTAATGCAGCTATTTTATTCATAAGAGAATTTTTTTTATAAAATCAATATAAATATAATAGCTTGTGAGTTAAATACCTTGAGCTTTATGTTTTTCAACACGCTTTTTTTCTTCTTCCAATAGTTTATCTTTACGTTTTTGTTTTTGCGTTAAAATTCTATCAACGCCATACATTGTTCCTGGGCGACCTCTCTTCCTCTGAAGCACTAGAAAATCTTTGTCTTCCTGTATTTTCATTATCTCTAGAGCATTTGGAGCTGCAACATCAAATATAAAATTTTCTATCTTGTCACGAAAATCTTGTTCTTGTTTGCGGTATTTTTCGTATGGGGCTTTACAATTTTTTTGAATATTTCTCCAGTTTTCATAAATTTTCCTCAATTTATGCACACAATTAGTTTCATGTAAAGTAGGAATTTTTGCCTTGTTCCAAAATTCGAGTGCAACGCCAATAGTATATTTCATACTCTTTATCACTGTCATATTTTCTACTCGAATTTTGTAAAAAAATAATTGAAGCACTTGCTTTATTGATGGTAGTTTGGCTCCTAAAATATTACTTGCACGTTTTCCCACTAGAAAAATATCTTCATCAGAGCGTAGGTTTATTTTTCGTATCACTTTTGAACTCATATTGCTAACGGGATCAATTGACTATATTTTTCATTTACTTAACGACTGATTATTAATTTGCACTTCTTGCTACGTTAACGACTTGACGATTGTGAAAAAAATAGCAAACATAAATGAAGACTGCAGCTCAGTCGCAGCACATATCGTTCCACGTAAAAAAGCCGTTATCTGTATGCAAACCGTTAGCTTCAAAGCAGAGCAAATGATTTGTGAAGCATACACAAATGTTTACAGACAATATGAAGTGCGTAAGTAAACAAACATGTTAACGATGAACAAGCAAAGTAGTTGTCAAGCAGAGTAGAAAATCGTTGATATAATTTCTTAGTATGTCCGGATGTTTGTATGTATGTCATATTATTTCCGCAACTTTCTGAAGCCATCTGATGACATAGGAAGCTGAAATTTGGCATACTTAAAGTACTTTCTCTGCGGAAGATGGTAACGAAGCCAGAGTTTTGATTTTCGGTTTATGGGGCCGGCTTTTTAACTAGTATAACTATAAAGAGCTGACTGAATAGACGTTTTTTATAATATGGGGAACTTTGGGCCCAACTAGGCACGACTAGGCACCGTCGGATTGATCTGAAAAATTAGGACATGATTTCTTACACCAAACCTCATCTTTTAAGCAGCGCAAACAATTAAATTTCAAAAAAAAAAAAAAAAATCCCATACAAGATGCGACCAGTCTAATGTATATGCATAATTTTTTGTGGCATTTTTTTTTATGTTGTTGTACAATTATAATGTTCAACCACTAAACTGTTACAACAAACACACTGGGTTTTATGTTTTCTTAGAGGTATCTACATATTTTTGCTCGTATCTAATCACGATGATGCCCGATTTAGCCAATTTTCAATACCAATCTGCTGGGAATTATGACAAATGGCATTATTGTAGCCTTAGCCAGTAAGATTGCATTTTTTGTGAATGAGCGTGATTTCGACAGACAGACGTACAGACGGACATACGGACATCACTATATCGACTCGAGCTGTGATAAGGATCAAGAATATATATACTTTATGGGGTCGGAAATTAGTTTTTCGATGCGTTACAAACGGAATGACAAACTTATATATACCCTCTGCCACAGACGTGTGGAGGGTTTAAAAAAATAATATTTTATTGTTCTTGTAGTTTGATGACCACAAATAAAGCCCAATTTCCACTTTTGTTAACTTTAATGAAAGCCAATACAGGCATTGACTGCCTTTTTCATAGATTCAGCCCGCAATTGACTTCTAGCAATCCTTTAGCAATTTCGTTGTTGTTATTCTAAAACACCAATTTCCTCCACAAGTGTTCACATCATAGCTATGCTATTCTTTTTTTTTAATTCTTTAAAATAAATTTAGTTCGTTTGCACACACAAAAAAATAGAAAACAAGTAAGAAAATTATAGTCGGTTTAGACCGATTATATGATACCCTATACCATGGTTGAGAGACCATATCTCTTCGGTCCAACTAATTGGATATAGAAAATAAGCATAAACCAAATTCGAGTGGCAATGTTATTAATTTTTTTGGCTGCAGATATGAAAAAGTTCATATCGGGTGCTATATTTATATGGGGACTAGGTCAAAAATGGACCGCTCCTGACCATATTTGGTAAAGTCACTTATATTTTGAAAAATATACACAAAATAAATTTGAGAAAAATCTGTGCAATATTTTTGTTATACCCTCCACTCCAGTGTGCAGAGGGTATATATAAGTTTGTCATTCCGTTTGTAATAATTAGAAAAAAAAATTTGGACCCCATAAAATATATATATTTGTGATCCTTATAACAACCGGAGTTGATATAGCGATGTCCGTCTGTCCGTCTGTCCGTCTGTCCGTCTGTGGAAATCACGATGACGGCATCAATCGGGCAGCTAGGGTGCTCGTTGGCATAAAAAATGATTCATTAACATCCTGAAAAGTTTGCTATTTAAAATCGTCCAAATCGGTCGATTAGGGCCCGAGATTTGAATGAAGAACTAAAAAAAGTCTTGAAAAAATATAATTTTCTATGTTGTTCTTGTCACGATCACGCCCTCAATAGGATAGCTAGGGTGATAATTTTTAGTGAGAATGATTCACCAAATTCATGGGAAGATTTCTACTTCAAAAATCATTAAAATCGGTGGAACAGGTCCAGGTAAATCTATGAAAAATTAAAAAAAAATGAAAACATGATGTTTCCATATTGTTCCTGTTGTTATTCTAAATGTTGCATTGTTGTCATAGCTGGACTTGTTGTTTTTGTGGTCGTTGTGGTAATAATATAATAAAAACAAACCCTTTGTACATTTTTTTGTGAACTCTGGTAGAAAATTTTAAAAGTTTCCATTGTTTTGGCATCACTAAAAAAATTTGTTAGATCATTTCTGTCATTGCCACGAGCCTGCATGCAAAATTTCAGATCGATTGGCTCACGGGAAAGGGGCTAAAAATCGATCCAAAATTTTGTCGACAAGCAGACACTACCAGTTAATATAAAGGCAGTAAATAAAGGGAGTAAAAGTTCACCAATAATTTAAAAAACAAATTTTTATGTATTAATTTATTTAAAGAAAAAAATAATTAAAAGAAATAGTAATAATAATAAAAAAAATAATATACAATACAAAAAAAAAAGAATATATAAATAAAATAAAATAAAATAAAGATAAATGCATTCATAGCATTATAATACATATAAAAGGTCAATGTTTTCTAACCGTAACCGTAACGAGTCAGTTGTTTTTTTTTACATGAAAATCATTTAAAACAGTTACCGAACGTAACCGGAACGTCCCAATACTTTTCATGTGAAAAAAGGCTGACACGTTACGTAACAGTTACATGTCGCTAACTTGTTCTTTACACAGGCTACTGCTTTTGCAGCCAACTTCAAGTCTATTTATATAGTTTCGTAAGCATAACTGATAAAATTGTTTCTATTATTTTTTGCTGTAAGTAATAAATTATAAATAAACTGAATTTGCAAACTAAAATGGATACATATATTGGAGGTGCTTTAATACAAAAGAGTTAACGAAACAAAACCAAAAAAAAAAAAAAAACAACTCTACAACATCAACAATGGCAGTCATATGTTCTTCAAATAGAAAAAAAAACTGCAAGTGTGTTTTGTTGGCTACAAAACAAAAATAGTGTTGACAATATAACAAAATATGTAAAAGAAGTTAGTGCTATGAAATATTTTATTTTGTTTTAAAAAAAAAAATCGCAAAATGAAAGGCTATAATTCCATTAATAATCAAAAGGCGTTAAACTAATTTATTTATTTTTACGTTGTACTAATGCATTTTAAATAAGTAAAAGTAATTGTATATTTAAATAAAAATGCATTTGTATTATATGTTGCTGTCGTATTCAGAAAAATCAAGTAGCTGACTATACGACTACAAATGCTGCTGCCAGCAGTCGTCTATGTGTTTCATTCATGATGTTGCATTTTTTTGCGAGCAATACTTACATATATTCTAAATAAAGAAATAATAGTTCTTTTCATACTGCGAAATCTATACAAATATATGTATGTACAAATACTATATGTCAAATTTCAAATTTGCAATAATTGATACATTTTTGAAAGAAAATTGTATAATATGAAATGTCTTTAATTTATTTCATAGAAAACAATTTTTTGAGGTGCGTGGATTTTCCATATTTACTGTTTTACTATTTTCGTAATGAGGTTAAATGAGTTAAAAAGAATTTAAAATATTTGAAAATATTAGGTGAGGATCCTCAAGATGTAATATACGATCGGTCTAAAACTTTTCACTTAGAGCCACAGTTAAATTCGAAACAACAAAAACCCATATATTTTGTGCATAAAGTTTAACATTAAATGTGCTTTTCTAAAATGTCTATATATTTTTTCTCATTCATTTCTGACCATCTTCAATGTAAATTTACCAAAGTTTTTTTTATTGCAATATGTATATAAAACTTAAAAATTTAATATTTTTTATTCTGTATTAACTTATTATTCTGCGATTTTCATTACATCACAAAATGTTTAAAATTGGCACTACTTTTTCAAAAACAGAAAACTTCTAAATCAGTTGAAAACAGTTGATCTGTAAAACTGTGTGTGAAATTGTGGCAAATAAAATTACAAATATTAATAAATATAATAATACATATATATATATTTTATTAATTTTGTTAAGAATTAGCACAAAATTGATTTTCCATTTTGCATTTCATTTACAAAGAATTCTGCCATATTTTGTTAAAGGGAAAATCCATTTTTGTTATATTAAAAAAACAGACTTGCATTTAATTTTTCCGTGACTGCCTCAATAATTGCGTAGATGCCACCACAATATTTTTTCTAATTAAAACTGTTGATCTGTAAAACTGTGTGTGAAATTGTGTCAAATAAAATTACAAATATTAATAAATATAATAATACATATATATATATTTTATTAATTTTGTAAGAATTAGCACAAAATTGATTTTCCATTTTCCATTTCATTTATAAAGAATTCTGCCATATTTTGTTAAAGGGAAAATCAATTTTTCTTATATTAAAAAAAACAGACTTGCATTTAATTTTACCGTGACTGCCTCAATAATTGCGTAGATGCCACCACAATATTTTTTCTAATTAAATATTAACCAATATCTAACTAGAATTATGATTTATTCTGACTAAAAAGTTCCAATTAAAATTTATTCATCCCAATTATGAATATTCTCAAGGAATTTCTTTCTCACGGAAAATACATTTCTCGAGAAAAAAATTCCTCCAATTATAAATTCCGCGTGAACAAAAAATGATTAACTGGCATCATCGAATTTCGAAGCCACTTGCTTTGCTTATTGACAATTTATTTTCTATTTTTTGTGTGTGTGCAAACGACCCTACAATAAATGTCCCAATAAACATTTTTGTTTGCTATCAACTTGAGGTGCATTTGAGATCAAATACATTTTTCAAATCTCCAACGTTAATTCTCAAATGCCCTCCATAGTTCGAATATAGTCTTCTCAACTTAAAAGGCACATTTTTTATATGGCGATTTTCATAGTTATCAAATTGAGAAATTTGTGATTCTCAACTTGATAGCAAAGAAATATTTCCAATCGGTATCAAATGGAAGGTACGGAATTGCCATATTAAAAAATATTATACTAGTTTTAGAAATGAAAACAATGTACTTTTTTTAATGTTTCAATTTTATTTCATTATATATTTAACATTACTATGTACATATTTAACATTAAATGTACATATTATGTACATTTTTTAAAATCTAGAATTAAAAATAAATGAATTAATTAGTTGTACATTTTTTGAAAAATTCGACAAAAAGCAGAAATAATTAAAAATATATCAATGATTTATTTGTACTTTTTTGGCATTGTTTAATTTAATTTATTATTTATGACATATTTAAATAATATCTCAGACTTAACACAAATCGTATTCAAGTTGAATAAATGTTTGGTCTCAAGTGGAGAAAAGTGTTGGATATCCAATTGAGAGTAAAAATGTTTCTCAAAGATTGGAAAAAATGTTAAGTCTCAACTTGATGTCAAGTTGAAAGCAAACAAGGAGAAAAATTGTTCAACCCAAGTTGAGAATTACATTTGACATCAATTTAAGAACTTAACTTTTCTCACAACATTGGAGAAATAATATTTCAATGCATACTGGGGAATGACCGAAACTAACACATAAACAGTTTTTTCCTATTTGAAAAACATATAACTGTCATTGTTGCTGTTGTAGAGTTGTTATACCCTCCACTCCAGTGTGCAGAGGGTATATATAAGTTTGTCATTCCGTTTGTAATAATTAGAAAAAAAATTTTGGACCCCATAAAATTTATATATTTGTGATCCTTATAACAACCGGAGTTGATATAGCGATGTCCGTCTGTCCGCCTGTGGAAATCACGATGACGGCATCAATCCGGCAGCTAGGGTACTCGTTGAAATAAAAATGATTCACTAACATCCTGAGAAGTTTGCTGTTTAAAATCGTCCAAATCGGTCGATTAGGGCCCGAGATTTGAATGAAGAACTAAAAAAGTCTTGAAAAAAAAAATAATTTTCTATGTTCTTCTTGTCACGATCACGCCCTCAATAGTGCAGCTACAGTGATCATTTTTAGTGAGAATGATTCACCAAATTCATGGAAAGATTTCTACTTCAAAAATCATTAAAATCGGTGGAACAGGTCCAGGGAAATCTCTGAAAAAGTAAAAAAAAAATGAAAAACATGATATTTCTATATTGTTCTTGTTGTTATTCTAAATGTTGCATTGTTTTCATAGCTGGACTTGTTGTTGTTGTGGTCGTTATGGTAATAATATAACAAAAACAAACCCTTTGTACATTTTTTTATCAACTCTGGTAGAAAAATTTAAAAGTTTCCATTGTTTTGGCATCACTAAAAAAATATGTTAGATCATTTCTGTCATTGCCACAAGCCTGCCTGCAAAATTTCAGATCGATTGGGTCACGGGAAAGTGGTTAAAATCGATCCAAAATTTTTTCGACAAGCAGACACTACGAGTTAATATAAAGGGAGTAAAAATTCACCAACATCTAAAGCAAATAATGCTAAAATACCTAGTTGTTAATAAAAAAAACAATTGGGCAATTCACAATGGGTAATGTATCGTTGTATCTCTTGTATCGTGTATCACTTTACAATAGTGTAAAATTGTTGTTGGTAATTTTCACTGAAAAATCTGATACACGATCCAACTTCATTTGCTATGTTTAGTAAATGTTGTATATTGTATCATAACATGTCAGTTTCAAGTGAATGCCAGTTTTTATGAAAAAGAAAAAACAAATACATAGAATATTATCAGCATAAATAATTATAAAATAAAATATGGCAAATAATGCAAATAACGAAAATACATCGATAAGTTTATTTATATAAAAATTAATGTTTATATTTTTAGTATGTATTTTCTCTTTCAGTACCAACCAAAACATTTAACATTTTTTTTTTTTCATTATAAATTAAAATGCAAGAGGTACGTAACTAAAACTCTAGGGTATATCTCACGACCAAAAAGCAAACACTGACAAGTGTTTTCTCTTATACAAAATAGCAGAAGCGACGAAGCGATCTTTCCTCGTTGGATCGAAAATTACTAAAGAAAGCGTTTTACAATATGAAAATACAACTGAGTGTTCACAACAAATGATTGTATTGTGTATTTCAATACAACATACAATATACAACACCTGTTGTGAATTGCCCAAATGTAAATTTAGCAAAAAAATTTATGTATTAATTTATTTAAAGAGAAAAACACAAAAATAACGTTTGATGTTGTATTTTTTGTGTGTAATATTTAAATATACATACATACACATATTAAATAATACAAATAATGTACATATATTATATATATGTATGTATGTATATTCATAGTAACTGCATGTTAAGGTGCTATTACATGATGTGTTTTTTACATATGTACTGTCACTTTTTTTATCCATATGAAATTCCTCATGTCTGTCAAAATTGTCTTTTACATACGATTCATAATTTTTGCTATCACACGTGCATATGTATTTCCGTATGACATAACCTCTAAATGTAAACAACAGCTGATTTAATTTGTGAATTTACAAAAATTTATTGTTAAAAAAAAGTTATATATTTTTTAATTGTTAATTAATATTAAACAATTTATTTTTCTTTCAATATTAATCTTTATAATTTACTCTGTTTTTCTTTCGCCACAAGCAGTGTTGCATTTTCATATGTTTGCCATACAAAAATAGAACCTGCTCTAATTGAAAAATGTACATGTGACTTTCCTCATGTATTTTACATAAACAATGTTTCATATGTATCACACGATGTGTACAACTTTTGTTGTGGGAAAATTTGACAGTACATATGTAAAAAACACATCATGTAATAGCACCTTTAGAAATAAATCGGTTATTTTATTTACATAAAATTCTGCAGTATTTTGTTGTATTTTTTGTATTTACAGAGTGTCACTTCATTTTGCTCAGCGTGACTATGCCACAGTAGATGCCGCCATAATTTTTGTTTGTTCTAATTAGCTTTGCAATAGTTATTTCTATTTTAACATGAATGTTAATATTTTCAACTAGATATCATACAGAACAATGTTAAGAGTATACACGGGTTGGTCTTTTATTTCATACGTTTTTTTCATTATTCTTTTACAAATATGAACATAAGTTTGGCATATTACCCACCAATCTCACATCACACTGCAAGTTCGAAAAACTCAATACACTCACATTTTTTTTTACTAATACACACACATTTTCCGCAGTGGTCACACTAATGGCACCAAATTTTTCGTGCGAATAGTGGCAGACACTAACGATGATTAATGTTACCCTGTTATAAATTTAATGCAAATTTACTGGATTCTGTAAAATTGTTATTAAAGTTTTAACTTGTTAAATCTATTATAATGATTTATTTTTTGAAATGCGCATACAAAAACGCAAGTTTGTTAATTATAGAGCATAAATATTATTAACTATTATTAAAATAATACTAATAATAATAAATGTAAACATTTTCCCTCAAACATGTGCCTGTATAATAAACTTGGTAACTCTACTTAAAATAAAATAAGAGAGAGAAGTATACAAATTTTTTCAAGTTTACGCTTCGACAACATTTTAAAAATGAGATTGCAGTCAGATGTTTGAGCATAAAAATTAATGGCGATGGATTCGACTAATTCGAACAATTTTTCGTTGATAATACGTACACAACGATTTTACAATTTCAGTGTGATGTGAGATTGGGGGGTTAACTTTTTGTTGTCTTTACAAAATAGAGTTACCGAGTTCGTCAATGAGTTTTTTGCTTACAAAACAGTTCTACATAGTTATATAGAATTATTATTCTGCTTTACCTATAAAATATCTGATTGCGATTACATCTAATTTTTAAAAATTGTTTATAATTAATAAAGCATTATTATTCACATAAATACAAAATTTCACTTTTTAAATTTTCCATTCAAATTTTAGAAAATATCAATTATAATAAAAACTGAAAATAAAATTTCCAATTATAAATTAGAAAATATTAATTGAGTTTCAGAAAATCATATCAAAACGTCGGAAATAATAATTTTAAATTTAGAAATATCTTTACATTTAAAAATGTTTACATTTAAAAAAAATATTGCCATTCAGGAGATATTAATAACTTTTCAGTACCGCGATTCAGTAACTTCTTTTAACGATAGTCGAATTGTAAAAAAAAAGAAAATTGCAAAATTATCAGTAAAATTTTTAAACGATATTCGCTATTGTTAAAGTCAGCTGTTGTTGTTATCTAAACGACAACCATTTTTGTGTTGTTTATCCAATCGATAAAAACTTAAATTTTTAGGTTGAAATATTTTTAGTGAAAATATTTTGCTTTAATTAAAAAACTTTTTTATATAAATAAAAAAAATAATTAAATAGCATATTCAATTCATTATTTCATTTTCAAATAAATAAACAGATATATTAGTAAAAAAAATAAAGATATTAAACATAAACATAAAATCATCGTGTCAAACACGAAGTAATTTGTTTTTTTCTATTCTTTGTGTTTTTCGCTTATTTTGACAGAGATGCCACTCCTTTACAATTTAAATAAATAGAAAAACAGATTTGTCGATATTAATTTAAATTCAATGAATTTAAGAAAACCTCAAATGATATTTAAGAATTGCTAACATAAAAATTGTTACATAAGTAAACGTAATTTTATGAGAATGTTATTTTTATTTATATATAAAATTTCACAATTTTTTTTGGATGAAAATTTGAAGTTTTTCAGAAAATAAAGATAACATTAAATTATTTTATTTAAAATGTTTGGGACTTTTCGTTTTTTGCGTTTTTCATCCCTAATTTGATTATTTATTATTATAAATTTATTCTCTATGTTTTCAAAATATGGCAATATTTTAAAAAAAAGTTGAGAGAGCTTTTTTTTTGGTTATTATTTTGTTACTCCATCCGACCTATATGGCCACAATGAGAAATATTTGGCCAGTTAAAAGAAACTATACAGCCATCTCCAATTAGAACGATTTAATGCATATAGCCACTCTACACAACCATTACCTTTGCAATGGAGGTTAGGGCGAGCTATTTAATTAGCAAAAACTAAATTAAACGAGAAGTTATGTCATATAACCGGAAACGCATGCATATAGGTGTATAACCAAAATGCATGCCGATCAGCAACCACGATGACCAAAAAGCAAACACCGAAATAAATCCGAAATAATGAAAAGAAGAAAACCAACCCAAAGAATTTGTTGAAATAATTTGGTATTAAGTTTAACAAATTGTTTACTTTTTCATTTACATTTATTATCAAGACTCAAACCGAGGTGGAGGGTATCAAAGATTCGGCACAGCCGAATTTAACACTCTTACTTGTTTTTTGATAGATTTAAGTGAAGATCGGGAAGCAGCTCTATATTGGGCCTATGACTAAGAATTGTCCTACAGGAATTATTTTTGGACTACTGATTAATGGATATAATAAACACATACAAACCCAATTTGACTGAGATCTTTATGATTATTTGGATCTTATGGCAATTTATGTCGATTTCATAGGGGTCATTTGTATGGGGACAGGGTCTGAACATGGACCGACTTTCACCAATTTCAATAGCGTACATGCCATGGCCGATAAAAGCTTATGTACCAAATTTCATCAAAATATATTCATATTTGCGACCTGTAGTTTGATTACAAGGTTTACATGGACACACAGACGGTCACAAATATGTCAAATATTTTTGGTAGTTACAAACAGCAGCACAAAGCCATTATACCGAAACCACACAGCGGTATAGGGTATAATTAATTGTCAATAAGCGAAACAACTGGCTTCGAAATTCGATGATGCCACTTATTCATTTTTTTGTTCACGCGGAATTTATAATTGGAGAATTTTTTTCTCGAGAAAAGTATTTTCCGTGAGAAAGAAATTCCTTGAAAATATTTTCGTAATTGGGCTGAATAAAACACGCGAAATGGTTGTCAGCACTATGTGCTTATTATTTTATTATATTTCTTAGTTTATTCGTCCAATTTTTATCAGCACTATGTGCTTAGACTAACTTACAAAATCTTTTGTTCGTAATATTTATTTCTATCGAAAAAACACAGGAGCTACCAAGAAATGCTAGTTTAGCAAATAGGGGTTTGCGCGTGTAGCGAAGACCTGACACTTTATTTTTTGTATTTTGAGAAATAATTTGTTGACTTTCAATAAGACCTCTTGCTTTTAAGAAAAAGTTCATACGTTGTGGGCAATAAATAATACAATTTAACATTGCGAAATAAATAATATGTTAACTTGCAATTTAACTTTGCGAAATAAATAATGTGTTAACTTATATTCTATATTCCTGCATATTAAGCCACAACAGTAAAATAAATCATGTTCATTAGGAGTTTTGGGCAGGGCAATATCTGCTAATATCCAACTAATTCCAAACATGAAAGTATGTCAAAGAAATCCTTATCTCCTGCTATAAAAAAAATGATTATCAATTAATGTTAATTTGGTGAGATTTGGAAAATGATTTAAGAAGTTCCCAGTTTGGTTAAAAAGAATAATGTTCCTGTTTTTAAAATTTTTCAGTGATATATCAGCTCTTCATCGTCCTCATACAGCCCAAAGTTATCATAAAAGTTTAAATTTCATTATTATTTTCTTAAAATTTATTTTATTTTGTCTTTGGTTTATTCCGCTCATCAACTAATTGTTGTTGATTCAACAGCTGTTCTAAGTACTCCCTCCACTTTTTTGTTTAAACATTCCAATGTTTGGGAAACATGGAGGAGTAAAGCTTTTCACATATTAAAAGGGAGTTCCCACTAACAGAATTTGTAGTAACACCAAAAATCGTACGTACATATATGTATGTATGTATAACCCTTTATAGAACTTGGATTACTATTAACAAAATTAGTGATGCCAACTGTTGAAAGAAGAAAATCACAAGATGCATAGTAATTTTAAACTATATTATGTTAAAAAAAATAGTTATATTTAAAGAAACTTAATTCTCGGGACCTATTGTCGGTGTGTTTGTTTTTTCAAATGCATAGAAGCGAAGAAAAAGCTCTTGCATATTCTATGCATTTAATTCGTACATTACTGTTTATACCATCAAGGCAAACTCTAAAGTTATTATGAACACTAATTCAAATTAGGGATGCCAACGGAAAAAACCAATGTGCTGTAAATTTAAAACTGCATTTTTTATTTATGCCCTCCACTCCAGTGTGCAGAGGGTATATATAAGTTTGTAATTCCGTTTGTAATAATTAGAAAAAAACGCCATAAAATATATATATTTGTGATCCTTATAACAACCGGAGTTGATATAGCGATGTCCGTCTGTGGAAATCACGATGGCGGCATCAATCGGGCAGCTATGGTACCTGTTGACATAAAAAATGATTCACTAACGTCCTGAGAAGTTTGTTATTTATAATCGTCCAAATCGGTCGATTAGGGCCCGAGATTTGAATGAAGAACTAAAAAAAGTCTTGAAAAAATATAATTTTCTATGTTGTTCTTGTCACGATCACGCCCTCAATGGGACAGCTAGGTTGATCGTTTTTAGCGAGAGTGATTCATCAAATTCATGGGAAGATTTCTGTTTCAAAAATCATTAAAATCGGTGGAGCAGGTCCAGGGAAATCTCTGAAAAAGTAAAAAAAAAATTAAAAACATGAGATTTCTATATTGTTCTTGTTGTTATTCTAAATGTTGCATCGTTGTCATAGCTGGACTTGTTGTTTTTGTGGTCGTTGTGGTAATTATATAATAAAAACAAACCCTTTGTACATTTTTTTATCAACTCTGGTCGAAAAATTTAAAAGTTTCCATTGTTTTGGCATCACTAAAAAAATTTGTTAGATCATTTCTGTAATTGCCGCGAGCCTGCCTGCAAAATTTCAGATCGATTGGGTCACGGGAAAGTGGTTAAAATCGATCCAAAATTTGTTCGACAAGCAGACACTACGAGTTAATATAAAGGGAGTAAAAATTCACCAACATCTAAAGCAAATAATGCTAAAATACCTAGTTGTTAATAAAAAAAAACAATTGGGCAATTCACAATCGGTAATGTATCGTTGTATCTGTTGTATCGTGTATCACTTTACAATAGTGTAAAATTGTTGTTGGTAATTTTCACTGAAAAATCTGATACACGATCCAACTTCATTTGCTATGTTTAGTAAATGTTGTATATTGTATCATAACATATCAGTTCCAAGTGAATGCCAGTTTTCATGAAAAAGAAAAAACAAATACATAGAATTTTATCAGCATAAATAATAATAAAGTAAAATATGGCAAATAATGCAGATAACGCAAATACACCGATAAGTTTATTTATATAAAAATTAATGTTTATATTTTTAGTATGTATTTTCTCTTTCAGTACCAACCAAAACATTTTAACATTTTTTTTTCATTATAAATTAAAATGCAAGAGGTACGTAACTAAAACTCCAGGGTATATCTCACGACCAAAAAGCAAACACTGACAAGTGTTTTCTCTTATACAAAATAGCAGAAGCGACGAAGCGATCTTTCCTCGTTGGATCGAAAATTACTAAAGAAAGCGTTTTACAATATGAAAATACAACTGAGTGTTCACAACAAATGATTGTATTGTGTATTTCAATACAACATACAATATACAACACCTGTTATGAATTGCCCAAATGTAAATTTAGCAAAAAAAATTTATGTATTAATTTATTCAAAGAGAAAAACACAAAAATAACGTTTGATGTTGTATTTTTTGTGTGTAATATTTACATATACATACATACACATATTAAATAATACAAATAATATACATATATTATATATATGTATTTATATATGTATATTCATAGTAACTGCATGTTAGAAATAAATCAGTATATTATTTTATTTACATAAAATTCTGCAATATTTTGTTGTGGGGAAAATACATTTCTTTTGCATTAACAGAGTGTCATTTCATTTTGCTCAGCGTGACTATGCCACAGTAGATGGCGCCACAATTTTTGTTCTAATTAGCTTTGCAATAGTTATTTCTATTTTAACATGAATGTCAATATTTTCAACTAGATATCATGCAGAACAATGTTAAGAGTATACACGGGCTGGTCTTTTATTTCATACGTTTTTTCATTATTCTTTTACAAATATGAACATAAGTTTGGCATGTTAACTTTTTGTTGTATTTTCAAAATAGAGTTACCGAGGTCATCAATGAGGTTTTTGCTTTCAAAACAGTTCTACATAGTTATATAGAACTATTATTCTGCTTTACCTACAAAATATCTGATTGCAATTACATCTAATTTTTAAAAATTGTTTATAATTAATAAAGCATTATTATTCACATAAATACAAAATTGCACTTTTTAAATTTTCCATTAAAATTTAAGAAAATATCAATTCTAATAAAAACTGAAATTAAAATTTCCAATTATAAATTAGAAAATATTAATTGAATTTCAGAAAATCATATCAAAACGTCGGAAATAATAATTTTAAATTTAGAAGACATCAATTGCATCTTTAATATATAAATTTTATTCGTTAAACACAAATTGAAATTCCAAAAAAAAAAACACCAAATATGTTTACATTTAAAAATGTTTACATTTAAAAAAAAATATTGCCATTCAGGAGATATTAATAACTTTTCAGTACCGCGATTCAGTAACTTCTTTTAACGATAGTCGAATGTAAAAAAAAAGGAAAATTGCAAAATTATCAGTATTAAAGTCATAATAATTAAAGTCAGCTGTTGTTGTTATCTAAACGACAACCATTTTTGTGTTGTTTATTCAATCGATAAAAACTTAAATTTTTAGGTTGAAATGTCGTCATACATAAATAAAAATCATAAAATAGTGAAAATATTTTGCTTTTATTAAAAAACTTTTTTATATAAATAAAAAAATTAAATAGCATATTCAATTCATTATTTCATTTTCAAATAAATAAACAGAAATATTAGTAAAAAAATAAAGATATTAAACATAAACATAAAATCATCCTGTCAAACACGAAGTAATTTGTTTTTTTCTATTCTTTGTGTTTTTCGCTTATTTTGACAGAGGTGCCACTAGTTTACAATTTAAATAAATAGAAAAACAGATTTGTCGACTGTCGTTAAGATGTATGTACTTAGTGAATCACTTAATCCTTAGTGCAACCAACAATAGCTGTCGATATATTTTGCGATTGTCAGATCGTTGAATTTGAAATTTACAGAATCGCACTACAGAAAATATTAATTTAAATTCAATGAATTTAAGAAAACTTCAAATGATATTTAAGAATTGCTAACATAAAAATTGTTACATAAGTAAACGTAATTTGATGAGAATGTTATTTTTTATATATAAATTTTCACAATTTTTTTTGGATGAAAATTTAAAGTTTTTCAGAAAATAAAGATAACATTAAATTATTTTATTTAAAATGTTTGGGACTTTTCGTTTTTTGCGTTTTTCATCCCTAATTTGATTATTTATTATTATAAATTTATTCTCTATGTTTTCAAAATATGGCAATATTTTAAAAAAAAGTTGAGAGAGCTTTTTTTTTGGTTATTATTTTGTTACTCCATCCGACCTATATGGCCACAATGAAGAAATATTTGGCCAGTTAAAAGAAACTATACAGCCATCTCCAATTAGCACGATTTAATGCATATAGCCACAACCATTACCTTTGCAATGGAGGTTAGGGCGAGCTTTTTAATTAGCAAAAACTACATTAAACGAGAAGTTATGTCATATAACCGGAAACGCATGCATATAGGTATATGACCTAAATGCATGGCGATCAGCAACCACGATGACCAAAAAGCAAACACCGAAATAAATCCGAAATAATAGAAAAGACGAAAACCAACCCAAAGAATTTTCTGAAATAATTTGGTATTAAGTTTAACAAATTGTTTACTTTTTCCAATATTTTGTTTACATTTATTACACTACTCAACAAAATGAAAAAAATTTCATGTACTCCGGATGCGATAATTTTTTCTGTGTAGATAACCTTGACATGAGCTCGAAAAACGCAATAAAAAATTTTTTTTTCGTTTGGTTTTTTTTTTTTTTTTTTTTTTTTAAATTTTAAAAATTTTTTTTTGGTTAATTTGTTTCGTCCAGCATAACTCGGGAACCACTAGCCCGATTTAATTGAATTAAATTGTAAAAAATTTAAAATTACAATTCCCTTAATCTGTTTATATATTGTTTTCCTATACAAGCAACAGTTTCCAAGTTAAAAATGAATATATAAAGGAAAAAACTTATTTTTGCCTAAAGATTTAAATTTTTTTTTTTTAAAAATCCATAAAAAATCCCAAATGAAAAAAAATGTCAAATCTTATTACTTTTACGTAAAGATACATAACCTATGAGCAAAATAAGAGAAAGATCATGAAAATCGATGCACGCGTTTCGCTTTTATTCGCAATTGAGTAAAGGTATGAATTTAAAAAATTTGCTCGACATATGCACAACTTTGTCTATGGTAAGGTTTTTTCTTTTTTATTACAAAAAAAATTAAAATTTGTTGGGTGACAAAAATATATGACTTTAAATTAAAAAACAATTCGATATATGTACAAGAAATTATCCTAAGGATATCAACATTAATTAATTATAAAAAAGTTTTAAAAAAAAATATCTAAACACAAAAATAAAAACCTTCAAATTAAAAATAATTATGTGCTTTTGTCTTTCTTTTATATTGTTGTGGGTCTGTTTCTCTTATTAGGAACCAGATATAGTCCCCCATCATAGCTTCGTTCCAAAATCCTTGGTATCGGTGCTCAATTTCTTTCATTTGCTGATGAAAACGCTCACCATGCTCGTCACTCACATCGCCCAGGTTGTCCGGAAAGAAGTCCAAGTGCGAGTGTAGAAAATGTATCTTAAGCGACATATTTGCTCCAATTTTTTTATAGTTTTGGAGTAGTTGTTCGACGATCTCTCTGTAATTTGAGCTTTTGTTGTTTCCAAGAAATCCGGAAACAATTTGCCGAAATGAGTTCCAAGCTGCAGCTTCATTTGGTGATAAAATGTGTTCAAACTGTTGGTCTTGCAACAACTTTTTAATTTGCGGACCGTCGAAAACGCCTTCCTTAATCTTTGCCGATGAAAGGTGAGGAAAAATGGTTTTTAAATAGGCGAACGCTTCGCCATCTTTGTTGATAGCTTTCACGAAGTTTTTTATGAGTCCGAGCTTTATGTGAAGAGGTGGGAGAAAAACATTTTCCTTTTTTATGAGTGGTGTATATTTCACGTTGTCGCTGCCGGGGATGAAGTTAACTCTTTCTGTCCAACTCCTCCTGGTGTAATGATGTTGACGATCGCGGCTGTCCCAAAGGCAGAGAAAACAACAGTACTTTGTGAATCCACCTTGTAATCCACAAAGGATACCGATAACCTTAAGGTCGGCACAAAGTTTCCAATCGTGTTTCTCATAGTTAAGGCACTTTAGTAGATTGTCCATGACTTCGTATGTTTCCTTGGTGTCAACGGCATGAGCAATTGGAATCGAAGGTTTCTTGTTGCCGTTGTGCAGTAAAATTGCTTTAAGGCTCTGCTTGTTGCTGTCGATAAAAAGACGCCACTCTCCTGGATCGTAAGAGTACCCGAGTTCACCAAATAATCCGGGAATGTCCTTACAAAAACAGATGTTGTCTTTTTTTGTGTAGTACCTTGCGTATGGTTCATGACGCTTCCTGTAGATTGTTGTCACCACACCAGGAGCCAAGAAACCGAACTGTTTCATGCGCGATGCATGCAACTCTGCATCTTCCTTGGAGAGTTTCAATTCTCTAACCCAATCGTTCAGTTCTGCTTGGGAACATAAGCGTTGACCTCCATGCAATGTATATGTTGACTCGCATTCTGATGTGGTTCCTACTGTCTCCGGATCTGATGATGGATGTATCGCCTCATTATTAGATGCCCATCTTGAAACGGGCGGTTGCGGGTCCACTGGTTCTTTGGAAAATGGCACTGGAAAATTCACTGTTGAAACAGCAGCGTAAGTCCATCGTATATTTTTTCCCACGCCTGTTTTTTTGCTAAGACAGAAGTAGCAATCTGTTGCATGGCAAAGCGGAGCTCTCCAAAGCATTGGCATGATGATTCTCGGCTGTCGTCTGAAAGAATTGCAATAATAAGTTATATATGTTCTTGAATTTCATAATCTACACTTACCTTGAGTCACTTAGCTGTACGTAGCACCTTGGACATAGAGCACTTGGTGTCCACCGCTCATCTATGTTTGAGACCTTTAAATTGAAGCTCTCTTCAAATGAATCTCTCAATTTAGGTGAAAAATAACGCTTGTTTTTTCCACAAACGTATTCTCCGCACATGTAACAAAAATTACTTGGATTGGTATTGCATTCAAATACTCGCGAACGTTTGCTCATTTTAACTATCGCGTTCGTCGACACTTGTTGAATGAGTAAAATCGATCAATGAAGACCTATTTGTACTGTGTATTGTTTAGTATTTTACTGACAGGTACTTATAAATGGGTGTATATTTTTTTACGGTGGCTACATACCTGTTTCACCATGTGTGAGTCTTAAATTTTCCGAATAAATGTGGGTTCCATTTATGTAAAAAAATCATACAGGTAGTCACCGGAAAACCCAAATAAGTAAAAAAGTCCCCTTTCCTTTTTTCCTTTTAATTGTTCACGCACATTTATTACCGTTTATTACTTTGCTTACGCAATCATAAAAATTAAATAACCCTTTGTTTATTCCGTTTTGTTAATTCTGAGAATCATAAAAAAAAAGAAAAAACCTTACCATAGACAAAGTTGTGCATATGTCGAGCAAATTTTTTAAATTCATACCTTTACTCAATTGCGAATAAAAGCGAAACGCGTGCATCGATTTTCATGATCTTTCTCTTATTTTGCTCATAGGTTATGTATCTTTACGTAAAAGTAAAAAGATTTGAAATTTTTTTTCATTTGGGATTTTTTATGGATTTTAAAAAAAAAAAAATTTAAATTTTTAGGCAAAAATAAGTTTTTTCCTTTATATATTCATTTTTAACTTGGAAACTGTTGCTTGTATAGGAAAACAATATATAAACAGATTAAGGGAATTGTAATTTTAAATTTTTTACAATTTAATTCAATTAAATCGGGCTAGTGGTTCCCGAGTTATGCCGGACGAAACAAATTAACCAAAAAAAAATTTTTAAAATTTAAAAAAAAAAAAAAAAAAAAAAAACCAAACGAAAAAAAAATTTTTTATTGCGTTTTTCGAGCTCATGTCAAGGTTATCTACACAGAAAAAATTATCGCATCCCGAGTACATTTTGACTGTTGACTAGTGTTATCAATACTCAAACTGAGGTGGAGGGTATCAAAGATTCGGCATAACCGAATTTAACACTCTTACTTGTTGTAATTTTGAGATGAAAGAAATCTGTAGAATATATACATTTTTACATCGCATAAAATTGACAAATAATTGAATTTTAGAAGAAAACCTTCATGTTTCCATTGTACAAATTTCAAATGGAAATTTTTAATTTTAATTTAGTTACATTTGCAAAAGGTGCAATTTTATATTTTTATGAATAGTAATGATTTAGTAATTATAAAAGATTTTTAAAAATTATTTGTCATAGCAATCAAATATTTTGTAGGTACAGCAAAATGTAATTTCATATAACTACGAGTATGTAAAACGGTTTTGAAAGCAAAAAAAATCATTGATACTTCATTAATCGGTCCTGTGTTCATTTTTAAAATTTTTGTCATATAGTACATAGTTTTTGATATTGTGGTGCCATCTACTGTGACAAAGTCATACGAACGAACAAAATCTATTTGCCGTCGATGCAAAAATATAGAAATCAAAAACAAATTATCAATTTATTAATATATGAGATAAAAGTTATCAAATTATATTTGATTAAATTTTACCTTTTGTACAAAAATGATAATGCACGAGGTTAAGCGTTTTATCGGTCACAATTCGCAGTGTTTCGTCGTACAGCCAAAAAGAGACTAGACTAATTATTATTAGTTAAGGGTGTAAGAGGGTGACAAACAATGTTTACAGGTACCGTTAACGGTTCTACTGCTTACAATCTATGTAAAAATTCCTAACAAAGATGTTAAAAAGTGGAGTTTAATAGATTTTCACTAGTTATTAACCCAAAAAAGGGTCACCGTGTAAAAATGTCATAAAATGAGAAACTGAAGTTAAATTTGTTTTCAATAAAACAAGATTTCTATCAATGGATCAAATTCTTTACTTAACCAGATGTTCATTGAATATTTTGGGTTTTATTTGATCCCCTCATCAGCACCAAACCACTAAAATGATCATTAAAGGGAACAATATCAAACAAAAGTATAATATTATACAATTTAGGACTTACAAAAAATATAATTATTCAGATAAAATATCACATCAAAAGTTTTTTCGTCATCGCCTTACTAATAATTTTTCTCAATCATTAAATTGCATCCAAAATTATTGATAAAAACGTCAGAAGTAAAGTAAATAAATAAAAATAAAACGGATGTGGAACTTAAGTAAAATACATAGTGTTCACGAATATTTAAATAAATTTGTTATGAGGCACAGTTTCTTTTTTAACCCTTAATTTTTTTCAAAAGGCCCAATAATTGAGTGTAGACTGGATTTAAATTAACAATGTCAGATCGTAGATTCACACTGGATTTTCGTCTATGATGAATGTTAATCGACTCCAATATAATCCGTTTATGGTATTGTTTTTGCGTTGCCAGTACAGTCGTTGAGTCATAACCAAAACTATGACCAAGGGAAATGGAATGGTGGACGGCTCCAGTTTGATATTTTTTGTCAGATGAATAATATTTGATACTATTTTTATGTGTTTATTCTTTTACAAAGTTGTTGTCCCGTTTGTCCCACATATTCACCAGTACAATCTTTACATTTGAACATATATACAACTCCATATTTCATCAAATGTGGTAGCCCTGGATACAAATTTGGGTCGGTAACCAATATCCAATTTTTGATCATATCGTATTAACAAATTGCGAATGTTCTCAGATAGATGCGGCGTGTATGCAAAACTTTTGAATTTTACCAGAGGTTTTGACTTTGGATTATCCCGCTGTTTCAAAAATTTATTAATCAAATGAGCAATCAATCCAACAAGGTAACCATTTGATTTTAGAATTTCATAAACTCGCTTCTTAGCATCACCAATATGTGTGTCAGACGATAGTGACAAAAATCTTGATATCAAGCCATAGGCAACACCTGATTTTTGGTCTGATGGATGAGAAGATTCATAATTTAGCAATCGATTCTTTGACGTTGGTTTCTCATAGATGGAAGTTTCTACGGTGCCATCTACCGTTCTGTGGATCAACAAATCAAGATATGATATCATATTGTTTTGTTCAGCCTCCATCGTAAATTGAATTTGTTGTGAAACATGGTTTCACACGTATAGGGTGTAGATTACAATTGTACAAGAATAGTATAAGATCCGTATAGGGTGTAGATTACAATTGTACAAGAATAGTATAAGATCCGTTTAAATTTAATATAGAGAATATAACAACGTGTATAAAAATAATAATTATAGTAATAATAATAATAATAATAATAATAATAATAATAACAATAATAGTAATAATAATAATAATAATAATATTAGAATATAATATAAAATAATATTCATAATATGAATAGTATAATATAATCTATAATGTTCAAATGTTTGACAATGTACCATGGTTTCATATATTTGCCCTAACTAAATGTTGTGGAGGGTAACGATTTTAGTTTTGTTTTTGTTAATTTAATTTGTATATGCTAAGTCGTTTTTGTTTTTTGGCTTTTATGAACGCTTGTGTAATTAGAGTAACTCAATTGTGTTTTTGTTTTTAGCGTTCTGTTTTTATTTTTTTGTTGTTGTTATTACAATGCATTCATTGACTTAGTTTTGATTACTTCTTTTTTCTTTTAGTAAGTTCCGGGTGCGTTGTCAAGCACTTGCAAGCGAAATGATTTAATATAGGTAGTGGCCTTGAAAAGCCGCTGGTATGTTTATGTTATTTTTATTTATTATTTGTTTTTTTTTTTGTTATTAGTTAAATTAGTTTAAGTAGGCCATGAACTGCATTGCGTTATGGTCAATGTTTGTTTTTTTTTTATATTATATTATTGCTGATCTTTTATTTCCTTGTTTGTTTGTAAGTTTGTTTATTTTTTTCAATTAATTTTATTTTCATAAGTTAATCTTAAGAATTTTGTATAAATAAAGTATAGACAGTGCATAAGGCAGCAGATGAAAACTAGAGGCCGCACTGTTTGGTACGGAATCCGGTTTTGTTTTTTTTATTTTTCCACAGCTACATTGACGCCGTTTGGGCGTCGATTGACAGCGCTTGCCAGCGCTAAAACAGAATAGGCAAAGCCGGGTTTTTTTTGTTTGTTTAGTTTCAGCTCCTTTAGGAGCATAACATTAATGGCGCAGCCGGTCTTCGGACCAAAAATCGTTCCTTGTTTTATTAATTATTTGATTTTTTTTTATCAGGTGTAGGGAGTTAGTTGTGAGGATATAACGCCAACATTATTGGTTAACATTAAAATCGTTCGTTGTTAGGATAATTAATTATTTGTTTTATTGTAATATTTACCAGGTGTAGGTAGTTATGTCTTAGGTTGTTTTATTTATTTTAGTTTTTCGGGTCAATTAATGTTTAGATTATTGGATTCGTTTGGAGAATAATATTTTTTTTTTTTTTTTTTTTTTTTTTGTTTTTGTGTGTTTAGTTTGTTACTACCTTATTGTTTTTGGATTTTTTTTAGTTTTTCGAAATGTGCAGTTAATTTTCATTGATTGTTTTATAGATTGTTTTAGAGGATATTGCATGCGTTTTAATTTTTGCGTGTATTTTAAGTTAGTTTTGATTTATCAGATAGTTAGTTTTCACTGGGAAATATTGAATGTATTTTGTAGAGTATTAAATATATATGTTTTTTTTTTTTGTTTCTTTTACAAATTTGGGATCGTCTTTAATTTGGATTTTGTTCATTATTTTATGTTTAGTCAGGGAATGGTCTTAAAGTTGATTTTTATTTTTATTGCGTAATTTTATCAAATATATTATATCACATATATTAAATATGGGTTGCGAGTAGGGTTTGAATATTTATGAGTTTGAATATTTATTGGTTTTTATTTTTTGCTGCGATTTTAATTTTAATTATGAGTATGTTTGTTCGAAAGCGCATCATTTTTATGTAAGTGGTCTGATTGTTTTTTTTAATTATTTGTGAAAATTAAGTTATTGATGAATTTCCGTTATTTTTAAATTACAGATGAATGTTTAATTATAGGTTGGTTGTTACTCTCAGATTTTATTGTTTTCATATAGGAAGGGATTTTTATTTTTTTTCAACATATAATTTTAGCAATCAAAGCGATATAATTTTTTCTGTTTTTGTTTTATTTAGAACTATACAGATAATTTTTTTTTACGCTTTAGTAGGGACTGGGTTGGTAAATTCGTATGGAGCAAACACTGGTCGAATTAGAACAAGCGAAACAGCTGCTAGCGGACTTCAGGGCAAAGACGGATTATTTCCTCGAAAGGCTTTGGGGTGAGGTCAGACGTCGGTGCCAGACCCAGGAGAATTTTCATCTCATAAAGGCTAAGGTTAACGGTACCTGGAAAATCACTAGATTGGAAGAGGCCGATCTAGTGCTAGAGGAGTTGTGCCGGTTGGTTGAAACTCAAGAGGAGTGTAATACCGGGAAGATCTTGGAACTTAAGGAGGAATTGGAGGCTCTCCAAAATCAAAACAAGAGACTTAAGAACGAAATTCAGGAGAATCTAAAGCAGGCCGAGATTTTAGACAAAGAGAACGAGGCCCTACGGAGGACAATATCGGGTACAGGCGCGTCCTCGGTCAGAAGATTAGAGTTCGAGGACCTTGAGGAAGCCAATAGGAGAATTTCCGAGTTGCAGGGTCAGCTACGTTTAGCACAACAAGAGCGCAGTATACAGACGGGGGATCTGTACCATAAGGAGCCTAGGGGGCAACAGCCTACACAGATGATGTCCTCCCAGGATATTCTGAAAACGGTCAAGGCGTTAGTGCCTACGTTCGGCGGCGAGCCATCGCCAAGCCTGCAAACAGAAGTGTATAAATTCATTGATGGATGCAGGTTGGCGGCGAAAGGGGTACCGCCGGAAAAGGTGGAAGAATATTTGGAAATTGTGAAACAGAGGCTTTACGGGGATGCATACCAGTTGGTAAGGTTACGTACTTTTACGTCAGTAGATGAGTTGTTGGCACTTGTAAAGTCAACATATTTAAAGAGTAGGTCGCTTGACTCGGTGCTAAGGGAACTATATGAAGCCTGCCAAAGGAGGGATGAGGATGTGAGACAATTTGCTAGGCGTCTTCAGACATTAGCAGCAACAGCTCATGCCATACTTGACGAAAACTATAAAGGGAGAAAGGACGAGATAATGACTATTGAGATAGAAAGAAAGGTAAAATCAGCATTCACATCTGGCCTGAGGGATCCAATGCTGCGTGGTAGGATGTTGGCAAGCAGCTCATGTAAGTTGGACGATCTCTTGATTGAAGCACTGGCGGCTCAAGCAACTCTTTGGCGGGGGGATGATCCTCCGTTAAGGGGTGTAAATTTTAACGAGGAGTACACCCGCGAGGATCCAGTCTCG
The DNA here is from genome assembly GCA_963682025.1 of Cordilura impudica. Lineage (NCBI taxonomy): Eukaryota > Metazoa > Arthropoda > Insecta > Diptera > Scathophagidae > Cordilura > Cordilura impudica. Next base: position 228,919,980 of record OY821517.1, read on the forward strand.
GGTCTCGTGGCAGCCGTAGAACAGTTGTTGCGCAGGACGGAGGCAGATAGGGCAGCTCCGCTCAACAATGCTGGGTCAAGTGGTACGGCATACAATAATGCTGGGTCAAGTGGCAATGCATACAATAATGCTGGGTCAAGGGGCAATACATACAAAGCACCGCCCTGTTCGTTCTGTCAACGGGCGGGACACACTCGTGATGTATGCTGGACGAGAAAAAATACCCCATATTGTGTTGAATGTAGAATATACGGTCATGAGCCAGGTAGGAGCTGTGGTAGGGGACCCTCGACGATGGAGAGAGGGCAACCTGGAGGTTTGAGACCGAAAGGGAAATGCTATAATTGCGGCAAGGAGGGACATTTTGGTAGACAATGTACACAGGGGAAAAATGTGTCGGGAAACGGGCAGGGCCACCGACTCGATCACGCGAAAGTCTAATACCGTTGGTAACATCGGAATCTGCGAAGGCGGCTGAGGTAGGACCCATTGCGGGGTCAGATATGAATATAGGGGGGATTTCAGCTAGGTGTAGTTACGCAGATTCGGTGTTTGTAAGATTGCCATGTGCTTGGGCAAAGACGGGGTGTCTGAATTTATTAGTGGATACAGGGGCAGACACCAGCCTGGTAAAGGACAGCAGTCTTACGGGGGATATTAGTGTGGACGGGACGGTGGTAAAGGACCTGCGAGGAGCATTCGGAGGATTCTCCAGAACTATAGGGTTAGTCAGGATTAAGCATTCGGACATCGACGAATTGGGGTTCGATATGCATTGTGTGGATAAGCATGATAATTTGCCGGGAGATGGTATTTTAGGTCGCGATAATCTATGGGGACGCTCCGTCACTGATACGATTAATCTTTCTCTGAAACTGTACTCGAATGGAGGTGAGTGGAACTTACCTCTGGTTTCTTTGAGGGAGGCCACGGGTTCGGGGGCAGTAAATATCGTGGAGAAAACCATAGTGGCGAAGGCGAGGACAGTGTCTATTGCAACCATGGGGATCAATACTAAACATACTACAGTGGTAGTGGAGAAGCAAGAATTGTCGCCAGGAGTATATCTAGGGGCCACGCTAACCAACGTAAAGGATGGGGTGGTGAAAGCGCCCATTCTAAATTCTACTGAGGTTGACTACTACCTAAGGGATGGGTTTATGCCAAAATTCAGTGGATTAGTAAATTTAAAAGATCCAGGTGCTGGTTTGGTGACGCACGTGCAGGAGGTAGAGGTCAAGGAGAGGGTCAGTAGGATAATGGCCACAATAAAGACCGATGCCGACTTGAATAGTGAGGAAATGTCGTCCATTCAGGCGATATGCGCAACGTACCATGATATCTTTTGGTTAGAGGGTGATAAACTATCTTGCACGAATATGGTGAAACATAAAATTCCCGTGCAGCCTGGACAGCTGCCGATTAATCAAAAGCAGTACAGGTTACCTCAGATGCATCGTGAGGAAATTAATCGGCAGGTCCAGAAGCTCCAGGACGATGGCATAATTTCGCATAGTGTGTCACCGTGGAATTCGCCATTACTATTGGTTCCAAAGAAGTCGTCGAAAGCAGGGACCAAGAGCTGGCGACTAGTGGTAGACTTTCGTAAACTGAATGAAGCAACTCTGAAACAGGTATTTCCCATTCCAAGGATGGATGAAATTTTGGACCAGTTGGGCAGCAGCAGATATTTTTCCACGTTGGATTTGGCCAGTGGTTATCATCAGGTGGAAATGGATAAACAGGACAAAGAAAAAACAGCATTCAGTACGGCGTTGGGTCACTTTGAATTCAATAGGATGCCATTCGGATTAACAGGCGCACCGGCAACCTTCCAAAGGTTAATGAATCATGTGCTAACAGGTCTTCAGGGCATTGAATGTTTCGTATATTTGGACGATATTGTCATATATGGTAGTAGTCTGGCCGAACACGACTCAAGGCTATGTAAAGTGCTGCAGCTGTTGAAGGAAAATAATTTAAAAGTAAAAACGGAGAAATGTAACTTCCTGAGGCGGGAAATAGTGTATTTGGGCCATAAGTGTTCGGAGAATGGAGCGCTTCCCGACCCAGAAAAGGTGAAATGCGTTAAGGATTTTCCGCCACCAAGGAACAAAAAGGAAGTGCAATCGTTTTTAGGACTGGTAAATTATTACCGTAAGTTCATTCCCGGGACGGCCAACATTGCCTTGCCAATAAATAAATTGCTTCGCAAGGATCATGCGTTCAATTGGACACCAGGCTGCCAGCGTGCCTTCGAGGAGCTTAAAAAGGCGATAATGTCGCCTCCAGTGTTGGCATACCCTGATTTTTCAAAACCTTTCGTGTTGACCACGGATGCTAGCGGTGGAGCGATAGGAGCGGTTCTTTCCCAGGATAGTGGCGGGGGCGATCGGCCCATTGCGTTTGCAAGCCGTTCGTTGAATGGGGCAGAAACTCGATACTCCACGATAGAGAAGGAGTTTCTGGCAATCGTATGGGCGGTGAAAAATTTCCGGCCATACTTGTTGGGTCGGCACTTTAAGATTTTTACCGATCATCAACCGCTGAAAGGCATTGCGAACTTGAAGGATCAAACTTCAAGGTTGGCGCGCTTTAGACATAAGCTGTCTGAATATGATTTTGAAATCTGGTACAAGCCGGGCAAGAAGAATCAGAATGCGGATGCACTCAGCAGGATACCATATTCGACGGAGGAAATACTGATGGTTAAAACTAGAGCCATGTCGAAGGGCGATGAAAAAAATCATGCGGGGAGCTCAGGTTACGAGAAGGACAAAGAGGTTCACAGCGGGAACAAAGAGAGTAGTGAAAAAGGACCAAGCGATGTTAATGACCCACCGGTCGAGGTAGTGGTCGATGGGGAACCAAGGTATGTGGTGTTGAAGGATCCTAAAGAGATCGTGACAGTGTTAAAGGATTTTCACGATAGTCCATTGGGCGGTCACGTGGGTGTGCAGGCGACCGTTAAAAGGATAAGGAGGCAATTTCGCTGGGTCGGCATGCACAGGGATATTAAACAATATGTGAAGAAGTGCGTTAAATGTCAGCAAAATAAGAGTGCCAAGAAAACGTTTATGCCAATGGTCCTCACGGATACTCCTAGTCGACCTTTTCAGAAGGTATACATGGATATGGTGGGACCTCTCCCTGAAAGCACTACGGGTAACAAATTGATATTGACTTTTCAAGATGATTTTTCGAAATTTATGTTGTGCGCAGCAATGTCGGATGGGGAGGCTAGTACTGTGGCGAAAGTTTTCTTTAACGAAATTATAGCTAAGTATGGGGTTCCAAGCATTCTGGTCACGGACAATGGGACAAATTTCATGTCAAAGGTATTTTCGGATACCTGTAGGCTGTTAGGGGTCAAGAAATTGAACATCACTCCATATCACCCGCAGGCAAACGGCTCATTGGAAAGGAGTCACCGTCCTTTGGCGGAGTACCTGAGGAGCTTCGTCAATGAGGATGGCAGCAATTGGGACCAATGGTTGGCACCGGCGATGCATGTGCATAACAACACTGTACATTCATCTACGGGGCAGACCCCATTTAAGACATTATACGGTTTCGACATCGACTTACCGACCAACCTAAGTAGAAAATGTACACCACTTTACAATACGGATGACCCAAACAAAGTCCTTAAATATCAGATACAGCGCTCGCATGAACTAGTGCGAAAGAATCAGACGAGGGCTAAGTTGTTGTCGAAAAAGGCTTATGATAGGAAGGTAAATGCTGTGTCCTTTGCAGTAGGTGATAGGGTGCTTGTTAGGAACAACACCAGGAAAAATAAGTTTTCACCCATTTGGACTGGACCTTATGAGGTAGTTGGGGTAAACAGTCCGGTAACGTCCACGGTGCGCATAAAGGGGAAGAATCGTAAGTGGCATAATAACCATTTACGGGCGTTCCACCAGTGATCGCATTATTTGATCTGAAATCATTCCATTTAATACACATGTCCATGATGAAAGTTTTGTTTTGTTGTTTATTTTAGTAATAGTGTATTTGAGGTGGTGAGGGGAAGGTTGGGGGTTTACGCGTAACCCGCCGACAAGTGTCTCCCACCAGGGAGCCTCAGTTTTTTTTATAGGGAGGGTGACGCCATGTGTAGCGGGCACACCTCAGTGGTTGAGAATGGTTCAACGGATTGAATCTGGTATGGGGAGTCAGAAGCGAGTCTCGCAAAATTCGCGGCATACACTGTGGGGAGGGTTTTTGCCGAGAATAGCCTCACAGTGGCCCGGTTCCGGTTTGCGGAATGCAACAGGAAACCGTTCTGCTCCAGAGAAGGATGACGCGTTGTGTGCGGTCATGCCTTATATGGGTGGCAGTGTCTAGCAGGGACACGTGCCGTAATTTGTTGTTATTTATTTTGAAGTGTTTTGGAAGTTTTAGGTTGGACATGTGTATACAAGGGTGCTTAGATATGATTTCGGTCGGACCACCGATGGATCGGCTTACTGGGGCCTTATTGCCGTAGAAATAGGAAGAGTACTGCTGTTAGGGAAAAATGCTTTATTTATTTTATTTATTAGAGCAAAAGTAACCACTCAGTAAAATACAGTGATTTGAGTTGTTTTTCTGTCAAAGGTGTAAATGCGAATTGGTATAGTATTAACTGAGAATTTTTTTTTCCCTATGACATTTTTCTTTTAGCATAGGTTGGAGATAACTGGAATTTGGAGTCGTCTGGATGGTCGCCGCACTCCTACGGTTGGGCCGACGAGGCCCACGAGATACTTTTCGAATGCAGCGGACACTCTGATGGAGGAGAAAATATATTTAAAAAAAATATATATATATATATAAGAAAAGATATTAAAAAGAACAGAAAAAAAAATAATAAGAAAAGATGGGAAATCTCCCCATGTAAAAAAAAAATAAATATTAATAACAAGAAAAGATGGGAGATTCCTCACGTTTTAAAACTAAAAACGATTGAAAAAAAAAAGAGAAAAAAAATATATATATAATAATAATGAGAAAAGATGGGAGTTCTCCTCACCTAAAAAAAAAAATTAAAAGAAAAGACTCCCCCACATAAAAAAAAAAAAAAAACAATGGTTGAAAAAAAAAAAAATATATATATATAAGTATAAAAAAAAAAAAACAATAAGAAAAGATGGGAGGCCCCCTCCGTAAAAAAGAAAAGAGAAATAAGAAAAAAAAAATTGGAGGTCTCCCCATACATACATATTTAAAAAAAAAAACAAAACAAAACAGCGAATATGTATAGATAGTAGCATACATATTTGTTTAAAAAAAAAAAGTAAGAAGATAAAGATAAAAAGTAAGAAACATACATATCTATTTAAAAAGACATATTTTAAAGAAAAAAAAATAGTAGCATACATACTTGTTAAAGGAAAAAGAATATATAGACATTAAACTTACATATTTAAAAAAATATAAAAAAAAACTACATATTTAAAAAATATATATATATATTAACATACATAAAAAAAAAGGAGAATATAAATACATTTAAAAAAAAAAAAAAAAAAAATATATTTAAAAAAAAAAAAGAAGATATATTAAGATATACTATTAGCATACACATATTGAGAGAAATATATTTAAAAAAAAAAAAAAAAAGAATATGTACATATTATATTAGTAGAAGAAAGAATTTGGAAAAAGAGAGGAAGGAATTAATCCTTAAATAGCTATTGTTCAAGAAAAAAAAAAAAAAAAAAAACGGAATTATTGTATTAAAATATGAGTAGAAAATATATCTACAGTTTAGTCAGTTGTAAATAGTATAGGCAATACTCAATTTTTTTTATATATTAGTAGAGTTAGGAAATTCCGACCCAAGTCCACGGTGAACGAGGTGGAGCAACAGTCATCCAGAAAACGGTAGAGGCAGCAGAGAGCAGTAGGCTGACAGGTCTGATGGGTGGCCACATGACGGACATAGGGGTGAATGCCTGTACGGAGCTGATGATCCAACCCCAGATGCAAGGGCGAATTGCGAACGAATCCATCGAGAATTCTATATGCGATGGATTGGCTATTGGTTTGGTTCCAGCGAAACAACATTCCTGTTTAGTTTGTCAGGGATGTCGTCAAGAGGAAAGTTAAGCTGAACTATATCCGTTTGGCAAAGCAGCAAGCCGATTCCTGTGGCGATGACTAACCATTTGCATCATTGCGAATCATTTGAAAATTTTCGGTTTTCGCCTTGGATCACCGTTCGCGACAAGTTTCATCATTGAAGGTGATCAGGGGAGTGCTCAGATCTTATGTTGAATACCACAGTAAGCACCAATTGACTAACGGGAAATTAACAATCCGTTGGTGAAAGTACTGTCCCCAATGCCGTCATCCAAGTGACAGGCCAAAATTTGTTTTACGAAGCGGCCAGCCAAAGTAATTTTTTTTTTACAAAGAAGGTGGCCAAGAATCCGTTTATGAAGCAACAGGCCAACGATTGTCATGGTGTAGTATTGGAGTCGAATCACAGGAATGGTTATATGCATTAGTAGTATCTTGATCATCAGCATTGGTTCCAGATTCGTCCTTATCAGTTTGGTCATTATCAGCAGCCTTAACACCAACATTATCATCAGCAACAACATTATCATCAACATCAGCATCATCTTCAGCATCAACATTATCATTATCATCAGCAACAACATTATTTCCAACATCATCTTCAGCATCAACATTATCATCATCATCAGCAGCAGCAGAATCAACAATAGCGGCAGCAGAAGCAGCGTGCCAGTTCAGTGTCGCTGGTAAACGATGTGGGAATCGTTTCCGTGGAAAGGGGGAGGAATGTTGTGAAACATGGTTTCACACGTATAGGGTGTAGATTACAATTGTACAAGAATAGTATAAGATCCGTATAGGGTGTAGATTACAATTGTACAAGAATAGTATAAGATCCGTTTAAATTTAATATAGAGAATATAACAACGTGTATAAAAATAATAATTATAGTAATAATAATAATAATAATAATAATAATAATAATAACAATAATAGTAATAATAATAATAATAATAATATTAGAATATAACATAAAATAATATTCATAATATGAATAGTATAATATAATCTATAATGTTCAAATGTTTGACAATGTACCATGGTTTCATATATTTGCCCTAACTAAATGTTGTGGAGGGTAACGATTTTAGTTTTGTTTTTGTTAATTTAATTTGTATATGCTAAGTCGTTTTTGTTTTTTGGCTTTTATGAACGCTTGTGTAATTAGAGTAACTCAATTGTGTTTTTGTTTTTAGCGTTCTGTTTTTATTTTTTTGTTGTTGTTATTACAATGCATTCATTGACTTAGTTTTGATTACTTCTTTTTTCTTTTAGTAAGTTCCGGGTGCGTTGTCAAGCACTTGCAAGCGAAATGATTTAATATAGGTAGTGGCCTTGAAAAGCCGCTGGTATGTTTATGTTATTTTTATTTATTATTTGTTTTTTTTTTTGTTATTGGTTAAATTAGTTTAAGTAGGCCATGAACTGCATTGCGTTATGGTCAATGTTTGTTTTTTTTTTATATTATATTATTGCTGATCTTTTATTTCCTTGTTTGTTTGTAAGTTTGTTTATTTTTTTCAATTAATTTTATTTTCATAAGTTAATCTTAAGAATTTTGTATAAATAAAGTATAGACAGTGCATAAGGCAGCAGATGAAAACTAGAGGCCGCACTGTTTGGTACGGAATCCGGTTTTGTTTTTTTTATTTTTCCACAGCTACATTGACGCCGTTTGGGCGTCGATTGACAGCGCTTGCCAGCGCTAAAACAGAATAGGCAAAGCCGGGTTTTTTTTTGTTTGTTTAGTTTCAGCTCCTTTAGGAGCATAACAAATTGAATTGTTATAATTATTGAGCATATGAAAAAAGTTCTCCAATTCATCCTCTGGAATAAATATCAACGTATCATCAATATATTTGCCAATCAAAGTGGGGTCAAAAACACTCTCATAAACAACGCGATCCAACAAATCAGTAATAACAAAGTCAGCAAGTATCGCTGAAACAGAACCACCAATTGTTAATCCATCCTTCTACTTATAAAAACCTTGATTCCTGTTCAGATATGAACATGACTTATTTAATAGATTAGGATTCTAGTTTTACTATAAATAAAAAGGTTTTAATGTTTAATTTATTACATGACACTTCAATGTTGTAGATAGTAGTTTAATCTTTATTTAATGACTTGTTTACATTATGTTTAAACACTGTAGTGTTAGGTACATAGATATTTTAAATCTATAGAATACGAGGATCACTTTTAGAGTACATGTGTATGATAAGGCATTGGTATCTCTGAATGTACATGGGGTAAAAACACTTATCTTCTGTATGTGTTTGAACTTATAGTGTGTAGATGCACATTAAGTAGACAGGGATTATAAACGAACAACGGGTAGACACCACTTATGTAGCAAATGCGTGTATGTAAAATTCCCACCGACTGATAAGGTATCCCGCGAAGATAAGTGTTTTTATTTTTAGCTCTAGTTTAGATTTAAGATTGTTGTAGTTAGTTCTTAAGTTTTTCAATTTTATAAAATAAATCAGTATCATACAAATGCTCAAACAAAACAGTTGTTTTAATTTTAATAATTGTTTATTGGTCCTTCGAATAAAATTTTTTTTTTTTTTTAATATAAAAGATAAAACGAAACCAGAAAAGCGTCAATCTCGGCTTGGACAGAGATTGTAAGTGTGAAAGTAAAAAAGTTGTTATAACAAAAAAGGATTGAAAAGCGTCAATTTCGGCTGTAACAGAGATTGTGTGTTGTATTATAGAATAAAATAAATCTAAAATGGCACAGAAAATGAAACTGTTTGAACGCCAAAGCACTTTAGGAGAGAATGCGAGCAGCTTATTTGCCAAACTACAAGGTGGAGAAGTTCGGGCAGCATCTTTCAAAGCATTGGAGGAGCTTATGTAATATTGAGCAGGAATTCAGGAGCATCGACTCTAAACTTCGGCTGCTTGGTATTACAACTGAAGACTATTTCCAAAAGGAATATTTTAAAAATGTGTTGGAGGTCATAAGCGGAGCTCGAGATCTAATAAAAAATCGCGTACTAACCAACCAACCTACAAAAGAAAGTAAGCTAAGAGAAGAGGTTATTCAAATTAAAGAGTCAGTACCTCAAGTTAAAGAGGTGGAACCTCAAGATCAAATGCAAACCTTGCGAAATGAATTGCAGCAGATGTTTAGGAACTTCGTGACAGAAATAAAGTCAGGGGGAAATCAGCATCTAGAGGTACAACAAATAGCTCCACGAGAGCAGGAAAAAGCTCCAGAAATGCCCGAAATAATGTCGCAGAAGCTTAGAGGTCACGAAAATAGAACAAGTGCGATGCTTATTCATTATCGCCGAGAAATACGAAAGCTAGAAGATAGCCTAGAGGATGAGTATGAAAGTGACAACATTTTGGTATTGGAGCACAAAAAACAGCTATGGGAGAAGATGATGGGTGACATCAAACAAATTTATCGAGACTTGTCTATAGAATTATCGGTTAATGAGGACATCGATGAAGAATTCGATGCTATTGAAAAACAATATTTAGAAGCATTATCAACATTATTAAGATGGATGACTGTAAAAAAAGAAAATAATGCAGTGATCTTGGAGAAAATTAAAATTTCATATTTTAGTGGAGCAGTTGAAGAATGGACTTCATTTCATGATTTGTTTAAAAGATTAATTCATGAAAATATCAACATGTCAGCTGTAGAAAAGTTGATACGTTTAAAGTCACACGTAAAAGGCGAGGCATTTAAGGTAATCCAAAGTTTATATGTAAAAGACTGCAATTACAAAGCAGCGTGGGAAATGTTATGTAATCGATTTGGGAACAAAAGAATTTTGTTCACAAAACTAATCGATAATATACTAGATCAACCTACTGCAAATAGTATGTCAGCGGGAAGTTTGAAAAATTTGCTAGATAAGACGAATGAAAGTATCCAAGCTCTTAAATCTTTAGGCTATGACTTGGAAGATGCCGATCCAATTCTTGCCAGAATAATAATTAGGAAGTTAGACAGAGAAGGTCTTTTACTTTATGAGCAAAATACGCGTAAATCTAAAGAGGTGCAAATTTTAGAAGATGTGATGCAATTTCTTGAGATGCAGTACCAAGCATCAACAACAACAACGACCAACAGCGTTATTTTCTGAACAACCATTGTGCTTATTTTGCTCCAAAAATGGTCATAAAATTAAAGAATGCACAAAATTGTTGGCGTTACCAGTTGAAGGAAGACTTAAATGGGCTCGAGGAGCAAAAATGTGATGCAATTTCCTAAACCATAAAATGGACAAAAGATGCTTCAGCAAAAATAAATGTAGTCAATGTGGTAAGAATCATAATACAATAATGCATTTACCATCGGGAAAGCTGTCAGTTTCTTCAACGAATACCAATTCTACTTGTAATGTATTTCTCGCTACGGCGCAAGTAAAGGTGAAATCAATACATGGCGAATATATAACGTTGAGGGCGCTTATTGATCAAGGATCGCAAATTACAACATTATACGAAGAAGTAGCGCAAATACTGGCATTGCCTAAGATAAATTGCAGGACCGAAATTCACGGTCTCGGCGGTGCTGTAGTTGGAGTGTCAAAAAATAAAATGAAATTAGTTATCGCACCACGGTTCATGAGTAATCATGTAATTAAAGCAGACGCATTGGTGTTACCACAAAGAACTGCTGCTCAACCTGACCAATCATTCAAATTCGATGTCAATAAATGGGATAACTTTGTTTTGGCAGATCCAATGCTTAACAAATCTGATCGAATTGACATAGTTATCGGAAGTGATATCTTCAGCAGCATCCTGAAAGAAGGAATTCAAAAGAAAGATGGCATATTAGCGCAATTAACCAAACTTGGTTGGATTCTCTCAGGCGTTGTCAAAAAACAACCTAAGAAAACAAAGGTGCTATCAGCTGTAACAAATTTGGAACGATTTTGGGAGCTGGAGGAACTGTCTACAAATTCGGAAGAATTTACAGAAGATAAAATTTGCCTTGACCTATTCAACAATACCACTGAAGTGAACACAGAAGACAAAATTGTGGTCAAGTTACCAATCAAAGAAGATGATAAACTTGGAGAGTGGAGACGGCAAGCAGTGGCTAGATTTTTATGCGGTGAACGAAAACTAGAAAAAGATGAGAAGAAAAAAGACGATTATATAAAGTTTATGCGAGAATATCCACAACTGGGTCACATGCACCTAGTTCCCGAAAACAACGGTAAATATTACCTACCTCATCAACTAGTTATAAGGGAAACCAGCCTTACTACAAAATTGCGAGTTGTTTTTGATGCATCAGCAAAAACCAGGAATGGAAGAAGCCTAAATGATATAATGTATACTGGACCGAAATTACAAAAAGATATATATGGCATTATTTTAAAATGGAGACTATGGAAGTATGTGGTAACTGCTGATGTAGAAAAGATGTACCGTCAAATAAAGGTGGCGGAAAAAGATCAAATCTGTCAACATATTTTATGGAGGGAAAATCGGAAAGAAGCTATAAAAGAATATAAGCTAACAACAGTCACGTATGGCACAGCTTCTGCCCCATTTCTGGCTGTAAGGGCACTTTTCTATATTGCTGATAATTGCCCAAGTCATCATATTCAAAATATTATAAAGGAAGACTTCTATATGGATGATAAAAAATTTCATTCCTAATGTAAAATGGATTCATGTGGCGAGCAAGGATAATCCTGCGGATGTTGCATCTAGAGGTATTTGTGCTCGAAAGCTAAAAGATCATTCGTTGTGGTGGAATGGACCAGAATGGCTAGCAAAGTCAGCTCAATTTTGGCCAACCAAAGAAGAAAATTCAGTTGATATAGTTACTACACTAACATCAGTTACAAAGGAACATTTTTTGGACGAGATGATAAAAAAATATTCTGATTTTAAAAAGCTCCAAAGAGTGGTGGCGTATGTCCTTCGATTTGTAAACACAATAAAAAGCAAATTAGATGTTAAACGGTGTTGGAGTTAGAAGCAGCAGAAAAATTAATCATAATTCATCATCAAGAAAAAGAATTTCATATTGATCTCATGAACTTAAAACGGAGTGGAACTGTTAATAGAAACAGCAAAATAGTGAGTTTATACCCGTTCATAGATAAAGATAATATTCTTCGAGTCAGTGGAAGATTGGAAAACTCTGATTTACCGGTTAACAAAAAACATCCCATGATTTTGAGGAAGTCACATTTATCATCTATAATTATTCAAGATGCGCACATTTCAACTCTACATGGTGGCAACCGTTTAGTCGAATCAACTTTAAGGCGAAGATATTGGATTCTTAACATGAAAAATTCAATTAAGAAGTGCATAAGAAGCTGTCCAAGATGTATTAGGTTTCGTCATGAGGCTTCAAGACAGTTAATGGGAAATCTTCCAAAAGCAAGGGTAACGCTATCGCCGCCATTTTTTAATACGGGTGTGGACTATGCGGGACCTATCCAAATAAGATGCTCCAAAGGCAGAGGTCAAAAATCATATAAGGGATACATTGCGGTATTTGTTTGCATGACAACCAAGGCAATACACTTGGAAGCAGTAAGTGATCTGATATCAGAAGCATTTATAGCTGCACTAAAACGGTTTTTTGCTCGAAGAGGTATGATTGGTCACATCTATTCTGATAATGGAACTAATTTTGTGGGTGCAACTAAGAAACTAGACGCTGACTTCAAGGCTGCTGTAAAAAACAATCATTCCCATTTTGGCGTCTCAGAAAATACAGTGGCACTATATTCCCCCGGCAGCTCCTCACTTTGGAGGAATCTGGGAGGCTGGTGTTAAATCTGTAAAATACCACTTAAAACGAGTCATAGCAGATACCAAATTGACATTCGAAGAAATGACCACGCTGCTGAATCAAATAGAAGCCGTTCTAAACTCAAGGCCACTGGTTGGAATTAATAACGAAAGTATAGAGGCGATAGACGTATTAACTCCGGGACACTTTCTCATCGGAAGGCCGATAAACGACTATCCTGAGTACGTTAACTCATCACACATAAGTACGCTAGATAGATGGAAGTTAATACAACAATTAAAGAAAAACTTCTGGACTCGCTGGAAAGAAGAATACCTGACTACGTTGCAGCAAAGACAGAAATGGAAACATCCCGAAATCAATTTAAAAGAAGGGCCGATCGTCATTGTGTAAGACGAGAACACACATCCAGCTAGCTGGCTACTTGGAAGAATAATGGAGGTTCATGAAGGTCGAGATGGGAAAGTAAGGGTGGTAACTTTGAAGCTCCAAAGTAGTGTGCTTAAGAGACCCATTAATAAAATATGCCCATTGGTAATATCCGATGCAGAAGAGAAATCGGCACCACCACTAAAAACTTATTTGACCACAATTAAACGTCCAAAATGGCAAAATACTTTTCCGTTGCTTGGAGTTTTGCTATTGCTTTTAATAATGATGAAACAGGTTAAGGCTGCACCATCACTGGTAAATAAATATATATCGATTAAAGAGCTCTCCCCAGATACGGCATTGTACCTCGATCATATAGGACAGCTTAACATGATCGAATCAAAATTGAATTTGGTTATTTATTACGATTTGTTTATGTATCAAAATGAAATAGAGCGTGTACAAAAGTTGATGGTGAAAATTAAAAATGAATGTCCAAATCTTGGTTACTATAAAGAAGCCTGCGAAATGGTTATATTGGCCATGGAGAGAAGAAGAAATATTCTGACTGCCAACAATGATCTCTTGATAAATAAACCACGAAAGAAAAGAGCTCCCTTCGAATTTGTAGGATCGTTATACCACATGCTTTTCGGCATAATGGATGCTGATGATCGGGATCAGATGGAGGAGAATATGAGAAATGTGTTCGAAAATCAACCAAATCTGGACAAACTTTTAAAACAACAGACATCCATAGTGGATTCAACTATAAATTTGCTGAAGAAAACTACAGACGATGTAAACGAGAACTTTAATAAAATGTATAACCAACTCAAGTTGTTCTACGAAGAAATTCAAAATACAAAAAACATAGAGCGCTTGACTATTTTGTTTCAAGTCATGTCTACACAACTGAACCTGATGATCGATGAGTCTAGTCGAATTCAGTCTTCAATAATCAGCTTGTTAATAGATATAAACCATGGTCATGTAAATCCTGATTTATTGAAGCCATCACAACTTCATAAAGAACTTTCGGAAATCGAGAAGCTGTTACCAAATAATTTAGTTCTTCCTGGGAAGGCAACTGGAACGGAGCTAAAAGAGGTCTACAACACAATGAATGCTACAGGTATTATCGTGGATTCACGCTTGATAATCCAATTGGAAATACCACTATTGCACGAACATAGTTCTGAAATTTATAAACTGCCAGTAGGCAGCGATAACAACACTATGATGTCCAGGATTGAAAATGAGCTAATAATATACAATTTTGCGTCTAACATGTACTTTTTGATGTCTTCTGCACAATTGAATGCATGCCAGAAGAATTTAAAAGGCCAATTCAATTGTATTGGGAATATACCGTGGAAACCAGCGATTGAACGCTCATGTGAAGTATCAGCCTTAAAACAATCTCTGCATGCTGAATGCACTTTTGAAGCAGTTCCAATAAGAAGCTTTTGGAAGCAGCTTTCCACCGAAAATCATTGGATATTTACAGTCTTTGACAATTTCATTCTCACAGTTGACTGCGGTGCGAGTACTCGCAGTTGGGTCACATTGCCTCTAAAGGGAGTGCTAAACTTATCGCCAGGGTGCACAGCAACATATGAAGGAGTAAGGTTAACCGCATCCCAATGATATACATCTAAGACAGAATCATCGATTAAGACATCTTCCTGGGGGCTAGATTTTCAGCAAATGGAACCAAAACTTGTTAAACCACTTGATGTGACGATTATCAATAATACTAAGGATATCAATCATTTAAGGAAAGAGCTCGACACATTACGAGCAACGAATATCCAGCTTAAAAGGTTACAATTGCATACGGTTTCTGGACACGCATCTTTAATGTTAATTAGTATTGGGATTATTATTTTATTATGTATTTATATTAAGTATAAATGTTGTAAATCCAAACAAACAGTGGTGAAATTAAACTTCGCTACTCCCTTGCCATTACGTGCCCGGCAGAATGTTCAGATATGAACATGACTTATTTAATAGATTAGGATTCTAGTTTTACTATAAATAAAAAGGTTTTAATGTTTAATTTATTACATGACACTTCAATGTTGTAGATAGTAGTTTAATCTTTATTTAATGACTTGTTTACATTATGTTTAAACACTGTAGTGTTAGGTACATAGCTATTTTAAATCTATAGAATACGAGGATCACTTTTAGAGTACATGTGTATGATAAGGCATTGGTATCTCTGAATGTACATGGGGTAAAAACACTTATCTTCTGTATGTGTTTGAACTTATAGTGTAAGTAGATGCACATTAAGTAGACAGGGATTATAAACGAACAACGGGTAGACACCACTTATGTAGCAAATGCGTGTATGTAAAATTCCCACCGACTGATAAGGTATCCCGCGAAGATAAGTGTTTTTATTTTTAGCTCTAGTTTAGATTTAAGATTGTTGTAGTTAGTTCTTAAGTTTTTCAATTTTATAAAATAAATCAGTATCATACAAATGCTCAAACAAAACAGTTGTTTTAATTTTAATATTTGTTTAATTCCACAATACATAGTTTGCATCATCCAGACAAAATTTGATTATTTCCTTCATTCTCAACCATGTTATTGATGTTATAGACGAGATTCGATCCCATCTCAATTTTACCGATGCAAAAACTAACGAGGGCGGTATTTTCTCAAACATGGACACAATGTCAAACGATACCATGATGTCAGTATTGCCAACTGTCGTGTTGTTTAAGATATTCTTGAGATGAAAGGAATTTCTTATATTGTATTTGTTATCACATATCGCTTTGGTAAAAATCGAGTTCAGAAACCGTGACATATTGTATGAAGGACTGTTTGTACCATTCGTTATCACCCTAAAGCAGCAGTGCCCACAAAGAGAAATGAGAATGTATTAGCTATTTTACAAAAAAATGAGATTGTGTTGGTACTATTGCACTGAACAAAATCACTTGGTTTTGTTTGTTTTGTTTGTTAACAATGTTGTATTTTTTACTATTTATGTTCTTATGTGAAAAAGAAAAAATATTTTATATTAAATCTTATAAAATACAACGAAATTCAAAATATCTACAATTATAGTTCAGATATTTTACAATTTTTTAACTTATAGTTAGATTGTTTTAATATTTTAAGTTTTTTGGGTTAAAATTAAGTATAAATGAATTAATGAATGAAAGAATGAATGAATGAAATAAAAAAATTACGATATTTAATGAATAAAGAAATCTAAGTTAATATAATTAAAAATAGTATTTAAGAATTTAAATTATGAAACTCAATTAATTGATCAATATGAATGTCTTTGTTGTAACATTTTATTTTGAGCAATGTCTCCAAGTGGATGTCAGCTAATTTGTTTCGATATTTGTTTTTAATATGAGACAATGACGAAAATGCTGACTCGCATATATATGTATGTTGTCGAAAACATTGAAAGCATATTCAGTTTAGATCCCTACTGGCACCATATTTGTTGGGGCAAATATTTTTCCAAAAAGTAATACCTGTTTCCATTGATACGGATATATCGTCCCTCATATTCAGCAGTTCTAATTGAATATTTAAAGGTATATTGTCCATTGAACATGTAAGTGGGTTATTAAAAATGTTAATAACCCATTGCATACCAAATATATCTTGAAATCTTTGTTTAAAATTTTCAATAAGCCTTTTTAGTTCTTCTAAAAATAGGTTTAATTTATTTAGATTGGGAAATTTTGAACGTTTTCAAGAACTTTTGGAAAATTTATCAAATTTTGGGAAGCCATTTGATCTTTTAGTATTACTAATTTTCTCGTGAACTCATTAATGGCATACAATAAATCACATATGTTTTTATTTCTTCCCTGTAAAACCAGATTCAAATTATTTATTAGAAGGGTAATGTCAGTAAGGAATGCTAATTCTATTAAAAAGTCGGGACATATAATGCTTAGCCATCTTACTTCAGTAAACAATAAGATGGGTGAGTTCCAAAACGTCAAAATACATTGCAGTGATGCGTTTTTACTACTGTTTCGAAACCAAGCAAACAAGTGTGTTGTGTACTTTGTTATAAAAACACTGCATCAACAAAATTAGTGATACAAAGTTTGCTTTTTGTTACGCATCTATAACCTTTATTATACATTTAGGGATGTGTGACATTGTCAACGTCTATACGGTTGCATTTAGGAATGCATGACTTTGTTTAGTTGCATTGCAAATGACGTTTTGGAACTCACCCGATGTCTCCATAATCTGCATCTATTTCCTCCAAAAATGCCACCAGCTTCCTATGTGTCAGTGCATTATGTCCCCCTTTTAAGCGGTTTATTATTTTCACTGCAGTTTTCATTACATCAGCAAAGCCAAGTGTTTTCGCAAATAGGGCTTGCTGATGAATAATACAGTGAAAGGTTGGCACATTTATTCCTGCTTTTATTAAACGCCCCACAAACCCCTGCTTACGACCGACTAAAACGGCTGCACCGTCCGTGCATATTGCAGACAATTTATCTTTATTTATTAACGATAAAATATTGCGTTCAAAAGATGCATAAATGGTTTCACCATTGACGTTACCATAAAAGGATTCCAGTTTTAGAATTTCTTCAAATGAATTAAAATGATTATCAATTGTTCGTATGCATACAATCATCTGGCTAGTGTCAGAAATGTCTACACTTTCATCGAAAAAAAACTGAAACGTATTTAGCGTTTTTAATTCGTTCATTTGTCTCTTTTTGTATAAATAGACCTATTTTTTCAGTGCGGCGAGTAATTGTGTTGCGGGACAAAGGCATTTCCTTGATAATATTTTCCATTTTTTTCCCTACATCTCCAAAAACTGTTAAAATTGAAACACACATTTCATTGAAAAATACTCCATCCTCAAGAGGTCGACTTTTTTTGCTAAAGCTAATGCAATTGCATATGTCGCCTTGAGTTGGCCACATGCTGAATCAATTCTTTCGTCAATGGAATTATTCATAATTCGATTGTATTTAAGTCGCAAATCTTCTTTCAATTTTGAAATTAACAGATCTCTGTTAATTCCAGTAACTGAATGAAGATCTGAATGACTATTGTTATAGTGCCGCCTTAAAGTGGAAGCATATTTATCTTTCAATTTTTGGTTACAAACAAGGCACTCTGCTTCATTAAAAATATTCAAGCTAAATAAAAATGTTTTTTCCCAACCAAAATCCCACATAATGAATAAAAATGAATACAATTAAAAAAGTATAATAAGCTTGTCTTTATTAAATTTGTATATACATTATTTATTAAAATAACATTGGCTTTTGTTAAATATTGTCAGTATACTTATTTTATGAAACAAAGCGACATCGACTTACTCCTTCCAATGCTGGCAAGCAACTAAACAATTTTTTTGGTTTCTCTTTTTATTTTTATTAACGTTCGGGTTGTGTATGTGTGAAAAACGATTAGCCTTCGTTGTTTTAACAAGTGTTTGGGCTTCACTACCCTAAAGCCCTCCTTGTGTACTTTGGGTGTACATCTTGACTCTTGGTGGTTGCGCAGTAAATGTTAATAATTGTTTTTTCTCCCCTTTATCAATAAATCCATCATGATATAATTTTCGGGTAATTTCATTGTTCCTCATTTGGAGTTTGTCAGTCGGGTCGAACCATAACCTTCTGAACTTGTTGTCATCGTAGCGCATCGACAATTTGTCATCATAATCTGATCTATTCAATATTATTGTTATATTACCCTTATCCGCTTCGATCACAACCAAATGAGGATTATCACGTAAAAATATTTTTGTGCTTTTGTACGCTGAATATAGGTAAAATTGTTTACGGTTTATAAAATATTGTGATTTGTGTATGTGATTCGAGATAATTGTCTCAACTTTCCCCCTTAATGTGTTTGCCTCTTCAACACAAGCCATTGAATTTCATTGTTCATTTGATGAACAGAAAATTTCGGTCCCAGTGCTAACATGATTTCCACTTCTTTAGGAATTATATGATTTGACAAATTTTTAAACCATTCGGTATTGTATTTGATAGACGGTGTCTGCTGTATATATAATTTTTTAATTTAATTAAGTTTTATTGAAAATTTATGAAAACATAAATTTTAATTGAGATTATGATTATAGGAAATGAGATTAAGTATGGAAATTAGAATCTAATTATTAGATATTTGAAAAGAATTGAGATATGTAATAAAACAAATTTCATTTTTAAGAAACTCTCAATTTCATTTGTAATTTTCTCAATTTTAAATGAAAAATTCTCAATTTCATACGAAATGAAAAATCTAAATTTCATTTGTAATTTTCCCAATTTCATATGAAGTTATGTATTTTTATACCCTATACCACTATGTGGTTTGGGTATAATGACTTTGTGCTGCTGTTTGTAACAACCAAAACTATTTGACCTACACCCATCTTTAATTATACCGATCGAATCAGAATCGCTATCTGATTTGATTTAACGATGTCCGTCCGTCCATCCGTCCGTCCGTCTGTGTGTCCATGTAAAGCTTGTAATCAAACTGCAGGTCGCAAATATGAATATATTTTGACGAAATTTGGTATTTGATCTTTTATCGGCCATGGGATGAACGCTATTGAAATTGGTGAGAATCGGTCCATGTTCAGACCTAGCCCCCATACAAATGACCCCTATGAAATCAACATATATTGCCATAAGATCCAAATTATCATACAAATCTTAGTCAAATTGGGTTTGTATGTATATATTACATCCATTAATCAGTAGTCCAAAAATGATCCCTATTGGACAACTCTTAGTCATAGGCCCCATATAGAGCTGCTTCCCGATCTTCACTTAAATCTATCAAAAATCGAAAATATTGCACTGATTCTTCTCAAATTTTGTTTGTATATATTTTTGCAAAATACAAGAGACTTTACCAAACATGGTCAGGATCGGTCCATTTTTGGCCTAGTCCCCATATAGATATAGCATCCGATATGAACTTTTTCATATCTGCAGCCGAAAAAATTAATAAAAATCCTACTGAAATTTGGTTTATGCTTCTTTTCTATATCCAGTTAGTTGGGCCTGAGAGATAGGGTCTCTAAACGCATGGTATAGGGTATCGTATAGTCGGTCTAGACCGACTATAATTTTCTTACTTGTTTGTTTTGTTTTTAGTAGATTTCTTATATTTTTCTACTAGCGATAGTTAGTTTCTTTTTACAGATCTTATCTTTAACCTCAATCACTTCGATAATGAAAGGGGAGCGAAGAAACAAAACTTTTGCACACTTCACATGGCTAATCTCTACTGTACATAAGGTATGAAGTCAAACGTTAATGTGATTATGACAATTAGTTCAAATCAAATTAAGCTTGGTCGAATTAGATGCACCTGTAAAAAAATAGTAAACTATTTTTACTTTCCAATAATCTTACTTAGTTACATACATTATGACTTTGCAAGTTATTCATTATAATTCATGCATTTTGAAACACAGTTAATAATTTTTTATGTCCAATGTAATGTCCAATTCATCTCGTAAATGTTGACAATCTGTAGTTTAAACAAGTAAGAATGTTAAATTCGGCTGTGCTGAATCTTTGATACCCTCCACCTCGGTTTGAGTATTGATAATAAATGTAAACAAAATATTGGAAAAATATGCATGCGTTTCCTATATGCATGCGTTTCCGGTTATATGACATAACTTCTCGTTTAATTTAGTTTTTGCTAATTAAATAGCTCGCCATAACCTCCATTGCAAAGGTAATGGTTGTGTAGGGTGGCTATATGCATTAAATCGTGCTAATTGGAGATGGCTGTATAGTTTCTTTTAACTGGCGAAATATTTTTTCATTGCGGCCATATACATAGGTCGGATGGAGAAACAAAATAATAACCAAAAAAAAAAAGCTCTCTCAACTTTTTTATTAAAATATTGCCATATTTGGAAAACATAGAGAATAAATTTATAATAATAAATAATCAAATTAGGGATGCCAAACGCAAAAAACCAAATGTCCCAAACATTTTAAATAAAATAATTTGTTATCTTTATTTTCTGAAAAACTTAATATATTCATCCAAAAAATATTGTGAAAATTTATATATAAATAATATTCTCATCAAACGGCGTTTATTTATGTCACAATTTTTATGTTCGCAATTCTTAAATATCATTTGACGTTTTCTAAAATTCATTGAATTTAAATTAATGTTTTCTGTAGTCCGATTCTGTAAATTTCAACGATCCGACAATCGCAAAATATATCGACAGCTATTGTTGTTTGCACTAAGGATTAAGTGATTCACTAAGTATATACATCTTAACGACAGTCGACAAATCTATTTTTCTATTTATTTAAATTGTAAACGAGTGGCATCTATGTCAAAATAAGCGAAAAACACAAAGAAGAATAGAAAAAAACAAATTACTTCGTGTTTGACAGGATGATTTTATGTTTATGTTTAATATCTCTATTTTTTTACTAATATTTCTGTTTATTTATTTGAAAATGAAATAATGAATTGAATATGCTATTTAATTTTTTTATTTACATAAAAAAGGTTTTTAATAGAAGCAAAATATTTTCACTATTTTATGATTTTTATTTATGTATGACGACATTTCAACCTAAAAATTTAAGTTTTTATCGATTGAATAAACAACACAAAAATGGTTGTCGTTTAGCTGATTTTAACAATAGCGAATATCGTTTAAAAATTTTACTGATAATTTTGCTTTTCTTTTTTTAACGATTCGACTTTCGTTAAAAGAAGTTACTGAAAAGCTATTAATTTCTCCTGAATGCCAATATTTTTTTTAAATGTAAACATTTTTTAATTGTAAACATATTTGGCGTTTTTTTTTTTGGAATTTGATGCAATTGATGTCTTCTAAATTTAAAATTATAATTTCCGACGTTTTGATATGATTTTCTGAAATTCAATTAATATTTTCTAATTTATAATTGGAAATTTTAGATCTAGTTTTTAGAATTGATATTTTCTAAAATTTGAATGGAAAATTTAAAAAGTGCAATTTTGTATTTATGTGAATAATAATGCTTTAGTAATTATAAACAATTTTTAAAAATTAGATGTAATCGCAATCAGATATTTTGTAGGTAAAGCAGAATAATAATTCTATATAACTATGTAGAACTGTTTTGAAAGCAAAAAACTCATTGATGAACTCGGTAACTCTATTTTGTAAAAACAACAAAAAGTTAATATGCCAAACTTATGTTCATATTTGTAAAAGAATAATAAAAAAACGTATGAAATAAAAGAGCCGCTGTATACTCTTAACATTGTTCTGTATGATATCTATTTGAAAATATTGACATTCATGTTAAAGTAGAAATAACTATTGCAAAGCTAATTGGAACAAAAATTGTGGCGCCATCTACTGTGGCATAGTCACGCTGAGCAAAATGAAGTGACACTCTGTTAATGCAAAAGAAATGTATTTTCCCCACAACAAAATATTGCAGAATTTTATGTAAATAAAATAATATACCGATTCATTTTTAACATGCAGTTATTATGTATATACATTTATAGAATATATGTATATTATTTGTATTATTTACTATGTGTATGTATATGTAAATATTACATACAAAAAATACAACATCAAACGTTATTTTTCTGTTTTTCTCTTTAAATAAATTAATACATAAAATTTTTTTTTTTGCTAAATTTACATTGTTTTTTGTTTATTAACAACTAGGTATTTTAGCATTATTTGCTTTAGGCGCTGGTGAATTTTTACTCCCTTTATATTAACTAGTAGTGTCTGCTTGTCGAAAAAATTTTGGATCGATTTTAACCCCTTTCACGTGACCCAATCGATCTGAAACTTTGCAGGCAGGCTCGTGGCAATGACAGAAATGATCTAGTAAATTTTTTTAGTGATGCCGAAACAATGGAAACTTTAAAATTTTTCTACCAGAGTTGATAAAAAAATGTACAACGGGTTAGTTTTTATTATATTATTACCACAAAGACCACAAAAACAACAAGTCCAGCTATGACAACAATACAACATTTAGAATAACAACAAAAACAATATCGAAACATCATATTTTTCATTTTTTTTTTACTTTTTCAGATTTCCATGGACCTGTTCCACCGATTTTAATGATTTTTGAAATAGAAATCTTCCCATGAATTTTTTGTATCATTCTAACTAAAAACGATCACCTCAGCTATCCTATTGAGGGCGTGATCGTGACAAGAACAACAAAGAAAATTACATTTTTTCAAGACTTTTTTTAGTTCTTCATTCAAATCTCGGGCCCTAATCGACCGATTTGGACGATTTTAAATAGCAGACTTCTCAGGATGTTAGTGAATCATTTTTTATATCAACGAACCCCAGCTGCCCGATTTATGCCGTCATCGTGATTATCACAGACGGACATCGCTATATCATCTCCAGTTGTTGTAAGGATCAAAAATATGTATATTTTATGGGGTCCAAAATTTTTTTTCTAATTATTACAAACAGAATGACAAACTTATATATACCCTCTGCACACTGGAGTGGAGGGTATAAAAATAAAACATTTAAAAATGTGTTATTTTTCATATTACCTAAATTTCATTTGTATTCCTTCTTACAAATATTTAAACCAAAAATATTTATCGTTTTCAGTCTGTAATTTATAACTTCTACTGAATGTAATGAAACCTTAGATACTGGTTTGGATTTTCAGAGTTAATCCATCTAGAAATTTGGAAACATGTCCAGCAGAATATCAACTAATAACTTGAAGTATTCAATAACAAAATGAGTTAAACATGAAAGTTTTATTATCAGCAATAAGTTTGACAAGCTGTATGTTCCATTTTTTATTTCGAGTTTTTCTAATGATTTCAACTTTTAAGAGCTGTACGCAGCTTGTTGAGGAATCTTAACAGAAAATATTCATATATTCTTAAAGAAAAACAAGTAAGAGTGTTAAATTCGGCTGTGCCGAATCTTTGATACCCTCCACCTCGGTTTGAGTATTGATAATAAATGTAAACAATATATTTGAAAAAGTAAACAATTTGTTAAACTTAATACCAGATTATTTCAGCAAATTCATTGGGTTGATCCGCTTAACAGATGTTTTTTGTTTATTTCAAGAGTTGGTCTAAAAAGCTTTCTCACATTAGTAATTCGCACTCCAACGAGGAAAGATCGTTTTCGTCTTTTCTCTTATTTCGGATAAAAGAAAACACGTTTCGGTGTTTGCTTTTTGGACATCGTTGTTGCTGATCGGCATGCATTTAGGTTATATACCTATATTCATGCGTTTCCGGTTATATGATATAACCTCTCGATTAATTTAAAATTTTTGCAAATTAAATATCTCACCCTAACCTTCATTGCGAAAAAGCTCTCTCAATTTTTTTCTGTTGTTAAAATATTATCATATATGGAAAATAATTTTTTTTACAATTAAAAGGGAGTTTTCTCTATTAGATTTTGTGGCAACACAAAATAACACCATACAATACAAAATCTAACTCAGTGATGCCAACTTTTGATTTTGAATTAAATTATGTTAATAAAATATATTTTCATTTATTGACTCCAAATACTACTACCTGGGAATTATCATCGAACTTCAATTTTTGGGGTTTACTTTGCCTACCATGAAGTCAAATTTTGAAGTCATCCAAGGACTATACATAATGAGGATGTGCAAAACGATAATGGAACGGTTAAACCAAAAGTCTGTATTTACTGCAACATTGTTGATTAATAAAAAGAAACATGTATATATAATTTTTTTTTATTCACCAATAATGTTGAAAATGTAATATCGTAAAAAAAAATATTTATAGAATTTTATATGAAATTAAATAAATAAATGATTATTTTTATTAGATCTTTTTGATATGTTAAGAATTTATTGTTTTCAATAAGTTTGAAGAAAAAAAAATATGATAAAAAAATACAATATTTCTTAATTCATTGGAATTCGAACATAAGCGAAAAAGATCAACAGCCAGCGCACTACGCACTCGACCACCAATATGTTATTCGGCAGTTATGCATATAAATGTTTCTTTAGTTAAACAAAATCATAGGCAGAACGTTCAACAGAGAATATTGTGATGGGAACGTTGTGGTGAGAATGTTGGGATAGAACGTTGTGGTGAGAACGTTGAGGAGAGAACGTTGAGGAGAGAACGTTGAGGAGAGAACGTTGATACGTTTAAAATTTTATCCCAACAAACGATGCCAGTAGTAAAATGCAAATGAAATGGAGAAAAAGTTATTCATACAAACAGTTTTTACATTATTTTGCTTTGTTGGGATGTTTTGCATGTAGTAACAGTAACAAAATCGACCTGATTTTGGCAAGCAGTGAATTTAATTGAGAAATGAAAACTACAATCCATGTACAGTCCTATCCACTTGAATAGCACACCTAAATGTATATATATCAAAAGCTTAAAGCACGCGCTATTTAAGTGGACAGGATTGTATGTTCATTTTAAAATGATATGTTTATTATTTATATCATTTCTACCACCATGTAACATTTCTACAATTACAATATTAATGTTTTTTGAACCAAAAAAAGAAACATTAATGTTATATTTTTTGTTTTTGTACAAAATTGAAATAATTCATTTGATTTTATTATGTAGTGATATGCATGAAATTTTTACAATTTTAATAAAAGTATTTTAACTATAATTAACTATACAAATATATTTTAGAAATTCTTTTTGTTTTTTTTTTCACATGAAAATATTACATTTTATAAATATTTGAAGAGTATATAATATTTTTCAAATTTATAGACGAATATTTGAAAGCAATATGAAATGTTATTATAATATATATATATATATATATATTAATTACAAACTTGAATTGTAATTAATATATAAGATATGAATATACATATATGTATTGCAACAGTTTTTATGTTCGCAATTCTTAAATAGCATTTGACGTTTTCTAAAATTCATTGAATTTAAATCAATGTTTTCTGTAGTCCGATTCTGAAAATTTCAACGATCCGACAATCGCAAAATATATCGACAGCTATTGTTGTTTGCACTAAGGATTAAGTAATTCACTAAGTACATACATCTTAACGACAGTCGACAAATCTATTTTTCTATTTATTTAAATTGTAGACGAGTGGCATCTCTGTCAAAATAAGCGAAAATCACAAAGAAGAATAGAAAAAAAAACAAATTACTTCGTGTTTGACAGGATGATTTTATCTTTATGTTTAATATCTTTTTTTTTTACTTATATTTGTGTTTATTTATTTGAAAATGAAATAATGAATTGAATATGCTATTTAATTTTTTTATTTATATAAAAAAGTCTTTTAATAAAAGCAAAATATTTTCACTATTTTATGATTTTTATTTAAGTATGACGACATTTCAACCTAAAAATTTTAGTTTTTATCGATTGAATAAACAACACAAAAATGGTTGTCGTTTAGATAACAACAACAGCTGAGTTTAATAAAAGCGAATTTCGTTTAAAAATGTTACTGATAATTTTGCGATTTTCTTTTTTTTTAACGATTCGACTATCGTTAAAAGAAGTTACTGAATCGCGGTAGTGAAAAGCTATTATTAATTTCTCCTGAATGTCAATATTTTTTTTAAATGTAAAAATTTTTTAAATGTAAACGTAGGTATTGGTGTTTTTTTTTTTTTTTTTTTTAATTTCAATTTGTGTTTAACGAATAAAATTTATATATTAAAGATGCAATAGATGTCTTCTAAATTTAAAATTATAATTTCCGACGTTTTGATATAATTTTCTGAAATTCAATTAATTGTAATTTATAATTGGAAATTTTTAATTCCAGTTTTTAGAATTGATATTTTCTTGAATTTGAATGGAAAATTTAAAAAGAGCAATTTTGTATTTATGTGGATAGTAATGCTTTAGTAATTATAAACAATTTTTAAAAATTAGATGTAATCGCAATCAGATATTTTGTAGGTAAAGCAGAATAATAGTTCTATATAACTATGTAAAACTGTTTTGAAAGCAAAAAACTCATTGATGAACTCGGTAACTCTATTTTATAAAGACAACAAAAAGTTAACATGCCAAACTTATGTTCATATTTGTAAAAGAATAATGAAAAAACATATGAAATAAAAGACCAGCCCGTGTATACTCTTAACATTGTTCTGTATGATATCTAGTTGAAAATATTGACATTCATGTTAAAATAGAAGTAACTATTGCAAGGCTAATTAGAACAAAAATTGTGGCGTCATCTATTGCGGCATAGTCAAGCTGAGCAAAATGAAGTGACACTCTGTTAAAGCAAAAGAAATGTATTTTCCCCACAACAAAATATTGCAGAAAATTATGTAAATAAAATAATATACCGATTTATTTCTAACATGCAGTTGTTATGGATATACATATATATAATATATGTATATTATTTGTATTATCTAATACGTTTATGTATGTATATGTAAATATTACACACAAAAAATACAACATCAAACGTTATTTTTGTGTTTTTCTTTTTAAATAAATTTATACATAAAATTTTTTTGCTAAATTTACATTTTTTTTTTATTAACAACTAGGTATTTTATCATTATTTGCTTTAGATGTTGGTGAATTTTTGCTCCCTTTATATTAACTCGTAGTGTCTGCTTGTCGAAAAAATTTTGGATCGATTTTAACCCCTTTCCCGTAACCCATTCGATCTGAAATTTTGCAGGCAGGCTCGTGGTAATAACAGAAATGATTTAACAAATTTTTTTAGTGATGCCAAAACAATGGAAACTTTTAAATTTTTCTACCAGAGTTAAAAAAAAATTTACAAATTGTTAGTTTTTATTATACTATTACCACAACGACCACAAAAACAACAAGTCCAGCTATGACAACAACACAACATTTAGAATAACAACAAGAACAATATAGAAACATCATATTTTTCATTTTTTTTTTACTTTTTCAGAGATTTCCCTGGACCTGTTCCACCGATTTTAATGATTTTTGAAATAGAAATCTTCCTATGAATTTGGTGAATCATTCTCATTAAAAATTATCACTGTAGCTGCACTATGGAGGGCGTGATCGTGACAAGAACAACATAGAAAATTATATTTTTTCAAGACTTTTTTTAGTTCTTCATTCAAATCTCGGGCCCTAATCGGCCGATTTGGACGATTTTAAATAGCAAACTTTTCAGGATGTTAGTGAATCATTTTTTATATCAACGAGCACCCTAGCTGCCCGATTGATGCCGTCATCGTGATTTCCACAGACGGACAGACGGACATCGCTATATCAACTCCGGTTGTTATAAGGATCAAAAATATATATATTTTATGGGGTCCAAATTTTTTTTTCTAATTATTACAAACGGAATGACAAACTTATATATACCCTCTGCACACTGGAGTGGAGGGTATAAAAAAGCACAAAATTACCTTTCAGTGCAACGCTAGCAATCAGCTGTTTTCTGTCAATTATTAAGAATTGTGAAATTGAAAACAAATCAATTCATTTTGCTGAGATGGACTACTATTTGTAAGTAATAAATTATTTTATAAGAAATGATTTTACTCATAAATAAAGGAAATGTTTTCATTCAGGGAAGATATGGCATTCCTCTGCGAATGCGGAGTTATATTAGCAGCCATGATCTTAGTGGATCAGTTGGACGAGGAAAAACGCCGAAAACGAACGCAAGAGATACAGGGTTAATCCATACCTTTCATTGCGGAGTACCAGGGGTAAATGAAAAATTTCTTTCTCCTAACATTGTATACATTGCAATAATAAATTTTTCAACTTGACACTTTAGGGCGGTTCACAACGGACTTTGAGCAATTAAAACATTCACCGGAACTATTTTTTGAGAGCTTTCGAATGTCTCCAGACACGTTCGAAGAACTTTACGAGCTAGTCGAACCGCATATAAGGCGCAGGCGAAACAGTCGGCCAAAAGATTTTATACCGGAAAAAGCAAAGCTTGCTATAGTTTTGGAGTAAGTACTTCGAACATAACATCGCGTTTCAATGTAGAACGAAATCTTTTTTCAATAGATTCATGGCTTCAGGAGACTTACAGCGGCATATAAGTTCCTGCTACAGGATAAGCAAACAGCATCTATCCACAATAATAAGCAAGGTGTGCAATGCAATATGCACTGTTTTAAAGGACGAAGTTCCACAATGGAACGAAGATACTTTAAAAGAAGAAGCATGCGGGTTTCAACAGAAATGGAACTTTCCCAATTGTGTTGGAGCTATCGATGGAAAGCACATCCAAATAAGAGCTCCGCCGAGAAGTGGAAGTATATTTTATAATTACAAAGTAAGTATTGCATTATGTTTTGAAGTTACGATGTATGTGTAAAAAAAAGTACTTTCTAGGGCTTTCATTCCATCGTTTTGTTAGCGGTTTGCCATGCGGATTATAGGTTCACATACTTGGATGTTGGAGCATATGGGAGCGAGGGCGATTCCGGAATCTTTATGGAGTCTAAATTTGGCATGAGCATCATGAAAGGCACTTGCCGGTTCCCTCCAGATGCTTTTGTTGGCGACATAAAATTGCCATACTTTTTAGTAGGAGACGACGCTTTTCCACAATCGAAGCGAATAATGAAACCCTTTAGTAAAAAAGCACTTACTAAAGAAGAAAAAATATTTAATTATAGATTGAGCAGGGCTAGGAGGTGCATCGAAAATGCCTTCGGAGTACTTGTAGCACGATTGGCCTGCTTGCGGAAGGTGTTATTTTGTTCGCCCAGTAATGCGCAATCGATAAGAACTGCATGCTTTCTTTTGCATAATTTCCTCAGTAACAAAAGTCGTCAGACGTATTGATCTGAGGTATTTTCTGGACGCGAGATAGACGGGTTGTGGATGCCAGGCGAATTGCAGACAATATCAACAATGGACAACCTCTCATTAGTTTCGAGGCATGGAAGAAGTTCTGAATATGCTAAGCATATAAGAAACGCCTTGAAGAACTATGTAAATACTGCGGAGGTTCCGTTCCATGGCAAACCGATGCTGCTTATCTTTGAAAACTTCAAAATATTTGTACTTCAATTTTTAAAGTTTATTAATAAAATAAAAAAATCACAAAGAAATCAATTTTTAAAGCTTATTTATTAATAACAAAAAAACAATTCAATTTTTGAAGCTTATTACTTATTAGATAACAAAAAAAAAAACAATTAAATTTTTTACGCTTATTAATTAAATAACAAAAACAAAAACAATTCAATTTTTAAAGCTTATTACTTATTAGATAACAAAAAAAAAACAATTCAATTTTTTACGCTTATTAAGTAAATAACAAAAAAAAAAAAAAAAAACAGTTCAATTTTTAAAGCTTATTACTTAATAGATAACAAAAAAAAAAAAATAATTAAATTTTTTAAGCTTATTAATAACATAAAAGCAATCAATTTTTAGAGATCATTAATTAAAAAAACATTCTTGCTAAGAATATGTAAGGAACAAAAATAGTTAAGATTTCTGCCGCTCTTCGCTTACTTTTTGTAGTAAGTAGGAATTTATTTCCTCAGCCACGTCGTCTGGGAGCTTTTCCAGCAACCAGTTAAAAGTAGCTAATGGCTCTTTATATTTCTGTTTTTGGAGTGTTGCTTCTCTAGACTCCTGTAACTGCTTTTGGTTTTCAAGAAGCACTCCGAATTGCTGAAGGAGCATACTTTTTCCACTTTCAGTCCGGCTTTTTTTTACCACTTGTTGAAGTTGATGGCGTCTAGAATAATAAGAGGATATTAAAAAAAATCACAAATAAAAAATTATTTTTATACTTCATATTCGTACTGAGCATTGTATTCGCTCACTGATGCCGCATCATCTATTTCAGTGTCGGACTGAGCCGATTGAAAGGTTCTGCAATTAAAAAGTCTCATGAAAGTTTGGTTAGAAATTTTAAAGTTAACTTACTTCCTCTTCTGCGCTGTTCTGGGTAGGAAGGCGATATCCTCGGCGAACTCCCAATCTAGAGACCCACTCTCAAAGTGAAATTCGTCGAGTGCTTCACCACCAGGGTCTCCACTTTTTCTTTTCCGGCTGACTTTCGCATGGTAGCGATAGCTCTCCCGCATGCTTGCCCATGCTAATTTACACTCATTGACTGTAAATTCAATGGAAAACATTGCACTATTACATAAAATAAAGTGTCCATACAATATTCTTACCAGGTCTTTGGATTGTCTCGCTTATTGACGTCCAAGCTTGGTCCACTGCGTCTTTTCTCGAATGTAATTTTTCGGTAACATCCCAAATTCTTCGGTTCTGCTTTATTTGGCCTGCTAAATGCTTTCTAAGCTCAGTATCAAAATCACCCATCCGCTTCTTGTTTTTCTTTGCCGAATTTTGTTCGTTTTTTTTCCATGCTTGCAACTGAAAAATAACTTAATTATTTTAGCATATTACATTTTGTTTATGCTTACCTCTCCTGTCAAAATTCCGTTCTGCAAGGACGAAAAATGTGATATTCCTGCTCAAAGCCTGGGTTGCCTAACTTGATTTACGTCAAAAAAAAGTAGTAAAAACAATACTACTTTTTTAAAAAGCTGCAGACTATCAACAGAAATTTTTTGACAGAAAAATTCCTTAAGCACTTCTGAAGCGTTTTTTTATATGAAGTTTTTGATTCCTTAGCAAGCTGCATACAGGCCTTTATACAAAACCTTCTATAGAAACATTTTCATAATCGTTTATATTTGGGCATTTTTTTTAAATATGTTTAAACACAAACTTAATATTTTTGTACCATTGTTTATACTTAAAAGCTATTTGCATATATATAAATTAAAATATAATCAGCCCAATTCTAAACAACAATTCCGCATGAAATATCTCACTTCTCCCTTTTCCCCTATTATGAACAAAATTTCCTTCGGAAAAAAAATTCGATGGGAAAAAAGTAGTTATTCTCAATGCACTTGAATTTGGTTTTTCCCTCAAAAAATTTCCCTTGTAAAACAGACGAGAGTTTATATAAAAATGTGAGAAGTATTTCGATAAAACAAAATTTAGATAAAAAATATAATATTTTATTGTTCTTGTAGTTTGATGACCACAAATAAAGCCCAATTTTCACTTTTGTCAACTCTAATGAAAGCTAATTCAGGCATTGATTGTGTTTTTCATAGATTCAGCCCACAATTGACCTCTAGCAATCCTTTAGCTATTTCGTTGTTGTTATTCTAAGACACCAATTTCCTCCACAAGTGTTCACATCATAGCTATGCTATTCTTTTTTTTTAATTCTTTAAAATAAATTTAGTTCGTTTGCACACACAAAAAAATAGAAAACAAGTAAGAAAATTATAGTCGGTCTAGACCGATTATATGATATATACCAAGGTTGAGAGACCCTATCTCTTCGGTCCAACTAATTGGATATAGAAAATAAGCATAAACCAAATTCGAGTGGCAATGTTATTAATTTTTTTGGCTGCAGATATGAAAAAGTTTATATCGGGTGCTATATTTATATGGGGACTAGGTCAAAAATGGACCGCTCCTGACCATATTTGGTAAAGTCACTTATATTTTTAAAAATATACACAAAATAAATTTGAGAAAAATCTGTGCAATATTTTTGTTTTTTGATAGATTTAATTGAAGACCGGGAAGCAGCTCTATATTGGGCTTATGACTAAGAATTGTCCTATAGGAATTATTTTTGGACTACTGATTAATGGATATAATAAACACATACAAACCCAATTTGACTGAGATCTTTATGATTATTTGGATCTTATGGCAATTTACGTCTATTTCATAGGGGTCATTTGTATGGGGACAGGGTCTGAGCATGGACCGACTTTCACCAATGTCAATAGCGTTCATGCCATGGCCGATAAAAGCTTATGTACCAAACTTCATCAAAATATATTCATATTTGCGACCTGTAGTTTGATTACAAAGTTTACATGGACACACAGACGGACGGACGGATGGACATCGCTCAATCGACTCAGAATTTGATTCGATCTGTATAATAAAAGATGGGTCTACGTCAAATATTTTTGGTAGTTACAAACAGCAGCACAAAGTCATTATACCGAAACCACACAGCGGTATAGGGTATAATTAATTGTCAATAAGCAAAACAACTAGCTTCGAAATTCGATGATGCCACTTATTCATTTTTTTGTTCACGCAGAATTTATAATTGGAGCAATTTTTTCTCGAGAAAAGTATTTTCCGTGAGAAAGAAATTCCTTGAAAATATTTTCGTAATTGGGCTGAATAAAACACGCGAAATGGTTGTCAGCACTATGTGCTTATTATTTTATTATATTTCTTAGTTTATTCGTCCAATTTTTATCAGCACTATGTGCTTAGACTAACTTACAAAATGTTTTGTTCGTAATATTTATTTCTGTCGAAACACACAGGAGCTACCAAGAAATGCTAGTATAGCAAAAAGGGGTTTGCGCGTGTAGCGAAGACCTGACACTTTATTTTTTGTATGTTCATTATTATTTCGTTATTATTTTCTTAAAATTAATTTTATTTTGTCTTTGGTTTATTCCGCTCATCAACTAATTGTTGTTGATTCAACAGATGTTCTAAATACTCCCTCCACTTTTTTGTTAAAACATTCCAATGTTTGGGAAACATGGAGGATTAAAGCTTTTCACATATTAAAAGGGAGTTCCCACTGTCAGAATTTGTAGTAACACCAAAAATCGTACGTACATATATGTATGTATGTATAACCAGTGGTGATATTCGAATTTTTTAACAACCGGTACGCATGGAAAAAAATCTATTGTAGGTTATATTTACTTCATAATAGTTATTTATTTACATATTTACATAAGAAATACATAAATTATATATAATAGTATAAAAAATAGTATATAAAATTAATTAAATAATTTCCAAATTAAATTTTGGTTTTGGGACGGCAAATTAGGTGCGGCTGCTTTGACACGTTTGTTACTTGCCATATGATGCCCTTCTCGCAACCATAATTTAACATATGGTGTTGCATCAAAATCCTCAATCGATTTTCCCATTAAATTTATTGTCATTAAATGACTTGTTCTTTCAATTAACAACGAATTTCTGTTATCATAAATGATATTGTTCATTGTGCTGAATCCTCTTTCAGCTTCTGCGGAATTAACAGCAATTACATTTAAAATTCTTTTTGCTCTCAAAATAGTATTAATATTTTTAGATTCTCTATCTCGCACATCAACAAAATCTCGAAAATCATTTACTAGAATGATGTATTTGATTATTTTATTTAACTGTTCTAACCTATTTTCACCTTCAAAAATATCACCCGGCCATGTTTCTGGATTTAATAAATTAAAGCAATTTAAGAGATTATTATAGTTTTCATTTTTATCGTCTAATAGCAAACGCGTTTTCATATGTTTTTCTAAACAATCAAAAAATTTATCTCTCGAAACAACAATTGATGTTTTTTTTCTATTAATTTCAAATGGAATATTGTATTTTTTTCGTTTTAATAATATCATCTGCTTCTTTTTCATATGTTCCTTTATTTAATTTTAAATGTTGGAATAGATTTATCGTTCGCCTTATCAATCTATCAGCTCAAATTAATGAAATATCTCTTTCTTGTAAAGCTGTAGACAGTACAGAAATTTCTTCTAATATGTCGTTTATAAAACCTAAATCTTTTAAAAAGTTTTCATTTTTGAAATATGACATTATTCCAATTTCTTTATTTTGACTAAAGTGAATATATAAGGCCTGATATGATTTCCAAACTGCTTTGGCGGTCCTAGCGCTACAGGCTGCCCATCGAGGACCAAATATTCTACCTATTTTGTGTACTTCAGTGCCAAGTTCTTTAGAAACATTATTTAATTCTCGTTGATGTTTATTTGAAGTATGATAATACGAATAAAGTTTATCGAGAAAATATCTAAAGTTATTTACTTCATTTACTTCTTTGATAACATCATCTAGAGTTAACTGAATACGATGAGCTAAACAGTGACAGATGCTAATACCTGGAAAATGTTCTAAAATTCTTGCAGAAACTCCAGCCTTTTTTCCTAACATTACACTAGCACCGTCTGAGCAAAATCCAATAAGATTTTCATGTAAATATTTTTCATTAAAACCATGTTTTTCAAGAACTGATATTAAGGTTTTAAAAATTATTTCTGATGTTGTTCCTTCTAATTCGACAAGATCAATAAAAACTGTTACACTATCATCGGAATCTTGAATTTCAGATTTCAAATAAACTACTAAAACGCTTTTGTGTGAAACAGTTGAGGCTTCATCAATAATAATTGAAATTTTACAACCTGTATTTATCAGTTTTCCAAAAATAATTCTTCTTATTTCTGTAGATATAAGCTTTGCGACAAGTGGAACTATAAATCTGGAATGTAATGAAAATCCAAAATCTACATTATTTTTTTTCTGTAAATCAATTAATTTTTTAAAATCACAGAATGGGTAATTGTTTTTAATTATGAAATAGATAGTATTAAAAATGTTTACGGTGCTGTTTAAATACTTTTCATTAGCCACATCGAAAGATTTGGAAATTATATTTGTTTCACCAATTTTTATTATTTCCCCAGCTTTTTTATGTGAAGCTGATTCATTGTGTTCCTTCAATTTTTTTCTCATTGATGATTGTAAATTTTCTTTGTTCGAGCCATGAGCTTTGACAGAACATGATTTCCACTCCACAGAAATGTGTAAATGTTTAGCAGTTTCTAAATTTAACGATTCTACTTTCGAACACCCACACATCCCACATTTTCATCGCTAACAACAATAAGCCACTCGTATTTAGTTTTAAAATAATTTAGTTGTTTATCATTCCAAAAATGTAATAACGCAGCATCACGAGACGTTCCAACTTTTTTTGATTGGTGTTGAACTTCAGATGTATCATTTTTTTCTTTTACCTGTTTTGTTTGATTAGAATTAGTAATATTCTCAGCTTGCTGTTCAGGGTGTTTGGTTATTTTTATAGATTTGCTAAAAAAGTCATCCAAATTACCTTGCCTTTTCATTCTTAGGTTGAAACAAAGAAAATATTTAATAATTAATTAATAATTAATTAGAAATTTAAATTAATTTAAAAACTTCATACTTGCACGTTAAAACTGAATTTAATAGAGATTAAAAGTAAGGGATAACCATTCACCATAAAAATATTTATACTACTAAACTTTTTATTTAGAGTAAATATATCAAAATAAAAATGTATTCAAAAAGGGAAATTCCCTTTTTATTAAAAGAAAAATATTTTTTTTTACAGAATTTTCCGTTAACCCTTTCAAGCTTAGTGGTTACATACTTTTACTTAAAAACATACTTTTTTTTTAATATACAACAACCGGTACGGAAAATTTTAAAAATGTTAACAACCGGTACGAGCGTACCGCCCCGTACCGGCTGAATATCACCACTGTGTATAACCCTTTATAGAAGTTGGCATTAAGGTGTGTTTACACTATGTGTATTTTCCATATGTAAATTCAGTTTTACGATCCATACGTAATTCCGTGTGTGTGTCAAAATTAGCGTTTTACATACGATTCATAATTTTTGCGTTCAAACGTACATATGTATTTCCGTATGACATAACCTCTAAATGTAAACAACAGCTGATTTAATTTGTGAATTTACAAAAATTTATTGTTAAAAATAAAGTTATATATTTTATATATATTTTAATTGTTAATTAATATTAAACAATTTATTTTTCTTTCAATATTAATCTTTATAATTTACTCTTTTTTTCTTTCGCCACAAGCAGTGTTGTATTTTCATATATTTGTCTTGCCAAAATAGAACCTGCTCTAATTGAAAAATTTACATACGTCTTGCAAAATGTTTTGTACATAAACAATGTTTGAAAGGGTTCATACTATGTGTACAAATTACAAGTGTTAAAAAACTAAGAAAAACACAAGCAAAACACGTAGTGTGAACGCAGCTTTACTATTAACAAAATTAGTGATGCCAACTGTTGAAAGAATGAAATCACAAGATGCATAGTAATTTTAAACTATACGAGTATTATGTTAAAAAAAATAGTTATATTTAAAGAAACTTAATTCTCGGGACCTATTGTCGGTTTGTTTGTTTTTTCAAATACATAGAAGCGAAGAAAAAGCACTTGCATATTCTATGCATTTAATGCGTACATTACTGTTTATACCATCAAGTCAAATTCTAAAGTTATTATGAACACTAATTCAAATTAGGGATGCCAACGGAAAAAACCAATGTGCTGTAAATTTAAAACTACATTTTTTATTTTTTAATTTTGAGATGAAAGAAATCTGTAGAATATATACATTTTTACATCGCATAAAATTGACAAATAATTGAATTTTAGAAGAAAACCTTCATGTTTCCATTGTACAAATTTCAAATGGAAATTTTTAATTTTAATTTAGTTACATTTGCAAAAGGTGCAATTTTATATTTTTATGAATAGTAATGATTTAGTAATTATAAAAGATTTTTAAAAATTATTTGTCATAATCGGTCCTGTGTTCAGTTTCAACATTTTTGTCTATAGTACATAGTTTTTGATATTGTGGTGCCATCTACTGTGACAAAGTCATACGAACGAACAAAATCTATTTGCCGTCGATGCAAAAATATAGAAATAAAAAACAAATTTTCAATTATTAATATATGAGATAAAAGTTATCAAATTATATTTGATTAAATTTTGCCTATTGTACAAAAATGATAATGCACGAGGTTAAGCGTTTTATCGTTCACAATTCGCAGTGTTTCGTCTAAGACTAGACTAGACTAAGACTAGACTAATTATTATTAGTTAGGGGTGTAGGTGACAAACAATGTTTACAGGTACCGTTAATGGTTCTACTATTTACAATCTATGTATAAATTCCTAACAAAGATGTTAAAAAGTGGAGTTAAATAGATTTTCACTAGTTGTTTGCGTATGTAGCAAAAAATATATAAAAAATAAAAACACAATATAGTATAAGGTTTTTAGCAAGAGAAAATAAAATCTCTATTTTATTTGTATATACAAATGTATAAAAGATGTATTACCTTTTTTTAAAAATATGCACAGCGGATGGTGTTTATGTGTACGAATTGTACGAAGGTACCAAAACGATTGATTTTATAAGTTAAAAAATAAAGAGAGAAGGTGGCGAGCAATATCTAAGTACCGTTAACGGTTTTACTAGTTAAAATCTATGTAAACACTCCTTTCAACGATGTATAAAAAAAGGAGTTTCATAGATTTCAACCCAGAATTAACCCAAAAATGGCTAATTGACTCAAAGGCGGAAAAGTACAAAGAAAATATTAAATTGTACTTAAACATTGCCGGCCACCTTGCAACATCAAGGTGTGTTGCAACAATAATACTTTAACAAATAACTTAAGTATCTTAAAATAAGGCATAGTTCAGTTTAAAAATGTGAGCTTGAATTCAAATTTTTTTTTTTTTTTTTTTAACACTTAAATTGGCCAGTAGGGACCTCGACGTAACAATTTTCCATAGGCCAGTAGGGACCCCAATGGGAAATTGATTATAAATAAGTATGAGCCAGTAGGGACTCTACAATTTGAGCCAGTAAGGACTCTACAATGGAGATGGGCCAGATATGACCCATCCAAAAACGGTGTATTGCGCCATAGCATCCTCATAATCGAGCAGAGCATCCCAAAAAGGTTAGGGAGAGATTCCATATTTCTATGAAACAATAAAAAATTTAAAGAAAATATCGAAGAAAAAGTGTAAATTATTCGGTCAAAATGACCAGTTTGGTTATTGGTCGTTTTACAACCCCATTAGCAGTACGAATATCCGCGAACCTTACGCGACCGTCACTTCCCGGATAAACTTTGATGACCCGGCCTAAACGCCACGATGTTGGAGGTAGATTTTCATGTTTGATAACGACTAAGTCGTTTTCCTGTAGATCGCGTTCCGGATATTTCCATTTATAGCGCTTATTTAACGTCATTAAATATTCTTCTTTCCATCGGCGACAAAAAAGTTGAGACAACGCTTTCATTTTTCGAAATCGATTAACAAGACTTATCGGAGATTCATTAATTTCAGGCTCCGGGGGAGCAAGTATTGGTCCACCTATTAAAAAATGACCAGGAGTCAGAGCTACTGGTTCCCGAGGGTTATCCGCCATAGAACAAAGAGGACGTGAATTTAGGCAAGCTTCAATTCTTGCGAGAACTGAAGAAAGTTCTTCAAAAGTATATTTAAAAAATTGCGCTTCCTTACGAAAATGGTGTTTAAAACTCTTGACCCCGGCTTCCCAAAGGCCACCCATATGAGGTGCCCCGGCCGGTATAAACCGCCAAGTTAAACCCTGAATACCATAAATAGAACCCACTGCAATCTGACTTTCCTTAAGAAACATCTTAAAATCCTTCTCTAATTCACGCGATGCACCTACAAAATTTGTGCCATTATCCGAAAATATAGTGTAAGGGCAACCTCGTCGGGAAATAAATCTGTGAAAGGCAGATAAAAAAGTAGGCGTCGATAAATCAGACGTGGCCTCTAAATGAATTGCTTTCGTAGAAAAGCAAACAAAAATACAAACGTAGCCCTTCGTTATCCTACAAGCTCTGCCCGTGAAACTTTTGATGTCAAAGGGACCAGCAAAATCAACGCCCGTTGTCATAAATGGTCTAGTAAGAGTAGTTCTTTCAGGGGGCAGAGCCGCCATAATTTGGCGACAAGATACTTTACGGTCAATAATACACCGTTTACAACGACCAATGACTCCACGAATTTTCGACTTCAAGCGTGGAACCCAATATTCAATGCGCAGTATTCGCAACATCAACTGATTTCCACCGTGAATGGAAATCATATGAACAAATTCTATTAACAATTGAGTAAATCGGCTCGAATAAGGTAAAATAATTGGATATTTCTCCGTATATGAAAGGGATGGTGATTTAACCAAGCGACCATTCAATCTTATCACACCGTCTTTATCGAGAAAGGGATTCAAAGAAATAAGACAACTCTTTGAACTTAACGGTTTTTTGTCAAACAGGCACTTATATTCATCTGCATAGTGGTGTTTCTGAGCCACAATGGCTAAATGCAATTTTGTTCTTCTGATTTCATAACCAGCAACGATTTTATCCACATTCATATAACGATTTGACCTATGAGCTGGATGACTATTGTAAAAGAACCTCAAAATATATGAGATTATCCGAAGAGCTCGATCAAGACGAGAGTAATTATTCAAAATATCCACATATATATCTTCCCCCTTAACGTCCGTAAAGAAGGAAGCATGAGTTTTGACAACCCGACCCTCAATGTCAGTGTCAAGATAACTTAGATCCGTTATATTCCAGTGCACTTTATCTTGACCCAGCCATCTTGGACCATGCCACCAAAGCTCACTATTTTCCAGCTCAGTGGGAGAGGTACCACGACTACCTAAATCTGCAGGATTATCCTCAGAACGAACATGATACCAATTATGGTTTCCTACATTTTCTTGAATGCGGCATACTCTGTTCGCTACAAATGTGGTCCAGGAACACGGCGTTTTCCTTAACCAAGAAAGGACTATCGTCGAATCAGTCCAACAGTAAATTTGATCAATTTTAATATCAATTTCACCTATTACCGTCTTCAAAAGTTCAGAGGCTAACACCGCCCCGCACAGTTCTAAACGAGGTAGAGAAATTGATTTGATGGGGGCTACTTTGGTTTTCGATGAAAGTAGGTGAGTATGAATTTCGCCGTTAGAGGCCTGAATTCGAATATAAATCACCCCGGCGTATGCCTTTTCCGAGGCATCAGAAAAAACATGAAGCTCAACAGAATTTCCCGGCGAATAATTAACCCATCTTGGAATACGAATAGTATTTACCTCATGATAAGAAGTTACAAATCTTTTCCATTCAACTTCTGTCGAAATTGGAAGCATATCATCCCAATTTATATTATCAAGCCAAATTTTTTGCATGATAATTTTAGCAACCACAATTACAGGACCTAACCAACCTACAGGATCAAACAATTTCGCGATAGTCGATAAGACTTCCCTCTTAGTATACCCATATTTTAATGAAATAGGAGTCACACTAAAATAAAACGAGTCCAACTGAGCGTTCCACTGAATTCCTAAAGTCTTTGAAGTACTCGATTCTATAAAGGTCAATAATTTAGCGTCAACTAAATGGTCCAAAGGTATGTCTTTCAAAATACTCCGTTCGTTTGAAGTCCATTTTCTTAGTTGAAACTTAGCAGAGGCCAAAGCAGCGACGAGTTGATCACGAGCCATTAATGCAGTCGAAATGTCATGAGTCCCTGTCAAAACGTCGTCAACGTACATGCACTTTCGTAGAATATGTGCTGCGAGAGGAAACTCAGCCTCAGAATCGTCCGCGAGTTGTAATAACGTCCTAATGGCAAGGTATGGAGCGCAGTTAACGCCAAAAGTCACTGTCTGTAATTCATAGTCCCTTACAGTCTCCGTCGGAGAATCCCTAAACAAAATTCGTTGAAAAGGGGTATGAGAAGGATCAACCCGAATCTGCCTATACATTTGAGTAATATCACAATTGAAGACGAATTTAAACAGACGCCATCTAAGAATAAGTAGAACTAAGTCTGCTTGTAAGGTAGGTCCTACGTAAAGGCAATCGTTTAAACTAATTCCATTAGAAGTTCTATTTGAAGCGTTGAAAACAACTCTCAATTTAGTTGTCTTACGTTCTAGTTTTACCACCGGATGATGAGGTAAATAACAAAAAGAGGTAGGAGATGAAAAATTTGGTAATACCGGTCTCATATGTCCTATGTCCAAATACTCCCTAACGACGTCATCGTACATCTCCTTAATTTCAGGTCTACGCAGTAAAGATGATTCGGTCCTAAGATATTGTCCCATAACACCAGGTCTTGAAGTCCCTAAAGAAAATTTTTCAGGAAATTCAGGCTTAAATGGGAGTGTCACTACATATCGACCATCAGATTCGCGACGAGTAGTCGCTTTATAATTTTCCTCACAAAATTTGTCAAATGGAGACAGAATTTTTCTTTTAGGAGTTTCCTCAAGTTCCCAGAATCTCAAAAGATTTTTGTTAAGGCAATCTTCCTCTGAAAATTCGACATTCGTAGAATATACCTGAACTTGAGGTTGTTCAACTGGGCCAGTAATAATCCAGCCAAAAATAGTGTTCTGAGCTAGTAAAGAGCCCAAAATATTACGACGGATTTCTCCCAACAGAATTCTTGGATATAAATCCGCGCCAAGCAAAAGATCAACAGGTCGACTGTCATCAAAATTAATATCGGCCAAACGAAGGTTTGGCAAATTTTCCTTTAAATACGAGTGGACTGTAAATGATGGTAAATTACCCGAAATATTTGGCAAAACAAGTGCCAATGTTTCCAATACAAGGGATGAATCGAGGGTGGAGCCAATTTTTAATGAACAAAGTTTTCTAGACATTGCCGTAACTGCCTGATTAACTCCTGAAATTTGAGCATTCGTCGAATGCGTCGAAATTTTCAGGCGATTTTGCAAACGTTCAGAAATGAACGATGCTTCAGAAGCAGGGTCAATAAGGGCACGGGCTGGGTACGTAGTACCCTGATGAATAAGATTCACCATAGCC
This sequence comes from Cordilura impudica, assembly GCA_963682025.1. Classification (NCBI taxonomy): domain Eukaryota; kingdom Metazoa; phylum Arthropoda; class Insecta; order Diptera; family Scathophagidae; genus Cordilura; species Cordilura impudica. The sequence goes on from OY821517.1 coordinate 228,962,819, forward strand.
GTCCCTAAAAGTACAGTCCTACTTTGTGCTGTATGAAATACTTGACGATTTGTAGGAGCTGTGGCATGATTGGCATTCGAAGATGATGCGATTGCAGGTACGGAGTTTGAAACTCGAGAAACAGAAACCGAACTAACACCCGAATTCGACCGATTAGTATCCCTAGAAACTTCAGAAGATGGTAATTCACGGTGTAACATAGTATGATGTCTCTTGTTACAAATGGAGCAATTATACGAACTGCTACAATTTTTAGCTTCATGTGTCCTTGCGAGACAATTGACACAACAGTGAAACTTTTTTACCGTAGAAAATCGATCCGCAACAGATAAACTTTTGAATCGATGACAAGAACGTAAAAAGTGAACTTGATTCTTACAAAGAACACAAGAAGCACTTGAAGTTGAAGCAGCATTGGTATGATGCGCTTTGATTTTAGGTTCAGAAAGCCGTTTAGCAGATTCTGAACCCCTAAGATCACGTAAACAATCTAAAGTTTGAACTCTTTCTGTCAGAAAGAGGTCCAAATCCTTCCAGAGTGACAAAGCTGATTTGTCCTTTATACTCTGTTCCCACAGACTAACAGTTTGCGAAGGTAACCGTTGAATACAAAGAAATACAATAATAGGATCCCAGCTGTGCGTCGAAATATTATAAATTGACATAGCCGTAAGGCAACCGTTTATTCCGCGTTGTAAAGTTTTTAATCCCGACGAGGTTTCCTTATCAAGAAAGGGAAGGCTAAATAGCGATTTTAACTGGTTATTAACCAGCATACGCGGATTATCATATGCGTCCCTCAAGTTGCGCCACGCAACATCAAAACCTTGATTAGTGAGAGGGCATTTCGAAACAATTTCCCGAGCTTCGCCACTAGTTTTCCGAACTAGATGGCATAGCCGCTCAATATTGCTAAGTCGAGAGTTATTGATATAAACCGCTGTAAAAAGATCCCTGAAAGTGGGCCAAGAAATGTAATCGCCCTCAAAAACGTCGGTATCGCATGGCGGCAGCGTTAAATTATGACAAAAGTTGTCAGCTGAATGGAGGTTTACGCTAGAAGACTGAGACTGCTCTTTCGGTGTCGCGTTGGATTTAAAATGGTGTAATCGTTCATTAATCCTAGATAAACAATTAACGTACGCGTTAAAAGTGGCTTCATATTTCGATTCAGCCGCGTCAAAATCCGCTGGTTCCGCGTCATCCGAATTTTCTAAATATGATAAACAAGTACGATATGTCGATTTTACTTGTTCCCAAAGCAAGTCCAATTCTTTTCCACGAATTTCAAGATTAAATACCGAATGTAATTCCTCACGAATATCGTTGAATTTCGCTTCAAATTTAATGAGCGTATCCGAATCGCGAATAAAAATATCAAGTGCAGTTCCCGGCATTTTGGTTCGAATTTATTTTAAAATAAGTTAATTTAATTTAAATAACAATATAAAAATTCGTTTAAAAAAAAATCCGAAAAAATAATAATATATTATAAACTAATAATATAAAACTATATTAAAAAATTTTATTTTCTTAATATGTGGTATTATTTTAACTAATTAGAAGCAAAACCAAAATTTGCAAAAAAAAAATTAATAAAAAACACACTGGATATGTCGCGACTAAAACGGACAGTAGGGTGACTAACAATGTTATAGAAAAAACAAACCAACACAATGCGTGTGCGTATATATTAGTGTGAAGAGAAATGAACACACTCTTGAGCATAAACACAAAAAAAAACCAACGCGTGAACGTACAGAGAAATAAAAACTATTCAGCTTAAGCAGCTTAAACACGAAAAAAACGTTCGCGTGAGCGTATATGTATAACACAAAGGAGAAAAACCGATTTAGTTATAATCTTTATTGTAATGTATATCTGTTTAAATGTAAACCTGTTTAAATTATTATTATTTGCACTAAACACTTTTTTTAAACTATCCCGACGGCTTTTTCTCTTTCCTTCGATGTATGCAAAAAAAATAGTATTTCAATAACGATGAAACTTTTTTATTTTTAAATTAATTTTTATTATACACTTTTTAAATTTTAAATTTTTTGATTTGCTCACACATAAAAAAAACTGAACTATACGCACCTTTAGTTTAAATTTGATGCAAATTGTAGTTGCAGCGAAGGGTTGTTTTTGCAGGTTCTTGCTGGTGTTGACAAGATGAAGGCTGTGGGAATGTTGAAATTAATAATTTTTAAAAATTTTCCAAATTTTTCCTCAGGATCCGGTTCGCAGGACCAAATGTTTGCGTATGTAGCAAAAAATATATAAAAAATAAAAACACAATATAGTATAAGGTTTTTAGCAAGAGAAAATAAAATCTCTATTTTATTTGTATATACAAATGTATAAAAGATGTATTACCTTTTTTTAAAAATATGCACAGCGGATGGTGTTTATGTGTACGAATTGTACGAAGGTACCAAAACGATTGATTTTATAAGTTAAAAAATAAAGAGAGAAGGTGGCGAGCAATATCTAAGTACCGTTAACGGTTTTACTAGTTAAAATCTATGTAAACACTCCTTTCAACGATGTATAAAAAAAGGAGTTTCATAGATTTTAACCCAGAATTAACCCAAAAATGGCTAATTGACTCAAAGGCGGAAAAGTACAAAGAAAATATTAAATTGTACTTAAACACTAGTTATTAACCCAAAAAGGGGTCACCGTGTAAAAATGTCATAAATTGAGAAACTGAAGTTAAATTTGTTTTCAATAAAACAAGATTTCTATCAATGGATCAAATTCTTTACATGACCAGATGTTTATTGAATATTTCGCGATTTATTTGAACTCCTCATCAGCACCAAACCACTAAAATGATCATTAAAGGGAACATTATCAAACAAAAGTATAATATTATACAATTTAAGACTTACAAAAAATATAATTAATCAGATAAAATATCACATCAAAAGTTTTTTCGTTATCGCCTTACTAATAATTTTTCTCAATCATTAAATTGCATCCAAAATTATTGATAAAAACGTCAGAAGTAAAGTAAAAAAATAAAAATAAAACGGATGTGGAACTTAAGTAAAATACATGGTGTTCACGAATATTTAAATAAATTTGTTATGAGGCACAGTTTCTTTTTTAACCCTTAATTTTTTTCAAAAAGCCCAATAATTGAGTGTAGACTGGATTTAAATTATCAATGTCAGATCGTAGATTCACACTGGATTTTCGTCTCGTACAATCTTTACATTTGAACATATATACAACTCCATATTTCATCAAATGTGGTAGCCCTGGATACAAATTTGGTAGGATTCTACTAACATTTGAATACGGTCGGTAACCAATATCCAATTTTTGATCATACCGTATTAACAAATTGCGAATGTTCTCAGATAGATGCGGTGTGTATGCCAAACCTTTGAATTTTACCAGAGGTTTTGACTTTGGATTATCTCGTTGTTTCAAAAATTTATTAATCAAATGAGCAATCAATCCAATAGGGTAACCATTTGATTTTAGAATTTCATAAACTCGCTTCTTAGCATCACCAATATGTGCGTCAGACGATAGTGACAAAAATCTTGATATCAAGCCATAGGCAACACCTGATTTTTGGTTTTATGGATGAGAAGATTCATAATTTAGTAATCGATTCTTTGACGTTGGTTTCTGATAGATGGAAGTTTCTACGATGCCATCTACCTTTCTGTGGATCAACAAATCAAGACAACAATCGTCGTAAATTGAATTGAATTGTTATAATTATTGAGCATATTAAAAAAGTTCTCCAATTCATCCTCTGGAATAAACATCAACGTATCATCAACATATTTGACAATCAAAGTGGGGTCAAAACCACTCTCATAAACAACGCGATCCAAAAAATCAGTAATAAATTCAGCTGAATATCGCTGAAACAGAACCACCACTTGTTAATCCATCCTTCTGCTTATAAAAACGTTGATTCTACAATACATAGTTCGCATCATCCAGACAAAATTTGATCATTTCCTTCATTCTCAACCATGGTATTGATGTTATAGACGAGATTCGATCCCATCTCAATTTTACCGATGCATAAACTAACGACAGCGGTATTTTTTCAAACATGGACACAATGTCAAACGATACCATGATGTCAGTATTGCCAACTATCGTGTTGTTTAAGATATTCTTGAGATGAAAGGAATTTCTTATATTGTATTTGTTATCACATATCGCTTTGGTAAACATCGAGTTCAGAAACCGTGACATATTGTATGAAGGACTGTTTGTACCATTCGTTATCACCCTAAAGCCCTCCTTGTGTATTTTGGGTGTACATCTTGGTCTTGGTGGTTGCGCAGTAAATGTTAATAATTGTTTTTCCCCCCTTTATCAATAAATAAACAAAACTTTTGCATACTTCACATGGCTAATCTCTACTGTACATAATGGTATGAAGTCAAACGTTAATGTGATTATGACAATTAGTTCAAAACTAATTAAGCTTGGTCGAATTAGACGCACCTGTAAAAAATAGTAAACTATTTTTACTTTCCAATAATCTTAGTTAGTTACATACATTATGACTTTGCAAGTTATTCATTATAGTTCATGCATTTTGAAACACAGTTAATAATTTTTTATGTCCAATGTAATGTCCAATTCATCTCGTAAATGTTGACAATCTGTAGTTAAACAAGTAAGAATGTTAAATTCGGCTGTGCTGAATCTTTGATACCCTCCACCTCGGTTTGAGTATTGATAATAAATGTAAACAAAATATTGGAAAAATATGCATGCGTTTCCTATATGCATGCGTTTCCGGTTATATGACATAACTTCTCGTTTAATTTAGTTTTTGCTAATTAAATAGCTCGCCATAACCTCCATTGCAAAGGTAATGGTTGTGTAGGGTGGCTATATGCATTAAATCGTGCTAATTGGAGATGGCTGTATATTTTTTTTTAACTGGCGAAATATTTTTTCATTGCGGCCATATACATAGGTCGGATGGAGAAACAAAATAATAACCAAAAAAAAAGCTCTCTCAACTTTTTTATTAAAATATTGCCATATTTGGAAAACATAGAGAATAAATTTATAATAATAAATAATCAAATTAGGGATGCCAAACGCAAAAAACCAAATGTCGCAAACATTTTAAATAAAATAATTTGTTATCTTTATTTTCTGAGAAACTTAAAATATTCATCCAAAAAATATTGTGAAAATTTATATATAAATAATATTCTCATCAAATGGCGTTTATTTATGTCACAATTTTTATGTTCGCAATTCTTAAATATCATTTGACGTTTTCTAAAATTCATTGAATTTAAATTAATCTTTTCTGTAGTCCGATTCTGTAAATTTCAACGATCCGACAATCGCAAAATATATCGACAGCTATTGTTGTTTGAACTAAGGATTAAGTGATTCACTAAGTATATACATCTTAACGACAGTCGACAAATCTATTTTTCTATTTATTTAAATTGTAAACGTGTGGCATCTCTGTCAAAATAAGCGCAAAACACAAAGAAGAATAGAAAAAACAAATTACTTCGTGTTTGACAAGATGATTTTATGTTTATGTTTAATATCTCTAATTATACCCTCCACTCCAGTGTGCAGAGGGTATATATAAGTTTGTCATTCCGTTTGTAATAATTAGAAAAAAAATTGGACCCCATAAAATATATATATTTGTGATCCTTATAACAAGCGGAGTTGATATAGCGATGTCCGTCTGTCCGGCTGTCCGTCTGTGGAAATCACGATGACGGCTTCAGTCGGGCAACTAGGTTGACCGTTGGTATAAAAAATGATTCAGTAACATCCTAAAAAGTTTGCTGTTTAAAATCGTCCAAATCGGTTTATCTGGTCCCGAGAATTGAACGATGGAGTAAAAAAAGTCTTGAAAAAATATGATTTGACTATGTTGTTCTTGTCACGATAACGTTCTCAATAGGACAGCTAGGGCGCTTGTTTTTAGTGAGAATGATACATCGACATCACGAGAAGGTTTCTGTTATTTAAATCGTGACAATAGGTTTCACAGGTGCCGAGAAATCACTGAAAAGGTAAAAAAAATATGATGTTTTCCTATATTGTTATTCTAAATTTTGTATTTTGTCACAGCTGTACTTGTTGTTTTTATGGTCGTTGTGGTAGTAATATAAAAATTCACCAATATCAACATTTTATGGTGTAATATTTAAGTTAATTAATTAATAAAAGAAACTATATAAAATCAATATCAATATTCTGCGATTTTTATAAGATCACAAAATATTACAAATTGATACATACAGATTACTGTTGCAAATATCAAAATATTATAAATAACATTCATATATTCTGTATATGTATTTCGATAATAAGCGCATATTAAAAATAATAAAACATAAATTATTTTATTTATACAAAATATTGCAATTTTTAGGGTTGCAAAAAATAGTATGATTTTAAGGGTTCTACTTTTAGTACATACTTGCATTCAAAAGTAGTATTGAAACCATAAAATTCTACCCTGTTAAAAATTGGTGTTTAAAAAAAAAATTTTTTCTCAGATGATAATAATATAATGTCAATAATATTTAATTATAATACATTTTTAAAATTTATTATTTAATGTTTGGCGCAGGCAAACGCCATTCCCGGACTACCGAGAATTTAATGCACGATTTATTCCGCATTAGGAATAATCGCGGAGCTCAGCTCAATCAAAGTGCAATGATTAAGCCTCGCTCTGGGAAGCAAGTGTTCATGCTTCCCTTTGCACAAACGCCATTCCCAACTACCAAAAATTGTAGGCACGAGCTATCCACATCAGGAATAGTCGCGGGCTCAACTCAATCAAAGTGCAATGATTAAGCTTCGCCCTGGGAAGCATATATTCATTCATTTCTTAGCACAAACCGAACTTCTTATGGCACATTAAAAATAAACTAATTGAGAAGTACAATTCATCATTACGCTGTATTATAATACTATTTTCTTATTTTACTACTAGCTAGTAAACAAAGTGATCGTATCATTGTAAACGAAATAGAATTGAAATTGTGTGCAGATTTGTTTTACTTAAAAAACTGTTTCTACAAATAGTGAATAAAATCCCAGTAAACAATTTATGCAATAAGTGATCATGTGGAGTCTTTTTTTGACTCCTCTGTGCTATTAAAACAGTCATAAATGCGCTCTTTTGCTGATCACAAAATATTCTTTTGTGGGGAGGAAATATTACCTTACCCCCGACTGATCTTGAGAACCTTTTTATCCAATTTTCTGATTAATTTCGACTTATTTTTGAATCATATTTAATGTCAATTTTCTATAAATCACTTTTTAAGCGTAAGCAAAAATCATTTCTTAATCTTTTTCTAATACCGCATGTGATTAATCAGTTTTTAATCATCAAAAGTGCTCGAAGAAGATACAGTAAGATGATTTTTGTTAAAACAATCTTCGAAATGATTACTGGGATATCGTATATTTTTGTTTACACACACATATACATAATGGCACCAGTTAGCCGAACTCTCTCATGAAACACATAGACGACAGCGGCTACACGACTACAGCCTGTCAAAAATAAAATACACACGTTTATATGAAAACGATTATTTTGACACCAACACAGCTACACGACTACATGACCACTTTTGCTGCTGTAGTCAACTTAGGCTAATTTCTGTTTTTGTTGGCTACAAAATAAAAATAGTGTTGACAATATAACAAAATATGTAAAAGATATTAGTGCTATGAAATATTTTATTTTGTTGAAAAAATTAATCGCAAAATGAAATGCTATAATAATTCTATTAATAAGTAAATTTATTTATTTATTTTTACGTTATAATAATGCATTATAAATAAGTAATATATTTAAGACAATTTTATATAGAATCATACATGTTTTTCTATTTTAATAAAGTTAAAAAAAATATATAATTGGCACTACTGAAATAAAAATGATTTTGTATAAAAACAGCTGTTTATATTGTTGTTATATGTTGCTGTCATTTTCAAAAAAATTAAGTAGTTGACTACACGACTACAATTGTAGCCAGTAGCATTTGTATCCGTGTGTTTGTGTAGCCTCTGTCGTCTATGTGTTTCATGCATAAGTAACGATTTCATTTAGTCTTATGAAAGCTTTTGAACAAAGCAGATATACGTCGCATTGTTTTGTGAAATCTTACATTGTTTTTTAATAGGTACCAGTGATGCCAGGAGATTTTTACAGAAATCTCTACGCTAATGAAAAAAAATCCTTTTTTTTTCCCTACACCCACTTTTTTCTCTCTACATTTTTCCCTACACTACTTTTTTAAATTTTTCAAAAAAAAAAATATTTTTAATTTGTTAATTTTCAATTTCAATAATGCAAAAATAACATAAAAACGAAAAAAATATCATAAAAAATAAGTTAAGAATATCATTAGAATTACATAAAAACAATATAAAAAATCAACAGATATTATAAAAAAATATTTTTACTATTCTGTATAATTCATCTTTTATATGGCTAGATGTGCATTTAAAATTTACACAATTAATTAAAATGGCTTGCAAATGGGATCTTGTAACGTAAACAGAATTTTGGTTGTTGGTTTTAAAAGATATTTTTTTAAGACATTGGTTATTAGCATGTATACTTAGATCTGATTTATCGCAATTTAATATTTTTTCACAAGCCTTGCATCTGTATTTAAAGTCGTCATCTTTGACCTGTTCTATCCCATTAGCTTCTCGTCTCTCAACTAACTTGAGTAAAACCTTTGTTTTCTGTATTTCTTTGCTGTGTTTTCAGCATCATCGAAAAACGAATCGAACATTTTTCTAAAATCAATTATGTTTACATTTATAATATTTTAATATTCTTTTTATTTACAAACTTACTTAAGGGCTATTACACGAAGTGTTTTTTACATATCTACTGTCACTTTTTTTATCCATATGAAATTCCTCATGTCTGTCAAAATTGTCTTTTACGTACGATTCATAATTTTTGCTATCACACTTGCATATGTATTTCCGTATGACATAACCTCTAAGTTTAAACAACAGCTGATTTAATTTGTGAATTTACAAAAATTTATTGTTAAAAAAAAGGTTATATATTTTTTAATTGTTAATACTAAACAATTTATTTTTCTTTCAATATTAATCTTTAAAATTTACTCTGTTTTTCTTTCGCCACAAGCAGTGTTGTATTTTCATGTTTGTCATGCAAAAATAGAACCTGTTCTAATTGAAAAATGTACATGTGACTTTCTTCATGTATTGTACATAAACAATGTTTCATATGTATCACAAGATGTGTACAACTTTTGTTGTGGGAAAATTTGACAGTACATATGTAAAAAAAACATCATGTAATAGCACCTTTAATATAATCGAAGAGATCTACAAAGATGGCGTACTTATGTATGTATTAAAAACAAGTAAGAGTGTTAAATTCGGCTGTGCCGAATCTTTGATACCCTCCACCTCGGTTTGAGTATTGATAATAAATGTAAACAATATATTTGAAAAAGTAAACAATTTGTTAAACTTAATACCAGATTATTTCAGCAAATTCATTGGGTTGATCCGCTTAACAGATGTTTTTTGTTTATTTCAAGAGTTGGTCTAAAAAGCTTTCTCACATTAGTAATTCGCACTCCAACGAGGAAAGATCGTTTTCGTCTTTTCTCTTATTTCGGATAAAAGAAAACACGTTTCGGTGTTTGCTTTTTGGACATCGTTGTTGCTGATCGACATGCATTTAGGTTATATACCTATATTCATGCGTTCCCGGTTATATGATATAACCTCTCGATTAATTTAAAATTTTTGCAAATTAAATATCTCACCCTAACCTTCATTGCGAAAAAGCTCTCTCAATTTTTTTCTGTTGTTAAAATATTATCATATTTGGAAAATAATTTTTTTTACAATTAAAAGGGAGTTTTCTCTATTAGATTTTGTGGCAACACAAAATAACACAATACAATACAAAATCTAACTCAGTGATGCCAACTTTTGATTTTGAATTAAATTATGTTAATAAAATATATTTTCATTTATTGACTCCAAATACTACTACCTGGGAATTATCATCGAACTTCAATTTTTGGGGCTTACTTTGCCTACCATGAAGTCAAATTTTGAAGTCATCCAAGGACTATACATAATGAGGATGTGCAAAACGATAATGGAACGGTTAAACCAAAAGTCTGTATTTACTGCAACATTGTTGATTAATAAAAAGAAACATGTATATATAATTTTTTTTTATTCACCAATAATGTTTAAAATGTAATATCGTAAAAAAAAATATTTATAGAATTTTATATGAAATTAAATAAATAAATGATTATTTTTATTAGATCTTATTGATATGTTAAGAATTTATTGTTTTCAATAAGTTTGAAGAAAAAAAAATATGATAAAAAAAAATACAATATTTCTTATTTCATTGGAATTCGAACATAAGCGAAAAAGATCAAGAGCCAGCGCACTACGCACTCGAGCACCAATATGTTATTCGGTAGTTATGCATATAAATGTTTCTTTAGTTAAACAAAATCATAGGCAGAAAGTTCAACAGAGAATATTGTGATGGGAACGTTGTGGTGAGAATGTTGGGATAGAACGTTGAGGAGAGAACGTTGATACGTTTAAAATTTTATCCCAACAAACGATGCCAGTAGTAAAATGCAAATGAAATGGAGAAAAAGTTATTCATACAAACAGTTTTTACATTATTTTGCTTTGTTGGGATGTTTTGCATGTAGTAACAGTAACAAAATCGACCTGATTTTGGCAAGCAGTGAATTTAATTGAGAAATGAAAACTACAATCCATGTACAGTCCTATCCACTTGAATAGCACACCTAAATGTATATATATCAAAAGCTTAAAGCACGCGCTATTTAAGTGGACAGGATTGTATGTTCATTTTAAAATGATATGTTTATTATTTATATCATTTCTACCACCATGTAACATTTCTACAATTACAATATTAATGTTTTTTGAACCAAAAAAAGAAACATTAATGTTATATTTTTTGTTTTTGTACAAAATTGAAATAATTCATTTGATTTTATTATGTAATGATATGCATGAAATTTTCACAATTTTAATAAAAGTATTTTAACTATAATTAACTATACAAATATATTTTAGAAATTCATTTGTTTTTTTTTTCACATGAAAATATTACATTTTATAAATATTTGAAGAGTATATAATATTTTTCAAATTTATAAACGAATATTTGAAAGCAATATGAAATGTTATTATAATATATATATATATATATATATATATATATCTATATATATATATATATATATATACATATATTTGTTTTTTTTTTTTTTGTAAATAAGTATATAATTTAAGTTTGTAATTAATATATAAGATATGAATATACATATATGTATTGCAACAGTTTTTATGTTCGCAATTCTTAAATAGCATTTGACGTTTTCTAAAATTCATTGAATTTAAATCAATGTTTTCTGTAGTCCGATTCTGAAAATTTCAACGATCCGACAATCGCAAAATATATCGACAGCTATTTATTTAAATTGTAGACGAGTGGCATCTCTGTCAAAATAAGCGAAAATCACAAAGAAGAATAGAAAAAAAAACAAATTACTTCGTGTTTGACAGGATGATTTTATCTTTATGTTTAATATCTTTTTTTTTTTACTAATATTTGTGTTTATTTATTTGAAAATGAAATAATGAATTGAATATGCTATTTAATTTTTTTATTTATATAAAAAAGTCTTTTAATAAAAGCAAAATATTTTCACTATTTTATGATTTTTATTTAAGTATGACGACATTTCAAACTAAAAATTTTAGTTTTTATCGATTGAATAAACAACACAAAAATGGTTGTCGTTTAGATAACAACAACAGCTGAGTTTAATAAAAGCGAATATCGTTTAAAAATGTTACTGATAATTTTGCGATTTTCTTTTTTTTTAACGATTCGACTATCGTTAAAAGAAGTTACTGAATCGCGGTAGTGAAAAGCTATTAATTTCTCCTGAATGTCAATATTTTTTTTAAATGTAAAAATTTTTTAAATGTAAACGTAGGTATTGGTGTTTTTTTTTTTTTTTTTTTTTGAATTTCAATTTGTGTTTAACGAATAAAATTTATATATTAAAGATGCAATAGATGTCTTCTAAATTTAAAATTATAATTTCCGACGTTTTGATATAATTTTCTGAAATTCAATTAATTGTAATTTATAATTGGAAATTTTTAATTCCAGTTTTTAGAATTGATATTTTCTTGAATTTGAATGGAAAATTTAAAAAGAGCAATTTTGTATTTATGTGGATAGTAATGCTTTAGTAATTATAAACAATTTTTAAAAATTAGATGTAATGGCAATCAGATATTTTGTAGGTAAAGCAGAATAATAGTTCTATATAACTATGTAAAACTGTTTTGAAAGCAAAAAACTCATTGATGAACCCGGTAACTCTATTTTATAAAGACAACAAAAAGTTAACATGCCAAACTTATGTTCATATTTGTAAAAGAATAATGAAAAAACATATGAAATAAAAGACCAGCACGTGTATACTCTTAACATTGTTCTGTATGATATCTAGTTGAAAATATTGACATTCATGTTAAAATAGAAGTAACTATTGCAAGGCTAATTAGAACAAAAATTGTGGCGTCATCTATTGCGGCATAGTCAAGCTGAGCAAAATGCAGTGACACTCTGTTAAAGCAAAAGAAATGTATTTTCCCCACAACAAAATATTGCAGAAAATTATGTAAATAAAATAATATACCGATTTATTTCTAACATGCAGTCATTATGGATATACATATATAGAATATATACATACATATATAGAATATATGTATATTATTTGTATTATTTAATATATGTATGTATATGTAAATATTACACACAAAAAATACAACATCAAACGTTATTTTTGTTTTTCTCTTTTAATAAATTAATACATAAAATTTTTTTTTGCTAAATTTACATTGTTTTTTGTTTATTAAAAACTAGGTATTTTAGCATTATTTGCTTTAGGTGCTGGTGAATTTTTACTCCCTTTATATTAACTAGTAGTGTCTGCTTGTCGAAAAAATTTTGGATCGATTTTAACCCCTTTAACGTGACCCAATCGATCTGAAACTTTGCAGGCAGGCTCGTGGCAATGACGGAAATGATCTAGTAAATTTTTTTAGTGATGCCAAAACAATGGAAACTTTTAAATTTTTCTACCAAAGTTGATAAAAAAATGTAAATAGGGTTAGTTTTCATTATATTATTACCACAAAGACCACAAAAACAACAAGAACAATATAGAAACATCATATTTTTCATATTTTTTTTACTTTTTCAGAGATTTCCCTGGACCTGTTCCACCGATTTTAATGATTTTTGAGATAGAAATCTTCCCATGAATTTGGTGAATCATTCTCACTAAAAATGATCACCTTAGCTATCCTATTGAGGGCGTGATCGTGACAAGAACAACAAAGAAAATTACATTTTTTCAAGACTTTTTTTAAATAGCAAACTTCTCAAGATGTTAGTGAATCATTTTTTATGTCAATGAGCATCATAGCTGCCCGATTGATGCCGTCATCGTGATTTCCACAGACGGACATCGCTATGTCAACTCCGGTTGTTATAAGGATCACAAATATATATATTTTATGGGGTCCAAAATTTTTTTTCTAATTATAACGGAATATACCCTCCACTCCCGCTGCACACTGGAGTGGAGGGTAAAAAAATAAAACATTTAAAAATGTGTTCTTTTTCATATTACCTAAATTTCATTTGTATTCCTTCTTACAAATATTTAAACCAAAAATATTTATCGTTTTCAGTCTGTAATTTATAACTTCTACCGAATGTAACGAAACCTTAGATACTGGTTGGGATTTTCAAAGTTAATCCATCCAGAAATTTAGAAACATGTCCAGCAGAATATCAACTAATAACTAATTTGTTCTTATATCCGTAGATATGTCATACTAAAGTGTCAAAATTACGCTTGAAGTATTCAATAACAAAATGAGTTAAACTTGAAAGTTTTATTATCAGCAATAAGTTTGACAAACTGTATGTTGCATTTTTTATTTCGAGGTTTTCTAATGATTTCAATTTTTATACAAAACCATCTATAGAAACATTTTCATAATCGTTTATATTTGGGCATTTTTTTTTAAAATATGTTTAAACACAAACTTAATATTTTTGTACCATTGTTCATACTTAAAAGCTATAATCAGCCCAATTCTAAACAACAATTCCGCATGAAATATCTCACTTCTCCCTTTTCCCCTATTATGAATAAAAGTTTCTTCGGAAAAAAAATTTTATGGGAAAAAAGTAGTTATTCTCAATGCACTTGAATTTGTTTTTGCCCTCAAAAAATTTCCCTTGCAAAACAGACGGGAGTTTATATAAAAATGTAAGAAGTATTTTGATAAAACAAAATTTAAATAAAAAAAAAAATAATATTTTATTGTTCTTGTAGTTTGATGACCACAAATAAAGCCCAATTTCCACTTTTGTTATCTTTAATGAAAGCCAATTCACGCATTGATTGCGTTTTTCATAGATTCAGCCCGCAATTGACTTCTAGCAATCTTTTAAGGTGCTATTACATGATGTGTTTTTTACATATGTACTGTCAAATTTTCCCACAACAAAAGTTGTACACATCGTGTGATACATATGAAAAATTGTTTATGTACAATACATGAGGAAAGTCACATGTACATTTGTCAATTAGAACAGATTCTATTTTTGCATGACAAACATATGGAAATACAACACTGCTTGTGGCGAAAGAAAAACAGAGTAAATTTTAAAGATTAATATTGAAAGAAAAATAAATTGTTTAGTATTAATTAACAATTAAAAAATATATAACCTTTTTTTTAACAATAAATTTTTGTAAATTCACAAATTAAATCAGCTGTTGTTTACATTTAGAGGTTATGTCATACGGAAATACATATGCACGTGTGATAGCAAAAATTATGAATCGTATATAAAAGACAATTTTGACAGACATGAGGAATTTCATATGGATAAAAAAAGTGACAGTACATATGTAAAAAACAGTTCGTGTAATAGCACCTTTAGCTATTTCGTTGTTGTTATTCTAAAACACCAATTTCCTCCACAAGTGTTCACATCATAGCTATGCTATTCTTTATTTTTTTAATTCTTTAAAATAAATTTAGTTCGTTTGCACACACAAAAAAAATTGGAAAACAAGTAAGAAAATTATAGTCGGTCTAGACCGGTTATATGATACCCTATACCATGGTTGAGAGACCCTATCTCTTCGGTCCAACTAATTGGATATAGAAAATAAGCATAAACCAAATTCGAGTGGCAATGTTATTAATTTTTTTTGGCTGCAGATATGAAAAAGTTCATATCGTTTGCTATATTTATATTGGGACTAGGTCAAAAATGGACCGCTCCTGACCATATTTGGTAAAGTCACTTATATTTTGAAAAATATACACAACATAAATTTGAGAAAAATCATTTTTTTGTTCACGCGGAATTTATAATTGGAGGATTTTTTTCTCGAGAAAAGTATTTTCCGTGAGAAAGAAATTCCTTGAAAATATTTTCGTAATTGGGCTGAATAAAACACGCGAAATGGTTGTTAGCACTATGTGCTTATTATTTTATTATATTTCTTAGTTTATTCGTCCAATTTTTATCAGCACTATGTGCTTAGACTAACTTACAAAATGTTTTGTTCGTAATATTTATTTCTATCGAAACACACAGGAGCTACCAAGAAATGCTAGTATAGCAAAAAAGGGGTTTGCGCGTGTAGCGAAGACCTGACACTTTATTTTTTGTATTTTGAGAAATAATTTGTTGACTTGCGATAAGACCTCTTGCTTTTAAGAAAAAGTTCATACGTTGTGGGAAATAAATAATACAATTTAACATTTCGAAATAAATAATAGGTTAACTTGCAATTTAACATTGCGAAATAAATAATGTGTTAACTTATATTCTATATTCCTACATATTAAGCCACAACAGTAAAATAAATCATGTTCATTAGGAGTTTTGGGCAGGGCAATATCTGCTAATATCCAACTAATTCCAAACATGAAAGTATGTCAAAGAAATCCATATCTCCTGATATAAAAAAATGATTATCAATTAATGATAATTTGGTGAGATTTGGAAAATGATTTAAGAAGTTCCCAGTTTGGTTAAAAAGAATAATGTTCCTGGTTTTAAAATTTTTCAGTGATATATCACCTCTTCATCGTCCTCATACAGCCCAGTCATCATAAAAGTTTAAATTTCATTATTATTTTCTTAAAATTTATTTTATTGTGTTTTGGTTTATTCCGCTCATCAACTAATTGTTGTTGATTCAACAGATGTTCTAAATACTCCCTCCACTTTTTTGTTAAAACATTTCAATGTTTGGGAAAAATGGAGGGTTAAAGCTTTTCACATATATGTATGTATGTATAACCCTTTATAGAACTTGGATTACTATTAACAAAATTAGTGATGCCAACTGTTGAAAGAAGAAAATCACAAGATGCATAGTAACTATATTATGTTAAAAAAAATAGTTATATTTAAAGAAACTTAATTCTCGGGACCTATTGTCGGTTTGTTTGTTTTTTCAAATACATAGAAGAGAAGAAAAAGCACTTGCATATTCTATGCATTTAATGCGTACTGTTTATACCATCAATTCAAAGTCTAAAGTTATTATGAACACTAATTTAAATTAGGGATGCCAACGGAAAAAACCAATGTGCTGTAAATTTAAAACTACATTTTTTATTTGTAATTTTGAGATGAAAGAAATCTGTAGAATATATACATTTTTACATCGCATAAAATTGACAAATAATTGAATTTTAGAAGAAAACCTTCATGTTTCCATTGTAAAAATTTCAAATGGAAATTTTTAATTTTAATTTAGTTACATTTGCAAAAGGTGCAATTTTATAATTTTATGAATAGTAATGATTTAGTAATTATAAAAGATTTTTAAAAATTATTTGTCATAGCAATCAAATATTTTGTAGGTACAGCAAAATATAATTTCATATAACTACGAGTATGTAAAACGATTTTGAAAGCAAAAAAAATTATTGATACTTCATTAATCGGTCTTGTGTTCAGTTTCAACATTTTTGATATTGTGGTGAAATCTACTGTGACAAAGTCATACGAACGAACAAAATCTATTTGCCATCGATGCAAAAATATAGAAATAAAAAACAAATTTTCAATTTATTAATATATGAGATAAAAGTTATCAAATTATATTTGATTAAATTTTACCTTTTGTACAAAAATGTTAATGCACGAGGTTAAGCGTTTTATCGGTCACAATTCGCAGTGTTTCGTCGTACAGCCAAAAAGAGACTAGACTAATTATTATTAGTTAAGGGTGTAAGAGGGTGACAAACAATGTTTACAGATACCGTTAACGGTTCTACTACTTACAATCTAAGTAAAAACTCCTAACAAAGATGTTGAAAAGTGGAGTTAAATAGATTTTCATTAGTTAATAACCAAAAAAGGGGTCACCGTGTAAAAATGTTATAAATTGAGAAACAGAAGTTAAATTTGTTTTCAATAAAACAAGATTTCTATCAATGGATCAAATTCTTTACATAACCAGATTTTTATTGAATATTTCGCGATTTATTTGATCCCCTCATCAGCACCAAACCACTAAAATGATCATTAAAGGGAACATTATCAAACAAAAGTATAATATTATACAATTTAAGACTTACAAAAAATATAATTATACGATGACAACAATAAGTTCAGCAGGTTATGGTTCGACCCGACTGACAAACTCCAAATGAGGAACAACGAAATTACCCGGAAATTATATCATGATGGATTTATTGATAAAGGGGGGAAAAACAATTATTAACATTTACTGCGCAACCACCAAGACCAAGATGTACACCCAAAGTACACAAGGAGGGCTTTAGGGTGATAACGAATGGTACAAACAGTCCTTCATACAATATGTCACGGTTTCTGAACTCGATTTTTACCAAAGCGATATGTGATAACAAATACAATATAAGAAATTCCTTTCATCTCAAGAATATCTTAAACAACACGATAGTTGGCAATACTGACATCATGGTATCGTTTGACATTGTGTCCATGTTTGAGAAAATACCGCTGTCGTTAGTTTATGCATCGGTAAAATTGAGATGAGATCGAATCTCGTCTATAACATCAATACCATGGTTGAGAATGAAGGAAATGATCAAATTTTGTCTGGATGATGCAAACTATGTATTGTGGAATCAACGTTTTTATAAGCAGAAGGAAGGATTAGCAATTGGTGGTTCTGTTTCAGCGATACTTGCTGACATTGTTATTACTGATTTGTTGGATCGCGTTGTTTATGAGAGTGGTTTTGACCCCACTTTGATTGTCAAATATGTTGATGATACGTTGATGTTTATTCCAGAGGATGAATTGGAGAACTTTTTTCATATGCTCAATAATTATAACAATTCAATTCAATTTACGATGATTGTTGTCTTGATTTGTTGATCCACAGAAAGGTAGATGGCACCGTAGAAACTTCCATCTATCAGAAACCAACGTCAAAGAATCGATTACTAAATTATGAATCTTCTCATCCATAAAACCAAAAATCAGGTGTTGCCTATGGCTTGATATCAAGATTTTTGTCACTATCGCACATATTGGTGATGCTAAGAAGCGCGTTTATGAAATTCTAAAATCAAATGGGTACCCTGTTGGATTGATTGCTCATTTGATTAATAAATTTTTGAAACAACGAGATAATCCAAAGTCAAAACCTCTGGTAAAATTCAAAGGTTTGGCATACACACCGCATCTATCTGAGAACATTCGCAATTTGTTAATACGGTATGATCAAAAATTGGATATTGATTACCGACCGTATTCAAATGTAAGTAGAATCCTACCAAATTTGTATCCAGGGGTACCACATTTGATGAAGTATGGAGTTGTATATATGTTCAAATGTAAAGATTGT
Source organism: Cordilura impudica (assembly GCA_963682025.1). Lineage (NCBI taxonomy): Eukaryota > Metazoa > Arthropoda > Insecta > Diptera > Scathophagidae > Cordilura > Cordilura impudica. Next base: position 228,981,859 of record OY821517.1, read on the forward strand.
ACTGGTGAAAATGTGGGACAAACGGGACAACAACTTTGTAAAAGAATAAACCAACATAAAAATGATATCAAATATTATTAATCTGACAAAAAATATATTATTAATCTGACAAAAATATCATTCCATTTACATTTAAATTTTTACATTTATTTATTTATTTGTTAGCCTGTGTAACAAGACTGAAGTCTTAAAACAACACAGGGTTACATTAAGGACAAATATGATAATTTGACATTGCTTTTGACGAAAATAATAACAAAACTGTTAATTAAACAATTAAAAATCAAAAATTAAAAAGCAAAAGTTAAAGATTAAAAATTAAAAATAAAAATTAAAAACCAAAAATTAAAAATTAATAATTAAGAATTAAAAATAAAAAATATAATATAAAATGCATTAATTTAAATTTATATCAATAAGTTTAATTAAATAAACAAAAACAGTATTCAAATTTTAAATAATAATAACAAATATTTTAATAATACAAAAAAAAAGAAAAACAATACATACATATATTACTTTTACGAGTATAGCTCAAATAATTTTTTCTTAAAAAAAAAACGTGCGTTGCTTATATCCTTAATGTTTACTGGTAGCATGTTCAAAAGACGAATAGCATTAATATAAAATTGCCATTCTGATATTAATCTATGATGCCTGATTTGAATTATATTTTTGGTTCTATTAAATCTAATTTTAATTTTAATTTTAATCAATTTAATAGATAGTCAGGCTCTCGAGCGATAATAATTTTATGTAAAAAGATAAAAATACGTATTTTCAATAGGTCCTCAAATTGTACACCATATAGTTTCTTCGAATACGATGAAATGCTGTCAAATCTCCGCAGTTCAAATACATATCTAGTAATGTTATTGTTAACAACGTTTAATCTTCGTTTACTTTCTGAGTCGCAACAGGAGAAAACCTCACATCCATACATCAGAATCGGTAACAAATATGTTTTCGCGAGTAAAATTCTAATTTTTATAGGTGTGTAGCATTGTGTGGACCAGAGTGTTCCAAGCATATAATAAGTTCTGCCACATGCTGCATTTACATGATCAGACCAAGTAAGCGTATTATTGAAGATAACTTCTAAATTCTTTGCGCTTTCAACAATTTCAATCGGCTGATTATTTATAAGTATGTTTGTCCTAATTATAATTTTGCTAGTCGTTTTGCGTATAACAATACATTTAGATTTTCGTGGATTTAAAATTAAACCATTTGCTGAGGCCCAAAGAAAAACTCTGTTAAGATCCTCATTCAATTTTCTGGTACAATCCTGAACACCTTCATTTCTGTTGCTTATATATAATTGTGCATCGTCAGCATACAAGCGAATCTTACTATGCAACAACTGGTTGGGAAGATCATTAGAGTAAATTGAAAAAAGAAGAGGTCCAAGAATTGACCCTTGCGGAACTCCTCGTTTTACATAAAGTAAATTTGACATTCCAGATTGGGTTTCCACACACTGCCTTCTGTTTTTAAGATAAGATGACATTAAGCTGACCGATGTTGAAGAAAAATTCATCATTTTCTGTAATTTCTGAATTAATATGTTGTGGTCTACAGTGTCAAATGCTTTGGAATGGTCCAACAATACTAACATGGTAAAAAAAACCATCATCAACTTCTTTTCTTAAATCTCCGGATACATCAGTAAGAGCAGAGATGCAGCTATGCCCTGTCCGAAAACCAGATTGTCTGTCAGTAAGTAGCGGATTATCATTAACGTATGAAGTAATTTGATTATGTAGTATTTTTTCCAATGCTTAGAGAGGAATGGTAGGATTGCTATTGGTCGATATTCAGTGGGTGATTCTGGTGTTGGCAAAATTTTAGCTTCTTTCCATCGTAAAGGAAAAGTGCTGGTAGTAATAATGTTATTAAAAATATAAGTAATTTGAGGCAAAAGTGACGGAAGTATCATCTTCAAAAACTTTGGATTTATACCATCAATGCCTGTATCATTGGATTTTATGGATATGCAACTTCTATATACATCGTTCTGTGTGACACAGTTAAAAGAAAAAAAGCGTGTTGGGAGAGAATTCACGTGGAAATCATCATAAAATTTATTATCCGCTTCCTGCATATTTACATTGATAAATTTCTTGTTTAAATCGTCCGGACTTTCATTAATAATATTATTGCTATTTTTGTTTTCACCAATTCCAATCTCTTGTATTGATTTCCACTTTTTTTTTGTGTCTATAATGTTGTTGAATTTTTCGACGTAATAGTTATATTTAGCATCTATTATTCTTTTGGTTACTATTCTCCTAGCTAAACGATAATTTTCATGTAACTCTGTAGTTTTATAGCGTTTCCACCGAGAATATGCAAAGCCACGTTGTTCTATTAGACGATTAATTGCTGGTGTGTACCATGGTTTTTGCCTAACGTTGATAATCTTCGTTTTCAAAGGAACAGTTATATTAAATAAGTTTGTTAGATGGTGCTCCAGGAAATTCAATTGTTCATCAACCGATACCATGTAGTAAATACAATTCCAGTCAATTTTCCTATATTCATCATGCAAAGTTATATATTCAATATTCTTGAAATCACGAAATGTATATGTTTGGTTTGGAATTTGTATTTGAAAATCATACACCATAAAGATGAGATCATGCTTAGAAAAGCAGGAAGCTGATATTTGATCTTACAATAAGAGATTCGATTCGTGATAAATAAAAAATAGATCAATCAATGTGCTGCTTGTTGATGTAAAATGTGTGGGCATGTACATATTGGTAGCAGTAAGTCCAATAAATTTCATGCTGTTGGTAAGACTAGATTTCAATTAGCACATTTGAATTAAAATCACCTGCAATCACAATATCATCATACGCCATTGTTAAGCTTTCCAAGATTTTCATAAATGAAGTAATGTTTACATTACATTTAGGCCTGTACACACTGCCAATAAGAATCTTTCTGTTTAAGTTGGACAGCTCAAGAAAAATGAATTCAATAAGATTTGTCTTCAGATCTACGATAACCAATATTGCCTTTAGCATCAGACTTGCGTTTAACTTTGCAACTCAAACCACTTTTAACATAGATTGCAACTCCACCAGCTTTTCCTTCTCTATCAGCTCTATAATTGTTATACCCGTTAGGGATACAAAATTATCAGTTGTTGATGATTTAAACCATGTTTCTGCTACTGTTATTATATCGGCACCAAAACCTTCAAAAACTAGTCTAAATTCATCTATTTAGTTGTTGAGACTTTGCGCATTAATGTGGCAAATTTCTAGACCATTTCTTTGTTGAGTAAGAACTCTAACCATGTTTGCAGTTACGTCTTTGGAACTAAATTCATCACTAAGTAATGAAGTCATACTCATAATCATTAAAGACCCTAACAGCAACGCTCGTAGCGGTGATTTCAAGTAAAATATTTAGTATTGTTATGATATTCAATAATATAATAGTAAGAAATAAATATAATTTTAGAGAAGTTTTAATAATATAAAAGTCAATAAATACGGTTACATTAACATTTATTTCCATCGTTAGCTTCAGGACGAAATAAGCGGTTAAAGTCGGATACATCATCAATGCGTATAGGTTGATCAGCAACTGATAATTTAATATAGATGAGAAAACGCATTGAAAAAGCAGCTTAAGTTAGCTTATCCTTTCTGAATTTAATACCTTCTTTAAGTAAGCGGTAGTTTGTGGCCGTGAGATTTTCATTTATAAAAAATTTTATGTCTGAATTGTATTGATCATTTGTTTGCTCACCACCGATGTCCTTTAGTCGAAACGAAAAGTTCTTGTTAGACTTACGGAACTGCCCCAAAGATTTTAAGAAAAAGTTTTTATCGTATGGAGACATCATTTTAACAATAACAACAGAGTCCCGAGAGTTTGTTTTATATATATTGTTTTCATTTTGTAGACGGAAAATTGATTTTATGGCAGGAGTGGATAAATTAATGGTAGTGCAGATTTTATGAAATATGTTGAGGAGATTTTCATTTTCAGAAAACGGAATGCCATTAATTCGAAGATCTGCCTCAAGATTGTCCACTCTGACTTCCACCTGATGTACTTCCCTCTTCATTTCATTAATTGCTGCTTTTTTTATTTCGCTTACTTCTTTCTTCAAATCTTTCATTTTTTTTTTATCAAATTCGACCATCCTTTCATCAAACTCGGCATGCATACGAGTTTCAAACTCCTTCAAAAGGCTCATTATTAGATCGGTTTGTTTGGCCAATCGTTTATCTAGTATTTGTGTATACTTAAAACGAGAGTCTTGATTTGATAACCTTGGTGTTTTTGATACATTAGATTCATCATCTGGTGGAGTAGCTATTGGGTCTCTTGATCTTTTTATAGATGTTATTGAAGATTTTGTTGCTTCAGGATCCATTGTTTCTTGTGTGTAATAACGTTCTTTTGGAGCTGAGTTTTATACAAGCTTTTAGGTAAAGTTTCTAAAGTGTATTACAAATAGTTTGATAGTAACTGCAGAGTTTGGTAGCACTGAGGGGTTTTTTTAAAAGCTATCAAATTGTAATCAAACTTGGCAGCACTTTTGCAATCAACCAGTATTTGCATAAATGAAACAGCTGGTGTTGTTTACGATTTCCAGTAATTTTTGTAGATAAATGTTGATTTTTTTGTCTCAGTGTTTCGGCTTGCGACCAATGGTTGCTGCAGTTTACCCAGTGGACTTCCAGTTCAGGTATAATTTGGCAAATGCAAAGCTTATTAAACGAATAAGTTAATTTTTCTGAATGTTTTGCACAGAGCTTCCAAAAAAACACTTTATTCACAAGGGTTGCCAAGGTTATTTTCCATTTCCCTTGGTCATAGTTTTGATTATGATTCAACGACTGTACTGGCAACGCAAAAACAATATCATAAACGGATTATATTGGAGTCGATTAACATTCATCAGAGACGAAGATCCAGTGTGAATCTACGATCTGACATTGATAATTTAAATCCAGTCTACACTCAATTATTGGACCTTTTGAAAAAAATTAAGGGTTAAAAAAAAACTGCGCCTCATAACAAATGTATTTAAATATTCGTGAACACCATGTATTTTACTTAAGTTCCACGTCTGTTTGATTTTTATTTATTTACTTTACTTCTGTAATTTTGATGCAATTTAATGAATTGAGAAAAATTATTAGTATGGCGATAACGAAAAAACTTTTGATGTGATATTTTATTTGAATAATTATATTTTTTGTAAGTCTTAAATTGTATAATATTATACTTTTGTTTGATAATATTCCCTTTAATGATCATTTTAGTGGTTTGGTGCTGATGAGGGGATCAAATAAATCCCGAAATATTCAATAAAAATCTGGTTATGTAAAGAATTTGATCCATTAACAGAAATCTTGTTTTATTGAAAACAAATTTAACTTCAGTTTCACAATTGAATTTGCTGGATCAATGGTTTGATAGGTACTTATCGTTCCACATTACAATATTAAGTTACAAATTGAAGAATATATACAAAATTAAGTATTTGTGTTTAAACAATTACTGTATTAACAACTCTGTTTGTTAATACAAAAATAAGTTGTATTTTCCCTAAAACAAAGTAAAATATACTTATTTATTTATAATATGCTTTTATTACAGATAATCAAATATATTAATATTTGAAGTATATAAAATTGACACAAACCGGTTGTTCGATTATTTTCAAAATGTATTATTTACAAAGGTATTATAACAGCTATCCAAAAAATAAAATTAATATATTTTTGTGTGAAAATTAGTAAAATGTTTAACCCATTTTCAGAAATAAAAATCAATTGACAAAATCCGATTCACGAGTTACCCGTCAAATAATTATTCAAATATAATTGAATGCGTCACTAACAATAACATAAGAGTTGAAGAATATATCCTACCTGTACCTCTAAAGTGAGTCAACTCAAAATTTTTCAATTTTAACTTTTTGCAAGTAAACGATACACAGTGGTAATATCTATCCACTGTAAAAACCTTACATCGATTTTTCTAGTCTTTCGCAAAAAAAAAAAAAAAATACAGTTGTAACCCTTTTTGTGTTATAAGACTAGCTTCTTTAGAATCCACTAAAAACCAGAGTTAAGAAAAAAACACACACTGAATAAAAAACTCGTACATATATGTAAACAAACATAACTTAGACCAACACACACATATTTTTATTTTCATATCAATTATGTTTGTTTTTAAATTTTCTTCGGTGCCCAACACAATCATGACTGTGTTCGTTTCAATATTTCGTTATTTACACGAACATTTTTGTATCACGTACTTTTTGTTTCAATCACACATAAACCACACATTTTTGAGTGTTGCTTTATTTGAAGTTCATGTTCATGTGTTATTGTTTGTTTGTTTTTTGGTCAGCAATTAAAATTTGAAAATGAATGAAGCCGACACATTCAAGTTTATTGAAATAGTTCAAGGGCACGAGAACTTGTGGAATATTAGTTCCCATAGATACAAGGACATGGTACAGCGAAACGTGGTCTGGGATGAAGTTGGGAAAACATTGGTCTAACCGGTAAGTAATTATGTTCGTTGTATGATTAATATTTTTTTTTTTAATATAGGTGAAAAGGCTAAAAACAAGTTTAAGGCATTGAGGAACAAGTATAGGAGGCAAAAGGATCGTGAAAATGCTGCCAATAGAAGTGATGCTGGAGCTTACGGCAAGGAGAAATGGGTGTTTTTTAAGCACTTGCAGTTTTTGGACAATGCTTTCAGAAAACGAAGGTATGGACATATTTGCAAAATAGACTGAGAGTGTAATATTTGTATACATAATTTTTCCTCAAGAGTCACTGATTCTCTTGGGTGGTCTGCTGACAACACTGGAATTTCTACAGACAACTGTGGTTTCTTCTCCCTAGAATCACAGGATGGGAGTATTATAGAAAACGAATTGTTTAGCACAATTGAACAAGAAGGATCTCAACAAACTACATCAACTCCATTGCCGTCTCCCGTAATTGATTGCAGCACACCGTCGCCTACATTTACCCAAACCAGAGCGCCAAAAAAGGCAAAAAGATCTATCAAGGACATATTTGAAGACCTAACAAATAAGCTAATGTCATGTGTAGAGCCACCTGTGTCACAGTCAGTAGAGCCGACTTCGTCTCCCAAATATCACTCGGCAGTTGTTGATTTTATAGTGGAAACCCTGGGCAAATTAAACAATGATGGAGCCGACGCATGTGAGAAGGAGCTTATGAAAGTGGCCACAAAGTTTCGATTTAATTATCAGTTTATTATATTTACTTTTTTATGGTTTTGTTTTTAAATAAAAAAATGAATTAAATAGTCGATTATTACTGTTGAGTAAAATGTGTGGGTTATATTAATATTCCTTAAGAGTTTTTCGTAACTGTTGTACCTCGTGGTCAGCGTGATTCGATCCCAGTTGTGATACATTCTGCCAATTGCTCATATTATCATTACTCTCGATATTTACATTTTCACTGAAGGCAGTAGTGGTAGCTTTTGTTTTTAAAATGAAGTTATGAAGAACCACAGTGCAGCGAACGATGGAAGATGCAGTTTCGCAACTTGCATTTATGACAGTGTGGTAGATTCTAAATTTACTGGCTAATATCCCGAAACTGTTTTCTATTGTTCTTCTAGCAGAAGATAAGCGCGTGTTGAAGTGGCGTTTAGCGGCCGAAAGTTCTCTTCCACCATATTGACGCATCAAATGCCGTTTTAGGGGAAAAGCTTCATCGCCAACAAAATAAAATGGAACTTTTATAATACTATCAGGTAGCTCTGTGTCTTGGGGCAAATTCAAACGTGTATGTAACAAATCTTGGCCAAAATCAGTCCGTTTTAGAACTCCTCCTATGAACAAAAAGTTTAAGAATTTATTATATATTATAAAATAAAAAACATACCATCAGATTCAGATCCATACGCGCCCACATTAACATATGTAAAGTTGTAGTCTGCATCACAAACTGCTAGGAAAACAATTGAAAATGTCTTCTTGTAATTAAAGAATAATGATCCACTATTCGGTGGACATTGAATTACGCAATGCTTTCCGTCTATGGCTCTAATACAGTTTGGCGTTCCAGTTTTTGCCAAAAATTGTTCGGCTATAAACTTCAGGCTTTCGTTGTTAGGTTTCGGAATAAATTCTGCATTAAGTGCTACCCATATTGATTCCGTTGTTTCCTTTATTATATTATGTATGGTCGACTTTCCGATACGGAAGGCGTAGGACAGAGATGAATAGCTGATACCTGTGGCTACAAATCTGTAAAATAATTTTTTTCATATTATTTTCATTTCAACCACAATCACTTGCAAAATGCGCACGCTAGTCTTTACCTTAGAGTTACCAGTAGCCTCACCTTAGAGTTACCAGTAGCTCACTTACTGGTCTATTTGATTCACTTATTAATTAGAATATTTTTTTTTTTTAAATTACCACTTCTTCATTTACACCACAATTTTCCATTTCTTGCTGTTCACAATTTATTTACTTTACAAAATGTAAACAATCTGTCAGTCAGCTGTTTATTCGAACTCAATTCCGAAATATGTTGCTTGCATTGTGAACGGCTTTTGAAAGTGTCGCTTGCATTGTGATTTCCGCTTAAAGGGTATAATACACGTCGTGTTTTTTACATATGTATGTATGTATTGTCACTCTTTTTATCCATATGTAATTCCGTATGTCTGTCAAAATTGTCCTTTGACATACGATTCATAATTTTTGCTATCACACTTGCATATGTGACCTTCTCCGAGGAAAGGGACCTAGTGTGTCAAAAACGGATTGTGTTAAAAACGGTGGATTCTGGTACCTTAAAGGGTGTAGAAACTTTAAATGAGTTTTTTCTCAAAACTTAAATTTCACACACTAGGTGCCTTTTCTCGGAGGAGGTCACATATGTATTTTCGTATGACATAACCCCTAAATGTAAACAACAGCTAATTTTTTAATTTGGGAATTTAAAAAATTAATTGTGAAAAGTAAAGTTATATATTTAAGTGTGCGAAGTTAGCCCCCATTTTTGGAAATGCAATTTTTTGAAGATTGTTCTGAATTGTTCTAGGATTGTTCTACAATGTTCCAAAACGATTAGATTCCAATATGTAATTTGTACCGGTAAATCGAAAAAACTAATTTTAAGCATTGCCCCCACTTAAAAAAAAAAAATTGGCGGTTGTTCTAAACATTCTTCCAAAATAGATATGTCGCAAACCGTAACGTACGCAAATGAGAACGAAAAACATTTTTTCCTCGATTGCGAAGTTAGCCCCCATTTTTGGAAATAAAATTTTTTGAAGATTGTTCTACATTGTTCTAGGATTGTTCTACATTGTTCTAGGATTGTTCTACATTGTTCCAAAATGATGAGTTTATAAAATGTAATTTGTACCGGTAAATCGAAAAAACGAATTTTAAACTTTACCCCCACTCTTGGAAAAACAGAATTTGGCGGTTTTTCTAGGTTGTTCTAAACATTGTTCCAAAATAGATATGTCGCGAACCGTAACGTACGCAAATGAGAACGGAAACATTTTTCCTCGATATCAACGTTATTAAACGATATCAATATTTTTATGCAACAAGAAAGTTAACGTACAGATTCCAAAATTTCTTTCATACAAATTATCCTAAAATAGTGCTGAGGCTATTTTAATCAACCCCAAATATATCAGTAGGTATGTTCTGTAACTCTCACATCGGAAAGTTTTCAGATGGAACGTATAAAAATGAAACAAAAACTTTGCGAACTGGCACAAAATACTGTTTCTCGCATTCGACTGGTTCTGTAACTTTATTTTGTGAGAACTATCTGTCACGTAACGTTTTTTCTCACATTTATTGGAAAAATGAGAAGAAAGTGTTTCTGTAAAGTAGGCATGTGAAAAGATTTGAAATTGAACTGTCAAATTCACTCACAACTGAAATCTATGCGAAATGAGTTTTTAAATTCAGTTGCTTCAAAAATAAGCATTTTATTGCAAATATATAGGCAAACATTTTTCTCCTACTAGTTTTTGACGTAGCTATGACCCTTAATGGTGTTTTAAGAGGTCAAACTTCAAATTTGAAGTCAAAATTTTTTTCAAACGTAAATTAGTAAATTTATTTATAGGTCTATTTAGGTTTGACTATTTCCAAATTGAAGTTTGACCTCTTAAAACACCATGAAGCGTCATAGCTAGGTCAAAAATTTGTAGGAGAAAAATGTTTGCCTATATATTTGCAATACAAATGCGTAATTTGTATTTTCCGAAAGTCATCTGGCTTACGAGTTATAGCTCGTCAAAGCTTGGAACTAATTTTACTCCATTTTTAGGGTTAAAAGTCGTGACGGACTGGCCGGTTTGCATCCGATTGAAAAAATTTTTGCGCGGATATTATTTTTTATGCCCAATATAGTAGAAAATGAGCGGGGAGCGGAAATATAAGATGGCATCGAATGTTGGAGAAAAGGTAAGAAATATGTTAATTTTTTATTTATCATTTATTGTTAGTATATACATGGCAATTTCTAACTCAACATCTCTGTTCACATGGTTTTTAGTGTTGGTTTTTTTGTAACCTTTTTGTCTGCTCAATTTTAGGATCCGTTTTGATGGTCTTAGCATTCGTATCAATATTATCTTGATGTATTATTAGATTTTGTAAGTTATTTATGGTTTCCATGGTAGCAGCTTCATTTTTATAACGTACTATAAAGTTGGCTTTAAAAGAATCTCTAGAAAACGAATATATTTGGACATGATTTTTTTAAATTTATAATACATACTCACAAATCGCTGCAAACTTGCTTTAATATTTCTATATCTAAACCCACAATAGTGACGTTCATAATCGACCACAAAAGGTTGCTCTGACAAACATTCGGTTTATAAGGCAATGTATTCTTCGGAAGGCATTAAACTCAATTCTCTATAAGATAATTGTTTCTTAAAAGTTATACGAAACTTTTAGCAAAGTACTTACGGTTTAGCTATGACCGTTTCGATATATGAGTAGGCAATACTACGAAACGCTTTCAAAACTGCAAACGAGCATAATTTAAACTTTTAGCCCCCTCATTAGTCAGAAAAATATTCTTGTACAAACAAGGCAGCGTGTTATCATAAAAGTTGGCTATACTTTGAGCCAATTTGATTTCGCCACACATAGATATACATAGACATACATCCGGCATTACATTTAAGGTAAATGCACAATCTGTATACTTTAGCGACATTATTTTAAGTTCTTATATATGTTTACTTTCATTTGCTTTGTTTGTTTTTATTTTTTGACAGCTGACTTGGAATATGCCAATAACAACGTAACCAGTGTTGTAACTTCTCACATTAAGATACAGACACAGTTTTTACTCACAAATCGAGAAACAGTGGAATTTTTTGTTTCATACTTTTTCCATGTGAGAACTTTTCACATAAAATACAGAACACGGGTACAGGATACCTTGAACGAAAGAAATTTTGGAATCTGTACGTTAAGTCTCGTGTTGCATAAAAATATTGATATCGTTTAATAACGTTTATATATTTTTTTTCCAAACTGGGGAGGCAAAGTTTAAAATTCGTTTTTTTCGATTTACCGGTACAAATTATATTTAAGAAACTCATCGTTTTGGAACATTATAGAACAATCCTAGAACAATTCAGAGCAATCTTCAAAAAAATTTATTTCCAAAAATGGGGAAGAAATTTTGGAATCTGTACGTTAACTTTCGTGTTGCATAAAAATATTGATATCGTTTAATAACGTTGATATCGCGGAAAAAGTTTTTTCATTCTCATTTGCCTACGTTACGGTTCGCGACATATCTATTTTGGAACAATGTTTAGAACAACTAGAACAACCTAGAACAACCGCCAAATTTTGTTTTTTTTCCAAACGTGGGGGGCAAAGTTTAAAATTCGTTTTTTCGATTTACCGGTACAAATTACATTTTAGAAACTCATCATTTTGGAACAATGTAGAACAATCCTAGAAGAATTCAGGACAATCTTCAAAAAAATGTATATCCAAAAATGGGGGCTAACTTCGCACACTTTATAAATTTTACATATTTTTTTGTTGTTAGTTAATATAAAATAATTTAATTATACCCTCCACTCCATTGTGCAGAGGGTATATATAAGTTTGTCATTCCGTTTGTAATAATTAGAAAAAAAATTGTGGACAACCGGAGTTGATATAGCGATGTCCGTCTGTCCGTCTGTGGAAATCACGATGACGGCATTAATCGGGCAGCTAAGCTACTCGTTGACATAAAAAATGATTCACTAACATCCTGGGAAGTTTGCTGTTGAAAATCGTCCCAATGGGTCGATAAGGGCCCGAGATTTGAATGAAGAACTAAAAAAAGTCTTGAAAAAATATAATTTTCTATGTTGTTCTTATCACGATCACGCCCTCAATAGGACAGCTAGGGTGATCATTTTTAGTGAAAATGATTCACAAATTCATGGGATGATTTCTTTTTCAAAAATCATTAAAATCGGTGGAACAGGTCCAGGGAAATCTCTGAAAAAGTAAAAAAAAAAAATTAAAAACATGATATTTCTATATTGTTCTTGTTGTTATTCTAAATGTTGCATTGTTGTCATAGCTGGACTTGTTGTTTTTGTGGTCGTTGTGGTAATAATATAATAAAAACAAACCCTTTGTACATTTTTTTTATCAACTCTGGTAGAAAAATATAAAAGTTTGTTTTGGCAACACTAAAAAAATTTATTAGATCATTTCTGTCATTGCCACGAGCCTGCCAGCAAAATTTCAGATCGATTGGGTCACGGGAAAGTGGTTAAAATCGATCCAAAATTTTTTCGACAAGCAGACACTACGAGTTAATATAAAGGGAGTAAAAATTCAACCAACATCTAAAGCAAATAATACTAAAATACCTAGTTGTTAATAAAAAAAAACAATTGGGCAATTCGCAGTGGGTAATGTATCATTGTATCTGTTGTTTCGTGTATCACTTTACAATAGTGTAAAATTGTTGTTGGTAATTTCACTGAAAAATCTGATACACGATCCAACTTTATTTGCTATGTTTAGTAAATGTTGTATATTGTATCATAATATATCAGTTCCAAGTGAGTGCCAGTTTTTATGAAAAAGAAAAAACAAATACATAGAATTTTATCAGCATAAATAATTATAAAATAAAATATGGCAAAATAATGCAAATAACGCAAAAACATCGATAAGCTTATTTATATAAAAATTAATGTTTATATTTTTAGTATGTATTTTCTCTTTCAGTACCAACCAAAACATTTAAATTTTTTTTTTTTCATTATAAATTAAAATGCAAGAGGTACGTAACTAAAACTCCAGGGTATATCTCACGACCAAAAAGCAAACACTGACAAGTGTTTTCTCTTATACAAAACAGCAGAAGCGACGAAGCGATTTTTCCCTCGTTGGATCACAACAAATGATTGTATTGTGTATTTCAATACAACATACAATATACAACACCTGTTGTGAATTGCCCAAATGTAAATTTAGCAAAAAAAATTTATGTATTAATTTATTGAAAGAGA